>JASVEL010013549.1:0-308378 GCA_032618575.1 Nicotiana noctiflora
GTGAATTGTGATAATTAAAGCAAGCTAGTGTGACTCGGAAGAGTACAATAGTAAATTATTGTGATTACTCGGGAGAGATTTACGGTAGGGTTATTGTTCACGATTGATAGAGAGATATTGATAAATTTGTATGAGCATAAACATAAGGGCTTCCATCAATAGGGAAAATTATTACCTTAGTCTTTCTCATTCTTGTTTACAACATATTTAGTTATTTTTCCAGTTATTTAGTTTTTTGCAAAAGTAGTTATTAAAAAATACTCAAAAGGATATTTGAATATTTGGGAAGTTGATCGTAAGATTATTGGGTTTTGAAGATCGTAGTTGGTAGGTTAACTCTCTAATGATTCGACCACGTATGAAGTACTTGGGTTATATTTGCTGCGACCGCATTGTCCTTTTTAGAAGGCATAGTTGGGCGTTATCAAATTTTGGCATCGTTGCCGGGGAAGTTAATGGAATTATCAATTGCCATTGACAGAATTACAAGATTCTTATTGTAGTCAGATTTCTCTCTGCCCAACTTTTGATTGAAAATCTTGATGATTGTTGAATTGGTTGCTTAGGTGCATGCCTAGAAAATCTACAAGGACTGGAGAATTACTTGAAGGACTTTCAGACCTAGAGAAAACATTTCGGGCACTGAACCGTGCAAACAAACAAAATCAACAATCTTAACAGACACTGAAATTGGACATTGACATGGGAGACATGAATAATCCTAACCAGCAAGCTGGGTTAAACGCTAGGGAAGAGGCACATCATGTGCCTGAGGGTGCACTTTATGATTGGACATAACCAACTGCTAACAACTTGGCTACTGCCATTGTTGTTCCCGCAATACAAGCTAAATCGTTCCAGATCAATAATATGCTACACTTGTTGCAAAACAAGGGACTCTTTTCTGGGACACAAGTTGAAGACCCTCAGTAGCATCTGAAAAATTTCCTATCTATATGCAAAACGCAAAGGCAACCCAATGTGACACCAGAAGCAATCAAGCTATTGTTGTTTCCTTTCTCGGTTACAGGAGCTGCTCAGGTATGGCTTAACTCACTTCCTATCAACTCTATAGAAACTTGGGATGAGTTAGTCAAATAGTTCCACAACAAGTTCCACCCGCCCAACAGAACAACTCAACAAATTGATAATGTGACGACCCGGCCCGTCGTCACGAGAATTACCACCCCATTATGTTGTAAATGCATGTTTTATGGTTTTATATCAGTGTTAGAGTCTATCGGGTGAGTTAGGAGTGATTGGGATTGGAAATGAGGCATATAGCTTTTTTGAAGGAGACTTGAATAAGGAAAGTCAACCTGGAGTTGACTATTTAGTTAGAGGGCTCGGAATCGGATTCTGATGATTCGATTAGTTCCGGGAGGTGATTTGTGACTTAGGGGAGCGATCGGAATTGAATTTGGAGGCCCGGTGTAGAAATAGACTTGAATTGGCTAAGGTTGAATTTTGGCGAAATCCGAACGGTAGGTGAGATTTTGATTCGGGGGTCGGAATGGAATTCCGACAGTTGCGCAGTAGCTCCGTTAGGTGATTTTGGATGTGCCTGCAAAATTTTCAGGTCATTCGGACGTCATTTGGTCGGGTTTTTGATTGAATGTGTAATTCGGAATGTTTTAAGGAATTTAGGCTTGAATTCGATGCGAATTATGGGTTTTGATGTTGTTAGACGTGTTTTGAGGATTGGAACAAGTTCGAATAAGGTATTAAGATGTGTTGGTATGTTTGGATGAGGTCTCGGGGGCCTCGGGGTGATTTCGGATGGTTAAACGGGAGAAAATTGTGGAAAAATTGCAGGTTGGGATCCTGCTTATGTTGTTTCCGCTCCTGCGGAATTTTGGACGCAGGAGCGTGTCTGCAGAAGCGGATGAGGTGCGCAGGAGCGGATGGTTACGTAGAAGCGGAAGTAATTCCGCTGAAGCGGCATCGCTGGTGCGAGCCAGTGATCGGAGAAGCGAAGGGGAAGAAAATGGTCATGGTCCGCAGAAGCGGACATTTGACCATTTGGGCGAGACCGCAGAAGCGGTCAATGATGCGCAGAGGCGGATGTGTCTGCAGAAGCGGAAAGTTTCTTCGCAGAAGCGGGCCCGCTTAAGCGGCCCTTTGCTCGCAGAAGCGGAAATGCCCGGCCAGGCCTGGAACCGCTGAAGCGACCCTTTGGTCGCGGATACGGGCTCGTAGGAGCGGAAAATATTCCGCAGAAGCGAAAATCGCTGTAAGTAAGTGTATCGGAAGTTAGAAAAATTTCAGAACATTTCACACATTTTGGGTCTCGGCTTTAGAGGCGATTTGGGCGATTTTGAAGAGAAACTCAAGGGAAATCATCAGCTAATCAACTATGGACTTAAACTATGATTAGTATTGGTAATATTATTCAATTATATCATGAAAATGGAGGAATTTGGGGTAATTTATGGAGGATTTAGCCCTAGGCTTGAACTTTAGAAAATTAAGGTTTTGAATGGGCAAATGGAGTCCGAATTTGGTAAAATTGATATGCTTAGACTCGTATTGAGATGAGGGTTCCGAATATGTGACTTTCGTGATTTTTCGATAAGCGTACCGAAAGTCGGGTTTTGACAACTTTGGGAATTTTGATGTAAATTGAGTTGTATTGATTGGGTGTCGTCCCATTGGCCTAATTTGTTGTGTTTCTACTGTATTTGATCAGATTCTACGCGTGCGGAGCTTGATTCTCGTGGCAAGGGCATTGCGGAATAGTCGTCGCGCCGTATTGAGGTGAGTAATAGATGTGGGTGATGACCAGCGGGTTCGAAACCCCGGTATACCACTTTGTGACGCTGTATAGCGGCGAGACACGCACACTCTTGAGAGTGCGGGGTCGACCATGAACTAGAGACTATATATTAGTCCGACGTGTTGATACTGTATTATTGGCTATTCTCGAGCCGTCGAACCTCCTTCTCGGATGGTTGCATATATGTATATATATATTGTGATAATGGCCACTCTTGACTATATGGTGTTTTCGGACTTGCGTGAGATAGGGTGACGTATGATCGCCCGAATATATGCTTGGTAAGGTCATTCAGCTATTGAGTTGCTTCTAGTACCACTCTAGTACGCTCGAGGACGAGCGTTTGTTTAAGTTGGGGAGAATGTAACGGCCCGACCCGTCGTTACGGGAATTTACCACTCCGTCATGTTGCAATTGCATGTTTTATGCTTTTATATCAGTGTTAGGGTCTATCGGGTGATTTAGGAGTGATTTGGATTGAAAATGAGGCATATAGCCTTTTTGAAGGAGACTTGAATAAGGAAAGTCAACCCGGAGTTGACTATTTGGTTAGAGGGCTCGGAATCGGATTCTGATGATTCGGTTAGTTCCGGGAGGTGATTTGTGACTTAGGGGAGCGATCGGAATTGAATTTGGAGACCCGGTGTAGAAATAGGCTTGAATTGGCTAAGGTTGAATTTTGACGAAATCCGAACGGTAGGTGAGATTTTGATCCGGGAGTCGGAATGGAATTCCGACAGTTGCAGTAGCTCCGTTAGGTGATTTTGGATGTGCCTGCAAAATTTCAGGTCATTCGGACGTCGTTTGGTCGGGTTTTTGATTGAATGTGTAATTTGGAATGTTTTAAGGAATTTAGGCTTGAATCCGTGGTTAATTGGTGATTTTGATGTTTAGGATGGTGTTTTTATGATTGGAATAAGTTCGAATAAGGAATTAGGATGTGTTGGTGTGTTTGAATGAGGTCCGGGGGGCCTCGGGGTGTTTTCGGATGGTTAATCGGGGGAAAATATGGAAAATTGAAGAGTCCTGTTTCTGTTGTTTCCGCTCCTGCGGAATTATGGGCGCAGGAGCGGGTGCGCTGAAGCGGACGAGGAGCGCAGAAGCGCTGAGGACCGCAGAAGCGGAACATTTTCCGCTGAAGCGGAACCGCTGGAGCGTAAAGGGAGCCGCAGAAGCGGCCAAGGGCTGTGGGGTGAGGGATCGCAGAAGCGGAAGGGAAGCCGCTTAGGCGAGTCCGCAGGGGCGGACGCCTAGTCGCAGAAGCGGAAATATCCGCAGGTGCGATCGAATCTCCGCAGAAGCGGACGCGTAGGAGCGGAAATTCTTCCGCAGAAGCGAAAATCGCTGTAAGTAAGTGTATCAGAAGTTAGAAAAATTTCAGAAACATTTTAACATTTTGGGGTCTCGGCTTAAGGGCGATTTTGGGCGATTTTGAGGAGAAAATCAAGGGAAATCATCAGGTAATCAACTATGAACTCATATTATGATTAGTATTGGTAATATTATGCAATTATATCATGAAAATGGAGGAATTTGGGGTAATTTATGGAGGATTTAGCCCTAGTCTTGAACTTTAGAAAATCAAGGTTTTGAATGGGCAAATGGAGTCCGAATTTGGTAAAATTGATATGCTTAGACTCGTATTGAGATGAGGGTTCCGAATATGTGACTTTCGTGATTTTTCGACAAGCGTACCGAAAGTCGGGTTTTGACAACTTTGGGAATTTTGATGTAAATTAAGTTGTTTTGACTGGGTATCATTCCATTGGTCTAATTTGATGTGTATTTATTATATTTGATCAGATTTTACACGTGCGAAGCTTGATTCTCATGGCAAGGGCATTGCGGAGTAGTCGTCGCACCGTATTGAGGTGAGTAATAGATGTGGGTGATGACCAGCGGGTTCGAAACCCCGGTATACCACTTTGTGACGCTCTATAGCGGCGAGACACGCACACTCTTGAGAGTGCGGGGTCGATCATGAACTGGAGACTATATATTAGTCCGACCTGTTGATACTGTATTATTGGCTATTCTAGAGCCGTCGAACCTCCTTCTCGGATGGTTGCATATATGTATATATATATTGTGATAATGGCCACTCTTGAGCCGAGGAACCCCCTTCTTGGGCGGTTGATTATACATGTGGGCCGTGAGCCGGTTATTGGATCCCGCGAGGATCGTTATCATTGTCTTATCATATAGACATGCTAGTTTACTACTAGTCCGCAGCTATTTTTGTTATTATGCTAATTCCAATCTCCGGAACTTGATATTACTGTTTTCCAACTGAAAAATGATAAAAGAGTTTTCAAAAACTACTTTTGAGCCTGCGAGGCTGTATCTGCATATTAGCCGACTAGTAGTGGATCGGGCTGTGCGCCGCAGCGAGATATATGTTGGATCGGACTGCACGCCGCAGGAATATCTCTATGAGATGTGCTTGGGCTGTAGGAGCCCCTCCGGAGTCTGAACCCCCACAGTGAGCACGGGTACCCAAAATTGGAGTCGGGCTACACGCCGTAGCGGTCATATCATGCATTGCATTGCATTTAGCTACATCCGCTAGCTGTTATGCTATTTATTGGTAATTGTTGGAACAGGTACAGTGAAGATTGATTCTATGACAGGGTAGCTGATTATAGCTTTGCATAGTGCTTTATTGCGGATTTCTTATCTGCGCTGTCTTACCCTTGTTTATTACCACTGAGTCTGGCAATACTCATTTTACTCCCTGCACCTTGTGTGCAGATCCAGGTACCTCTCAGCAGCGATCCAGTAGCTGTGCGAGGTGACGTTTGTGGATATTCGAGGTAGCTGCAAAATCCGCAAGACCCGATATTTCTTCCTACTGTCTTTTGATTTTGTATTGACATTTCTTTCCGCACTTGGTATTTTGTAAACCTTTATACACTTATGTTCAGTAGAGGCTCATGACTCTTGACCCTTGGTCTATGGGAGTTGATGTATTATGGGACTTGGTTCCCCGTTTTCGTTACATGTATCGTTGTTATTTCTTGAATTAATTTGTTTAAATGGGTTAAAGAGAGCTTCTAGCTCCGTGGTTGATATGGATTGGTCAGGCTGGCTTAGCAATGTGTTGGGCGCCATCACGACCGGATTTGGGGTCGTGACAAGTTGGTATCAGAGCCTAGGTTTACTAGGCCTCGTGAGTCTTGAGCCGGTTAGTAGAGTCTTGTGGATCGGTACGGGGACGCCTGTACTTATCCTCGGGAGGCTGCGAACCTTTAGGAAACACTTCACATTTCTTGGAATTCTTATCGTGCGTATTTGATTCAGCTTGAGATATAATTTTTGAAATTCCTTCTACACGTCTGTGTACGCATCGAGCGCTCAGTAATGTAATTGCCTTATGGCTTGTGATTTCCCCGAACGAGGGGCGAGATATAATCTCGGTGAGTTCATGTTGGGCCAATCAGGATGACTTGAGGCTGGACCTTGTTTATGACTTGAGCATTGAGGTGCTGATTTTGTGAGTGGTGGCAATAGATAATGTATTGAGGGTTTGAAACCCCGTATTTGCACTATAAAGTGATGTCCTGAGATGGAACACGCGTCATATGACGAGTGTGGTGGTATTATGACTGGGGATTTGGACTTGATCCTTCCCAATTGATAAATTACTGTGTAAAGTGACTAAGACTGGGCTTATATCTATGTACTTGGGCTAGTAGCCATGTTTGGGGCCTTGTGCCGATCTGTAGAGTATTATGGAAGGTTTACTAATGGATGAGTTGTTAATTGTTCGACTCTTATCTAAACTGTTGTGTAGCCCCGAGCTATGGGCGTGGTGAATATTTATCATATCTCGTAATTGGAAGGTAAAATGCCTTATTTGTAGTGGAACAAGTTTAAACTCGGGAAGACTAAAATGATTATGCTATGTGTATCCTGGTGGAAGGTATTGTGCTGAAATTCTAAATTGAGGCGAGGTAGGTGGGTTGATTCTCATGTGTAATTGAAAGGTATTGATATGTGTCATGATTCGAGCAGATACATCGCAGGTTCAAGTATAAATTGTGATGATATAATTCGTGTAGTATTGATATTTAATGTTGTTGAAATACATTGTGATATCTTGTTGAGTTGTGGAAGTATAGCTAGGATGGTTTGGTGATTCTCTGGCGGGTGGATAGGCCAATTTACAAAGGAAACTCTGCCGAAATTTTTGGAAAATTCGGGACTTAGAAAAGATTTTGTCACCTAAAGAGGGGGCGTAACTATTGTGTGTGAATGAATGCAAGAATTGCAAAAGAGTTAATATTTCTGATGATTCGAATCTCTGCCGAAGCTTGTAAATGACTTGAGTTTAATATCATACTAACATTTCGGCATCACTTGAGTTATAATGATATGAGTGGTTGAAAGTGCTTTGATGAATGGCTTCGAGCTAAGTTGGGGAGGTTGCTATTGATTAACCGATTGCACTATTGTGTGCTATGTTGATTCTGTCTCTAAGTATGTTGGGAAATTCTGGTAAAGGTTATGGTGCTTCGTAGATGTGAAGAAATACTAGGGTATTTTGAACTGAGGTTGGTAAGGAATGCTTGGTGTATAGAAAAAAGTGATAGCTAATAGTATCTGTATGTAATCATGATCTGCAGTGTCAGAATTCTAATAAGGCACGAGTGGTTCTGTTCAATAAGACAGTGGAATTACAGCTGAATAAGGATGACTGACGCCCGAGAATTGTTCACGGTGTTCAAGATTTTACTTGTAACAGTCAGGTGTCTCAAATTTGTGCATGTGGCTAAAGATGGTGGTTTCGTTAGAAGAGATCGGTACTTGTGTTATATTATGTGAATGAAGGGATTCTATGTAATCCGTATTGGAAGGTAATGATAACGAATTCAAATCGCAAGAGGTTCTTCAAAATAAAGTATTGTAGGATGTGATCCTTCTGGAAATATTGAGAGAGTATTCAGTGGCCTATATGTCTCAGACCGTGTGGTCTTATGTATGAGTCTCGTGTGGAATGAGTTCATGTGTTATGGTGCTACAGTAGTGGCTAATATTAAATCAAAGATGAATCAGAAAGGAAACTGGGTAAATGGAATGACTTGTTAATAAACCGAAGCGGTATGATAAAGAATACGACTAATTCCTGGTATGTGGTTGAAGTAAGGAGTCTTGCAGATATTGTGCAATAAAGCTTTTGAGTGTTGGCAGTCGTGTAACCCGATATGAGTATAATATGGGTATAAGGACTCAGTCCTGGCAGTTTAACTTATGCAATGAATGGGAAGAAATAGTTTGTGATGTGTTTTATCATGGTTTGAAGATGAGTATATTCCTATCGGTATGCGAAGCGTGGAATGTGTAATGAGTTTTCTTCTATATGGGATCACGAAAGTCCTTGACTAGTTGAGTGCGCCAATGTTGAGGCGGAGGAAAGGGATATGAATTTTCATGTTGTCTTAGTGTGATATGGTATACACGATGTGTTATGGAAAGTTGATAATGGTATATTCTAGGTTTTGAGATCAGTTCATAATATATGGAAAGTCAATAAAATTATTGAGCAGCGCGGACAGCTGCTGGTGGTTTAAGAAAATGGTACTGCTATTCTAGTAATTTGGCAGGGTATATGGTGCA
Organism: Nicotiana noctiflora; assembly: GCA_032618575.1. Lineage (NCBI taxonomy): Eukaryota > Viridiplantae > Streptophyta > Magnoliopsida > Solanales > Solanaceae > Nicotiana > Nicotiana noctiflora. The sequence goes on from JASVEL010013549.1 coordinate 8,393, forward strand.
AAGGGACAAGGTAATGTAAACTGATAATATCCATGGTAGAGTGGTATTCTCTTGTTGGATCGACTAAAATAATTGAGTCGTTGATGGCATAATGAAATTTCTGAATGGCTGTCGTGGTATGAATGGACGCTTGATGTGCGTTATGTATATGTACGGTGAAATACGGAATCGGGCATAGTGATTCATATGTTATATATGTGTAGGAGACTTGAAATTCTCGTTAATCCGCCTATGCGGTGGTTGTATATCGTGTGCATCGACACCGTTTTGTGATTATTGGAAATCGGAAGCCTTAGAGGCTCTCTCTTGACTTGATAAAACGAATTCGGGTTATGATACCTTATTTCAGACTGGTTGACATAAGCCAGGTCGTCTAGACTAATGTGATATGGGCTATGTCGGAAAATGGCACAAATTGCGTAGCAGAGAACATCAGAGTATGCTCCAACAGAGTAGTTGTACACAGGACCAGCGGACGGCTGGTAGGCATTGCTTTGTCAGTTGGACCTTAGTGGCGGATGTTAGTGTAGAAGTATCTACCATTGATTCAGTTCCAGTATTGAGAAACGTTGTCAGATGCGTTTCATGTGGCCAAACTTGAGGCGATATATGTTTATTATGATGAGCAACTTGACTCGACGCGTATTCATTTGACGAGGGTTACTTGGATCGGGTGGCACGCCGCCACGGGTATGTCATTGGATCGGGTTGCACGCCGCAACAGAATATTGTGAAAATATAGCTAGTTATATGCTACCTGGTATTGTGAAAATATAGTTAGTTATATGTTACCTGGTATACAATACCTCCTGGCTTCTGAGGAAGAGTCTGTATTGAGTATCGCTTGGCGAAGGGCACATCGGTTGTGTTCTTTCAGGATTTGATAGCATACGTTAATTGTTTCACCGTGGGTGAGGTTGATTGCTTGGGTTCAGACCTAGATCTGTGCGTGGATGACCTTTTTGAGCTTGGTAACTTGAGGTGTTTCATGAGTAATAGTGTTTGGATAGAATCATAAATTGTGGCAAGGCCACGTGATGTTATGACCTCTCGAGGAGGATTCGGGTACTTTATTTCTATAATACGAGACGCGATCTCAGTTCTATATTATGATGGCACAGAGGGATTAAATTGCAGCTCTATTTGCTGGAGACAGTTGTCATGATTTGAGCTGTCATGATTCGAGTGTGTGCAGACGTTTCTATTGGAGCCTATGTTGTGCTCGTCGTGGCTTAGGCCGGTGTTGAGGTGTCTTATCACCAGTGCGATGTGTTATAATCGAAATGGCCGTTGGAGTCATTATTGAATACGAGCATATTGGGTCTTAGCTTGTTAGAAAGGTAGAAACCGAGGTTTGGCTCCGAAACCTATCGTGGTATGAGTTTTAAAAAGGGAAATAAATTCACGAATGGTTAACCCGAGAGATGGGTTCGGTATATCACGTGCTTCAGCTGCCGTGGGCAGGATATGGAGGTGTTGGAATAAGACTCTATCTAATGAAAGAGGTTTTCAGCTAGTATTTGGTTTTCGTAGGGAATTGTTGTGATTAGAGACTATCGTCTCGAGTGATTAGGTTGTTGATACATCATATGATCTCACCGGAGTGGTGAGTATGGGTTATTGCAGTGGATTCTAGTGTATCCTGAGTATATGAATGGGATTAGCAATTGATATATGATTTCGGAAAGTGCAATGTGGGTTACGGTTCAGATGGGCTGTGAAATTTTGACTATATGGTGTTTTCGGACTTGCGTGAGATAGGGTGACGTATGATCGCCCGAATATATGCTTGGTAAGGTCATTCAGCTATTGAGTTGCTTCTAGTACCACTCTAGTACGCTCGAGGACGAGCGTTTGTTTAAGTTGGGGAGAATGTAACGACCCGACCCGTCGTTACGGGAATTTACCACTCCGTCATGTTGCAATTGCATATTTTATGCTTTTATATAAGTGTTAGGGTCTATCGGGTGATTTAGGAGTGATTTGGATTGAAAATGAGGCATATAGCCTTTTTGAAGGAGACTTGAATAAGGAAAGTCAACCCGGAGTTGACTATTTGGTTAGAGGGCTCGGAATCGGATTCCGATGATTCGGTTAGTTCCGGGAGGTGAATTGTGACTTAGGGGAGCGATCGGAATTGAATTTGGAGACCCGGTGTAGAAATAGGCTTGAATTGGCTAAGGTTGAATTTTGGCGAAATCCGAACGGTAGGTGAGATTTTGATCCGGGAGTCGGAATGGAATTCCGACAGTTGCAGTAGCTCCGTCTAGGTGATTTTGGATGTGCCTGCAAAATTTCAGGTCATTCGGACGTCGTTTGGTCGGGTTTTTGATTGAATGTGTAATTTGGAATGTTTTAAGGAATTTAGGCTTGAATCCGTGGTTAATTGGTGATTTTGATGTTTAGGATGGTGTTTTTATGATTGGAATAAGTTCGAATAAGGAATTAGGATGTGTTGGTGTGTTTGAATGAGGTCCCGGGGCCCTCGGGGTGTTTTCGGATGGTAATCGGGAGAAAAACATGGAAATTTCAGGTTTGGAGAGTCCTGTATCTGTTGTTTCCGCTCCTGCGGAATTATGGGCGAGGAGCGGGTGCGCTGAAGCGGACGAGGAGCGCAGAAGCGCTGGGCACCGCAGAAGCGGAACATTTTCCGCTGAAGCGGAACCGCTGGAGCGTAAAGGGAGCCGCAGAAGCGGCCAAGGGCTGTGGGGTGAGGGATCGCAGAAGCGGAAGGGAAGCCGCTTAGGCGAGTCCGCAGAGGCGGACGCCTAGTCGCAGAAGCGGAAATATCCGCAGGTGCGATCGAATCTCCGCAGAAGCGGACGCGTAGGAGCGGAAATTCTTCCGCAGAAGCGAAAATCGCTGTAAGTAAGTGTATCGGAAGTTAGAAAAATTTCAGAAACATTTTAACATTTTGGGGTCTCGGCTTAAGGGCGATTTTGGGCGATTTTGAGGAGAAAATCAAGGGAAATCATCAGGTAATCAACTATGAACTCATATTATGATTAGTATTGGTAATATTATGCAATTATATCATGAAAATGGAGGAATTTGGGGTAATTTATGGAGGATTTAGCCCTAGTCTTGAACTTTAGAAAATCAAGGTTTTGAATGGGCAAATGGAGTCCGAATTTGGTAAAATTGATATGCTTAGACTCGTATTGAGATGAGGGTTCCGAATATGTGACTTTCGTGATTTTTCGACAAGCGTACCGAAAGTCGGGTTTTGACAACTTTGGGAATTTTGATGTAAATTAAGTTGTTTTGACTGGGTATCATTCCATTGGTCTAATTTGATGTGTATTTATTATATTTGATCAGATTTTACACGTGCGAAGCTTGATTCTCATGGCAAGGGCATTGCGGAGTAGTCGTCGCACCATATTGAGGTGAGTAATAGATGTGGGTGATGACCAGCGGGTTCGAAACCCCGGTATACCACTTTGTGACGCTGTATAGCGGCGAGACACGCACACTCTTGAGAGTGCGGGGTCGATCATGAACTGGAGACTACATATTAGTCCAACCCGTTGATATTGTATTATTGGCTATTCTAGAGCCGTCGAACCTCCTTCTCGGATGGTTGCATATATGTATATATATATTGTGATAATGGCCACTCTTGAGCCGAGGAACCCCCTTCTTGGGCGGTTGATTATACATGTGGGCCGTGAGCCGGTTATTGGATCCCGCGAGGATCGTTATCATTGTCTTATCATATAGACATGCTAGTTTACTACTAGTCCGCAGCTATTTTTGTTATGTTGCCAATTCCAATCTCTGGAACTTGACATTACTGTTTTCCAACTGAAAAATGATAAAAGAGTTTTCAAAAACTATTTTTGAGCCTGCGAGGCTGTATCTGCATATTAGCTGACTAGTAGTGGATCGGGCTGCGCGCCGCAGCAGGTATATGTTGGATCGGACTGCGCGCCGCAAGAATATCTCTATGAGATGTGCTTGGGCTGTAGGAGCCCCTCCGGAGTCTGAACCCCCACGGTGAGCACGGGTACCCAAAATTGGAGTCGGGCTACACGCCGTAGCGGTCATATCATGCATTGCATTGCATTTAGCTACATCTGCTAGCTGTTATGCTATTTATTGGTATTTGTTGGTACAGGTACAGTGAAGATTGATTCTATGACAAGGTAGCTGATTATAGCTTTACATAGTGCTTTATTGCGGATTTCTTATCTGCGTTGTCTTACCATTGTTTATTACCACTGAGTCTGGCAGTACTCATTTTACTCCCCGCACCTTGTGTGCAGATCCAGGTACCTCTCAGCAGTGATCCAGTAGCTGTGCGAGGCGACGTTTGTGGATATTCGAGGTAGCTGCGGAGTCCGCAGGACCCGATATTCCTTCCTACTTGTCTTTGGATTTTGTATTGACATTTCTTTCCGCACTTGGTATTTTGTAAACCCTTATACACTCATGTTCGGTAGAGGCTCATGACTCTTGACCCTCGGTCTATGGGAGTTGATGTATTATGGGACTTGGTTCCCCGTTTTCGTTACATGTATCATTGCTGTTATTTCTTGAATTAATTTGTTTAAATGGGTTAAAGAGAGCTTCTAGCTCCGTGGTTGATATGGATTGGTCGGGCTGGCTTAGCAATGTGTCGGGCGCCATCATGACCGGATTTGGGGTCGTGACATCGGCGGACCCTCGCAGCTCGCACACCGATCCGGTTGTTCGGGGACTTCGGACGCCGAGGCGGTCCCCGCTCGGTGGTTACACCGGTTATTCCTCCACTCGCACCAGCTCCAGCTCCGAAGCATATGGTTTAGGTTATGCCCGATGACGAGCGGCGTCGTCTCGAGAGATTTGGTAGACTTCGGCCACCCCATTTCAGGTGGCGTTGAGGGCGAGGATGCCAAGGGTTTCTTGGATAAGTGTCGAAAGATGCTGCGTACAGCCGGTATTCTTGAGTCCGGCGGAGTTTCATTTACTACATTTCAGTTTCACCGGTCCCGCATTTGATTGGTGGGAGGAGTTTGAGAGGCGTAGGCCTGCAAGAGCAGCGCCTCTCACATGGCAGCAGTTCTCTACTCTCTTTCTAGAGAAATATGTACCTCGGTCTCGTCGCGAGGAGCTACGTCGCCGGTTCGAGTGGTTGATTCAGGGCGACATGTCTGTGACCCAGTATGAGCTTAGATTCACTCGGTTGGCTAGGCATGCCACATGGATGATCCCCACTGATAGGGAGAGGATCAGGAGGTTCATTGATGGCCTCAACTACTCTATCCGTATTCTTATGACCAGCGAGCGAGTTCTGTCATCATCGTTTGAGAAGGTTGCTGATATGGCACGCTCCATTGAGGCGGATCATCGCAGAGAGAGAGAGGAGCGGGAGGCCAAGAGGCCTCGTGGTTCTAGTAGTTTCAGTGGTGCTCCGTCTAGAGGGCATTCCCAGCAGGGCAGAGGTTGCTCATCTAGACCTTCTCATTCAGGCCGCCCAGAGCAGAGCGGAGGTTCTTATGGTCGTGGTCGACGGGGGTTTCAGCAGGGTCAGTCATCACTTAGTGCCCTCCCAGCCCAGAGTGCAGCACCTACTTCTCCAGCACCGGGTGCATGTTATGAGTGTGGTGAGTTTGGCCACATGAGGAGACATTGCCCTCGACTACGTAGGGGCAGGACTCAGCAGAGGGATCAGCCCTCCTCTTCAGCACCATCTCAGTCTAGTAGAGGTGGAGGTCAGTCTTCTCGTGGTCGCCCCAGGGGCGAGGAGAGATCTGGTGGAGGCCAGGCACGGTTCTATGCACTTCCTGACAGGCGTGATGCAGTTGCCTCCGATGCAGTGATTACAGGTATCATTTATGTCTGTCACAGAGATGCCTCTGTTCTATTTGATCCAGGGTCCACATATTCTTACGTGTCCTCTTATTTTGCACATCACTTGGGTGCGACTCGTGGTAGTCTTGACTTACCTGTTCATGTATCCACCCCCGTGGGTGATACGATTGTTTTGGATCATGTCTATAGATCCTGTGTTATATCTATTGGGGGTCTGGAGACCCAGGCAGATTTGTTATTGTTGGGAATGGTGGACTTTGATGTTATATTGGGTATGGACCGGTTGTCTCCGTATCATGCTATATTGGACTGTCATGCTAAGACAGTTGCGTTGGCCATTCCTGGTATTTCTCAGATTGAATGGCGGGGTTTGACCGATTTTGTCCCTAGCCGTGTTATTTCGTTCCTAAGAGCTCAGAAGATGGTTGAAAAAGGGTGTTTATCATACTTAGCTTTTGTGAGAGATGTGGGAGCTGAATCTCCTAGCATTGATTCTGTACCTGTTGTGAGGGATTTCCCAGATGTTTTCCCCTCAGACCTGCCGGGATATTGATTTTGGCATTGACTTGGTGTCGGGCACTCAGCCTATATCCATTCCTCCTTATCGAATGGCACCAGCCGAGTTGAAAGAACTGAAAGAGCAACTTCAAGAACTTCTGGATAAGGGTTTCATCCATCCTAGTGTGTCTCCGTGGGGTGCGCCGGTATTATTTGTTAAAAAGAAAGATGGTTCCATGCGAATGTGTATTGATTATAGGCAATTGAACAAAGTGACAGTGAAGAACAAGTACCCTCTACCGCGCATAGATGATTTGTTTGACCAATTACAGGGTGCAAGGGTGTTTTCTAAGATCGATCTTCGTTCAGGCTATCATCAGCTGAAGATCAGAGACTCAGATATATTGAAGACTGCATTCGGGACCCGATATGGTCATTATGAGTTTCTTGTGATGTCGTTTGGGCTGACCAACGCCCCAGCAGCATTTATGCATCTGATGAACAGTGTGTTCATGCCTTATTTGGATTCATTTGTGATTGTGTTCATTGATGACATTCTAGTCTACTCCCGTAGTCAGGAGGAGCATGCTCGGCATTTGAGTATTGTGTTGCAGAGATTGAGGGAGGAGAAACTATATGCTAAATTCTCCAAGTGCGAGTTTTGGCTCGAGTCCGTAGCATTTCTGGGACATGTGGTGTCTCGTGATGGTATTCAGGTTGATCAGAAAAAGATAGAGGCGGTGCAGAGTTGGCCTAGACCGTCCTCAGCTACAGAGATCTGGAGTTTTCTTGGCTTGGCGGGGTATTATCGCCGGTTTGTTCAGGGATTTTCATCCATTGCTTCTTCATTGACTAAATTGACCCAGAAGGGTGCACCATTCGTGTGGTCGGATGAGTGCGAGGGGAGCTTTCAGAAGCTCAAGACAGCTTTGACCACAGCTCCAGTGTTAGTATTGCCATCGGCTTCGGGTTCATATACCGTTTATTGTGATGCCTCGAGAGTGGGGATAGGTTATGTGTTGATGCAGGAAGGAAAGGTAATTGCTTATGCTTCTCGGCAGTTGAAGCCATATGAGAAGAACTATCTTGTTCATGACTTGGAGCTAGCCGCCATTGTTCATGCATTGAAGATTTGGAGGCACTATTTGTACGGTGTGTCTTGTGAGGTCTACACCGACCATCGTAGTCTCCAGCACTTGTTCAAACAGAAAGACCTTAATTTGAGACAGCGGAGATGGCTTGAGTTGCTCAAGGATTATGACATTTTCATTCTATATCATCCGGGAAGGCCAATGTGGTGGCCGATGCTTTGAGCCGGAAGGCGGTCGGTATGGGGAGCTTGGCATACATACCAGCTGAGGAGAGATCATTTGCTTATGATGTTTAGGTGCTAGCCAATCGGCTAGTGAGGTTAGACATTTCAGAGCCCAACAGGGTGTTGGCTTGTGTTGTATCTCGGTCTTCTTTATATGACCATATTCGTGAGCGCCAGTATGATGATCCACACTTGGCTGTCCTTAGGGACAGAGTTCAGCATGATGATGCTAGAGATGTCACCATTGATAGTGACGGTGTATTGAGGATGCAGGGCCGGATATGTGTGCCCAATGTTGATGGCCTTCGTGAGTTGATTCCGGAGGAGGCCCATAGCTCGCGGTATTCTATCCATCCAGGAGCCGCGAAGATGTATCAAGATTTGAAACAGCACTATTGGTGGAGAAAGATGAAAATGGACATTGTCGGACATGTAGCACGGTGCCTCAACTGTCAGCAGGTTAAGTACGAGCATCAGAGGCCCGGTGGTGTATTTCAGCGCATTGTTATTCCCGAGTGGAAATGGGAGAGAGTCACTATGGACTTTGTTACTGGACTCCCTCGGACGGCGAGGAAGTTTGATTTTGTATGGGTGATTGTGGATAGATTGACCAAGTCAGCTCACTTCATTCCAGTTAGTACTACCTACTCATCGGAGCGGTTGGCAGCGATCTTTATTCGAGAGATTGTTCGGTTGCATGGAGTTCCGGTGTCTATCATATCCGACAGGGGTACTCAGTTCACTTCTCAGTTTTGGAGAGCATTTCAGCGAGAGATGGGTACACGGGTTGAGTTGAGTACGGCATTTCACCCCCAGACTGACGGACAGTCTGAGCGCACTATTCAGATCTTGGAGGATATGTTGCGAGCTTGTGTGATTGATTTTGGTGGTTCGTGGAACGAGTTCATACCACTTGCTGAGTTTGCCTACAACAACAGTTATCAGTCGAGTATTCAGATGGCCCCGTATGAGGCATTGTATGGCAGGCGGTGTAGATCCCCCGTGGGATGGTTTGAGCCTGGTGAGGTTAGATTGATAGGGACTGAGTTAGTCCAGGATGCTTTAGATAGAGCAAAGTTGATCCAGGAGAGGCTTCGCACAGCACAGTCTCGTCAGAAGAGTTATGCGGACCGTAGAGTTCGAGAGTTGTCTTTCATGGTCGGTGACAGACTATTGTTGAAGGTTTCACCTATGAAGGGTGTTATGAGGTTTGGGAAGAAAGGAAAGTTGAGTCCCAGGTACATTGGTCCTTTTGAGATACTCAGGAGAGTTGGAGAGGTGGCATATGAGTTGGCCTTGCCGCCCAGCTTATCCAGCGTTCATCCAGTATTCCACGTGTCCATGCTCCGGAAGTACATTGGAGATCCGTCTCATGTATTAGACTTCAGTACCATTCAGCTCGATGGTGATCTATCCTATGAGGTGGAGCCTATTGCTATTTTGGGTCGCCAGGTGAGAAAATTGAGGTCTAAGGAGATTGCATCAGTTAAGGTTCAGTGGAGAGGTCGACCCGTGGAGGAGGCCACTTGGGAGATCGAGCGGGAGATGCGGAGCAGATATCCTCACTTGTTTGAGACTTCAGGTATGTTTCTTGACCCGCTCGAGGACGAGCGTTTGCTTAAGAGGGGGAGAATGTGACGACCCGGCCCGTCGTCACGAGAATTACCACCCCGTTATGTTGTAAATTCATGTTTTATGGTTTTATATCAGTGTTAGAGTCTATCGGGTGAGTTAGGAGTGATTGGGATTGGAAATGAGGCATATAGCTTTTTTGAAGGAGACTTGAATAAGGAAAGTCAACCCGGAGTTGACTATTTAGTTAGAGGGCTCGGAATCGGATTCTGATGATTCGGTTAGTTCCGGGAGGTGATTTGTGACTTAGGGGAGCGATCGGAATTGAATTTGGAGGCCCGGTGTAGAAATAGACTTGAATTGGCTAAGGTTGAATTTTGGCGAAATCCGAACGGTAGGTGAGATTTTGATTCGGGGGTCGGAATGGAATTCGACAGTTGCAGTAGCTCCGTTAGGTGATTTTGGATGTGCCTGCAAAATTTCAGGTCATTCGGACGTCGTTTGGTCGGGTTTTTGATTGAATGTGTAATTCGGAATGTTTTAAGGAATTTAGGCTTGAATTCGATGCGAATTATGGGTTTTGATGTTGTTAGACGTGTTTTGAGGATTGGAACAAGTTCGAATAAGGTATTAAGATGTGTTGTATGTTTGGATGAGGTCCCGGGGGCCTCGGGGTGATTTCGGATGGTTAAACGGGAGAAAATTGTGGAAAAATTGCAGGTTGGGATCCTGCTTCTGTTGTTTCCGCTCCTGCGGAATTTTGGACGCAGGAGCGTGTCCGCAGAAGCGGACGAGGTGCGCAGGAGCGGCTGGTTACGCAGAAGCGGAAGTAATTCCGCTGAAGCGGCATCGCTGGTGCGAGCCAGTGATCGCAGAAGCGAAGGGGAAGAAAATGGGCATGGTCCGCAGAAGCGGACATTTGACCGTTTGGGCGAGACCGCAGAAGCGGTCAATGATGCGCAGAGGCGGATGTGTCCGCAGAAGCAGAAAGTTTCTTCGCAGAAGCGGGCCCGCTTAAGCGACCCTTTGCTCGCAGAAGCGGAAATGCCCGGCCAGGGCTGGAACCGCTGAAGCGACCCTTTGGTCGCGGATACGGGCTCGTAGGAGCGGAAAATATTCCGCAGAAGCGAAAATCGCTGTAAGTAAGTGTATGAGAAGTTAGAAAAATTTCAGAACATTTCACACATTTTGGGTCTCGGCTTTAGAGGCGATTTGGGCGATTTTGAAGAGAAACTCAAGGGAAATCATCGGGTAATCAACTATGGACTTAAACTATGATTAGTATTGGTAATATTATGCAATTATATCATGAAAATGGAGGAATTTGGGGTAATTTATGGAGGATTTAGCCCTAGGCTTGAACTTTAGAAAATCAAGATTTTGAATGGGCAAATGGAGTCCGAATTTGGTAAAATTGATATGCTTAGACTCGTATTGAGATGAGGGTTCCGAATATGTGACTTTCGTGATTTTTCGATAAGCGTACCAAAAGTCGGATTTTGACAACTTTGGGAATTTTGATGTAAATTGAGTTGTATTGATTGGGTGTCGTCCCATTGGCCTAATTTGTTGTGTTTCTACCGTATTTGATCAGATTCTACGCGTGCGGAGCTTGATTCTCGTGGCAAGGGCATTGCGGAATAGTCATCGCGCTGTATTGAGGTGAGTAATAGATGTGGGTGATGACGAGCGGGTTCGAAACCCCGGTATACCACTTTGTGACGCCGTATAGCGGCGAGACACGCACACTCTTGAGAGTGCGGGGTCGATCATGAACTGGAGACTATATATTAGTCCGACCTGTTGATACCGTATTATTGGCTATTCTCGAGCCGTCGAACCTCCTTCTCGGATGGTTGCATATATATATATATATTGTGATAATGGCCACTCTTGAGCCGAGGAACCCCCTTCTTGGGCGGTTGAGTATACATGTGGGCCGTGAGCCAGTTATTGGATCCCGCGAGGATCGTTATCATTGTCTTATCATATAGACATGCTAGTTTACTACTAGTCCGCAGCTATTTTTGTTATTATGCTAATTCCAATCTCCGGAACTTGATATTACTGTTTTCCAACTGAAAAATGATAAAAGAGTTTTCAAAAACTACTTTTGAGCTTGCGAGGCTGTATCTGCATATTAGCCGACTAGTAGTGGATCGGGCTGCGCGCCGCAGCGAGATATATATATGTTGTATCGGGCTGCACACCGCAGTAAATCTCTATGAGATGTGCTTGGGCTGTAGGAGCCCCTCCGGAGTCTGAACCCCCGCAGTGAGCACGGGTACCCAAAATTGGAGTCGGGCTACGCGCCGTAGCGGTCATATCATGCATTGCATTGCATTTAGCTACATCTGCTAGCCGTTATGCTATTTATTGGTATTTGTTGGTACAGGTACAGTGAAGATTGATTCTATGACAGGGTAGCTGATTATAGCTTTACATAGTGCTTTATTGCGGATTTCTTATCTGCGTTGTCTTACCCTTGTTTATTACCACCGAGTCTGGCAGTACTCATTTTACTCCCTGCACCTTGTGTGCAGATCCAGGTACCTCTCAGCAGTGATCCAGTAGCTGTGCGAGGCGACGTCTGTGGGATATACGAGGTAGCTGCAGAGTCCGCAGGACCCGATATTCCTTCTTACTGTCTTGATTTTGTATTGACTTTTCTTTCCGCACTTGGTATCTTGTAAACCTTTATACACTCATGTTCGGTAGAGGCTCATGACTCTTGACCCTTGGTCTATGGGAGTTGATGTATTATGGGACTTGGTTCCTCGCTTTCGTTATATGTATCGCTATTGCTTCGTGATTTGATATGCTTAAATGGGGAAAAGAGAGCTTCTAGCTCCGTTATTGTTATTGATTGGTCAGGCTGGCTTAGCAATGTGCTGGGCGCCATCACGACCAGATTTGGGGTCGTGACAGATAAGATCATAAGCTTCAAGCAAAAACCAATGGAGACTCTACATGAGACTTGGGGCTGGTTTAAGGGAATGCTAGTCATGTGTCCTTACCATGATGTTCCAGAACAGATGTTGGGAAAAAGGTTTTACATGGGGCTGTCTGATAGCATGAAGAATATAGTTGATGCCTCAGCAGGTGGGGCTTTCTGAGCAAGACCTGGAGAGAAGGCCAAAATTTGCTGGACAAGATGGCTCAAAATTCAGGATGGACAACCAGTAATGCACCTATCACTCCAGTGGTACACTCAGTGCCTCTGGACCCTTCCAACACTATGGCAAAAAACATGGCCACTCTATTAACACAGATAAGCATGCTCACTAAAACGTGGAGGAATCTGGAGTTAAGCAATAGGTTAATATTGTAGATACTACCAATTGGGGCTTATGCACATCTTGCATTAGCCAAACCATAGGTAATCTATGGTCTGTAGAACATGAACATCATCATCAGCATGAAGACATGAATTAGGTGGCTAACTATGGCGGTCAGCGACAGGTAAATCAGAATTGGGGTCAGTAGGCTCCACAACAATACAGGTCACCTCAACCACAATACAATACAGGAAATATGGGAGGTATGATGCCACCCAACAATATGGATCCATATCCTTGACCAAAGGCTTTCAACAATCAGTATCAAGGGTATCATCCACCTCCACAACAACATGGAGGTAGACAAGAAGATGGGTTCGCAAGATTAGAAGTTATGATGCAGCAGGTTATTGGGTCCAATGCCAAGATCAATGAAAGAGTGGATGCACATGATGCAACTATTAAAAATATTGAGGTGCAAGTGGGACAGATTGCTATGACATTGAACAATCGTCCTCAAGGGACATTACCTGCGGACACTCAAACCAACCCAAAAGATCAAGTCCCAAAGCAGCTGATGGTTGTGAGTCTTAGAAATGGTAGAGATCTTGATGATGAACAAGAGATAAGCTGAGACACTTATTCCAGTACCCATTGAACTGGATGAGTCTACATGATTGATAGAAGTTACAGTCCAGCCAGCACATGAAAATAATGATATGCAACAAGAAACTGAGAATGCGGATAAACAGGTGGAACAACCGGTTGTCGAACAAGAAGTAGAGAAGGAAAAATCCCAAGTGATTGGGAAGAAGAGGCCTCCAGCCCATTCCCTCAAAGGTTCGCCAAATACCAAAAGGAAGAGAAATACAAGAAGTTCTTTGAAATGCTTAAGCAAATCCAGGTAAATATTCCTTTAATCGAAGCTTTGAAAGAGATGCCTGGATATGCTAAAATGATGAAAGACTTGATGTCGCGGAAGTTTGATTTTCAGGACTTGGCCACGGTGACACTTACTCAGATGTGTAGTGCAGTGGTATCCAGACCTATAACTGAAAAGTTATCTGATCCAGGTAGCTTTACTATTCCTTACACTATAGGGAACTTCGCATTTACTAAGGCATTGTATGACTTGGGGGCTAGTATCAATCTTATGCCCTTGGTGATTTATAAGAGGATGGGCATTGAGAGAGCTAGACCCACGTCAATGTTGCTACAATTAGCTGACAGGACCGTGAAACGGCCGTTTGGGATCTTAGATGATATGCTTATTCAGGTGGGGAAGTTTGTGTTTCCTGCTGATTTTTTGATTTTAGACTGCAAAGTGGATGAGGAGATTCCGATAATCTTAGGAAGACCGTTCTTGGCCACTGGGAGAGCATTGATTGTTTGTGAGACTGGGGAGCTCAAGATGAGACTAAATGATGAAGAAATCATATTCAATGTGCAGAAATCTATGTGGCACCCAAGTGAGTTCGCAAATTGCTCCCTTATTGATGCAGTAGATGTGATAGTGGAGACAGATGATAAGGCGTTGACAGCCGAGGATCACCTAACGGCATGCTTAATAAACTTAGAGGAAGTAAATGGGGAAATTCTGGAGGAATGGGTGTTAACACTGGAAGGTAGGGGGTTTTGGGATAGAAATCTTGAGTTCAAACCTCTACATCTAGAAAAGAGAGAGAGACCTTTCCAGCAAAGCCATCCATTGAGCAACCACCCAAGCTGGAATTCAAGCCATTACCAGCTCACCTCAGGTATAAATTTCTGGGCCCTAAATCCACTTTACATGTTATTATCTCATCTGGTTTGCTAGATGTGCAGGCTCAACAACTTATACCGGTACTCAAGGAGTGCAAAACTGCCATCGGTTGGTCCATGGTAGACATTAAGGGGATCAGCCTCGCTTATTGCATGCATAAGATTTTGATGGAAGAGGGACACAAACCTTCCAGGGAACATCAGAGAAGGCTGAATCCAAAAATGAAGGAAGTGGTGAAGAAGGATGTAATAAAGTGGTTGGATGCGGGATTATTTTCCCAATCTTTGATAGCAGCTGGGTTAGTCCAGTTCAATGTGTACCAAAAAGGGTGGCATGACGGTGGTAAAGAATGAGAATAATGAGTTAATTTCAACAAGAACTGTCACCGACTGGAGGATTTTCATGGACTACAGGAAATTGAATCTTGCCACCCGTAAAGACCACTTCCCACTTCCCTTCATTGATCAAATGCTCGACAGGTTGGCAGGGAGGTCACACTTTTGTTTCTTAGATGGGTACTCAGGGTACAATCAGATCTCCATTGCCCCTGAGGATAGAGAAAAGACCTCCTTCATATGCCCATATGACATTTATGCCTTCTGGAGGATGCCATTTGGCCTATGCAATGCACCTGCCACATTCCAAAGGTTCATGATGGCTATATTTACTAACATGGTGGAAGATATTATGGAGGTGTTCATGGATGACTTCTCAGTGGTAGGGAATTCGTTTGAGGAATGCCTGTTCAATCCGACACGTGTCCTGAAATAGTGCATCGAGACTAACTTAGTTCTAAATTGGGAAAAGTGCCATTTCATGGTACAAGAAGGAAGTCTTGGGGCACCGGGTGTCAAGCAAGGGAATTGAGGTTAATAGAGCAAAAGTTGATGTCATTACAAAGTTGCCTCCACCAACTTCAGTCAAAGCCATTAGAAGCTTTCTTGGACATGCCTATTTTTATTGGAGGTTCATTAAAGACTTCTCCAAAATCGCCAACCCCCTCTATAAGTTACTAGAAAACGATTACTCTTTTTGTATTTTCTGTTGATTGCAGGATAGCATTTGAGGAATTGAAGAAGAGGCTGGTCACAGCACCAATCATTGTTGCCCCCAACTGGGAGCAACCATTTGAGCTTATGTGTGATGCTAGCGACCATACGGTGGGGGTAGTGCTGGGCCAGCGGAAGGATAAATTGATGCATCCAATCTACTATGCTAGTAGAACACTGAGCGGAGCCCAGCTAAATTACACAGTGACGAAAAAGGAGATGCTTGCTGTAGTGTTTAATTTTGACAAGTTCAGGTCCTTTCTTATAGGATCCAAGGTAATCGTATACACTGACCATGCAACACTTAGATATCTAATTGAAAAGAATGACTCTAAGTCGCGCCTGATTCGTTGGGTGATGCTACTACAAGAGTTTGATATTGAAATTCGTGACTGTAAAGGCACTGAAAATCAAGTCGATGATCATTTATCACGACTTGAAGGAGCTGAAAATGTTATAGAAAGTGAAGAAATCCTGGAAACCTTTCCAGACGAGCAGTTGCTCGCTACCACTCTTCTTGAAGCGCCATGGTATGCAGATTGTGCTAATTACCTGGCCAGTGGTATTGTTCCTCACGACCTGTCATCGGTCCAGACAAAAAAAAAACTTTTGTGAAAGCCAACTGTATTATTGGGATGAACCCTACTTGTTTAGAATTTTCCTTGATAACATGATCCGGAGATGCGTCCCCGAGATAGAACAATCTTCTGTCTTGTAGGCTTGTCACGCTTCGGCATATGGTGGCCATTTTGGAGGAGTTCGGACAGTAGCTAAGGTGCTTGAGGCCGGGTTTTTCTGGCCAACAGTGTTTAAAGATGCGCACTTATGGGTAAAAGAGTGTAATGAATGTCAACGCAGCGGGAACATCTCCCGGCGTCACAAGATGCCCATGAACCCAATCCAAGAGGTTGAAGTATTTTTTTTTTCCTATTAAATTTAACCCCCTTAAATTACCCAACCCTAAAATAACCCTCCCCCTCTTATTTCCAAAATTTCAGCCCTCCCCCCCCCCCAACTCTCTTTTCTCCCCCTTCTCTCTAAAATTTCCCTACTCCCTCTCTTCCCTTCTTCTTCTTCCTCCTTCACTTTCCCCTCAACCCACCTCCATTACCAACTTCACCCTCCTCTATTCAAGTAAGTATTTCTCTCTCTTCTCTTTTTCTTTTAGTTTAAGTAGTATAATTTAGTCTACTTTATAGTTTTTAGTTAAACCCTATATAGGCTTAGTGTAAAACATGAATTTTTGCCCTATTCTAATATTGCTATTGTTGTATATGTTGTTTTTGAGATTATTGGTGCTAGAGCTGGTTGTGTCTCCAAAATTGTTTAATTGTGATGTTAATTTGGTAGTGTGGAGACCCACAATTATGTTTTTGTATTGTAATGAGGAGTTTGAGCCATGGGTTGGTATTATGTTGAATAAGTGTGAGGTATTTTATACCCAAGTTTGGTTTGTTTGTTGTAACTATGGAGGCTATATATAATTGTGTGGGGTTTGTCTTGTCATGAAGGAATGATTGTATATGGTGGCTATGTAAATACGTTTAACTTTGAAAAGAGTGTGGGGTGAATTATGCCGGAAATGGTGGAAAAAGTAGAAAATAATTATGGGAGTGTAGTAGTTATGATATGATTGCATTGAAGGAGTAGAAATGTAGTCAACGGGTGGTGAAGTCTGAGTAAACATCCGAGTGACTATTGTTATGAATGTGTTTTTTATATAGTGTGCTTCTTATGTGTATGACTATGGCACCCAAACGAGCGCGACAAGCAGCTGGGCCATCTAGGCAACGAACCTATGATGAGTCCAGGTTTACTTCGAAATTAGCTGAGAATGACTTTCATGCCAAAGCCACAAAGGCCTTTCTGCAAGTTCCGATTGATCGGATGGCCCTTCATGCAAAGAAACCAGAGATGTATGAGGAGATAAGGCGCCGGGATATGGAGTTCTTATTCCAGGACCCAACATCTGTCAACAAAATGTTGGTGCGTGAGTTCTATGCTAACGTTACCTTCCACATGGCCAGAGAGGTGTTTGTTCGGGACAAGTATGTCTATGCCAAGGTGCCCAGTATCCAGTAGGTGTTGAGATTGCCTCCATTTAGAGTGACGTGGACTATTACCATGATAGGCCAGGTGTCACTTGGGAGACTATGATTGAGTCATTGTGCATAGGTGGGCGTCCTTTCTGGATAAAGGACCAAATAACACTCAACTCTACCTCTTTCACGCATTTGGCTAAATGCTGGCTTACTGTGATTTGCAACCGGTTCCTCCCTTCAAGTAACACCACAGATGTCAATTTCAACATGTCAGTGTTAACTTGGTGTTTTGTCACCCAAAATGAGTTTGATGCCGCCCGAATAATCAGTGATGAGATGATACTTAGGGGCCCTCTAAAGTCAAAGGGACCCTATTTCCCTTCTTTGGTCACTACACTCTGCCTAATGCACCATACACCCACCTTACCAACTGATTGCGACTTGCCACAAAAAGCATCATTCAAGACTTCAAGTATTCGGGTGCGACGAGGTACAAGCGACCCAATTGATATTGATGATGAAGATGATGACCCTGTCCCGGTGTCCAGTCCAGGAGGTCCACAGACAGTGCAGGTCCATCTAGGCGCACTCATTCTGGAGCTAGCCTTTCATGTTCGCGGTCCACGAGACCTATTCTTAGGCTTTGGAAGAAGAAGTGGCGGATCTCCGCTCTTCGGTGGATGGCTTGCACACTCGCACGGATGCGATGTCTCAGCGACTGTCCAGGTCTGAGAGCCGATTTATGGATTGGTTTAGAGCATTGGGTCGAGCATGCCACATCGACCCCACCATAGTCTCCGACTCTGATTGAGTCTCAGGGAAGTCTTCTCACCCTTCTATGCTTTATTTTGTCTATATGACATGGGGACATGCCATGATTTTAAGTGTGGGGTGGGAGACTTACTCTATGTATGATGTAATTGTATAATTGTGCAGAATATAATTTAGTTGTATATATTAGAGTAAATAGCTTAAATATTAGTTGGCTTGACCCGACGATGGATACTTGTCGACGGGTTTCTTGTGGGTCGAAGTCGGAATAAAAGAAAATAAAAAAACCCAAAAATAAAAGTAGAGGACTCTTCCAGATGACGGACTACTTGGACAGTACTCTTAAGGGAAGTAGTCCATGTAGATTTTTGTTTTTAATTTTCTTTTTCTTAGGTAGTGTATTATCTCCCCCTTGGTTTTTCTTTTGACGACAGTTCTTTTCCAAGGGTTTCTCTTGAACCGGGTTAGGTAGATTTTTTTTCTAGTTTAGGTTTAGATGGGTGAAGGTTAATATGTAAGCCTGAATATGCACACTTGCAATAGCTAAAAGGAACTTGAGAGTGTATCATCTAATCTTGATTGTATATTCTAAGATATGCCTTAAGTTTGCACAATTTGGCTTGCTTAAATACTTGTATGACTTTGTTGATGAACTAATTCAGAATGAATTGCATGCTAAGTGTGTGCGAGGTTTTTACTTGCATTATGTGTTTACATATGATACATAGAACTTGCCCTGTGTGTGTGCAAAGAAAAATAGAAGTCATTTGGTTGTAGAGATGATAGAGGCATTTCTTTGTGCAACCCCATAACAAAAACTGTGAATTCACTTGTACATAATATCATAGTTAACCTTTGAGCCTCAATCTTGTTCTTTGATAACCCTATAATGTTCACAATGTCTATATTGAATAAATACGTTGTTGAACCTTACCTCCTAGAAGCACTTGAATTGTTAATGAATATGTAAAAGTAAAAGTGTGGGGTTAGGGAGTAGTGAAAATGGGGAATCAAGAATGAACGGTAGAATCGGTGAACTGGCATTTGTATGGTAAATGTCCTAATATATATATATATATATATATATATATATATATATATATAGAGAGAGAGAGAGAGAGAGAGAGAGAGAATGAAGCCAGTTGCACCTAAAAGAAAAGTGGGGATTACAAGTAAATCAAAAGGTGGAAGAAAGGTTGGGTTGAGCATAAAGGTAAAAAAAAAAGTTTGGTATAAAAGAAGTGCTTAGGGAGGTTAGCCACTATATCCAAAAGTATCCTACACGTCCCGTAGCCTACATTACAACCTTTAAAGACCTCTTGATCTTTGACTGTATGACTCGATTAATTGAGTATTACACTAAGGGCAAGCTTATGGTGTGTCTGTGTGGCATGTGATTGCTCTTTGCTGAGAGTGAGTGAATTCTTTATATATATAGTTCCTTGTTGTAAATTTTACGTGTGTGGAACTTTTCTCAGATTTTGTATTGTGGGGGCATGTAACTCAGGAAGAAAAAGTAAGTCTTCAAGTCTGTTAGAATAATTAGAGTAAGCAATAATGTGTTTTGGCATGAGAGTCTGCAGTTGAGTAAGGATTGTGCACTACTTAGGTTAATCATGGAATGTATATTGTGTGATGTATTTTGTGGAAAGACATTGAGAATGTAGGCCTAGAAGTGTGATTAAATTTGCTCGAGGACGATCAATGGTTTAAGTGTAGGGTGTTGATAATAGGTGAATTTTACTATATTCATGCCCTAAATAATCACATTTTTAAGTAGTTTTGATAATATATATATGATGACAAAATGCTCTTATTAGTGTTTTTCATGAATTGTTGGTACAAAATGGTTAAGGAAGGCTAAGGAGCAATTTTGGAGTCAAAAGTAGAAGAAAAAGGTTATTTATGCAAAAATCATAAAAACTACGCTAGAACAGCCCAAAAGATTCAGAGAACATGTTCTACCGCCGTGAAACCACGGTGGATGAGGCCTGCTGAAAATATGAAGATTCAGAGAGTTGGTTCTACCGCGAGCACGACAGAACCGCGGTGATAGGCGCAAACTTGTGGGACTAAAGTGTAAAAATGGGATTTTGATGACCTAAACCCTATATAAAACCTTAGGATTTGCCCAAAGGAGACAAGCATTATATTTTGAGTACTTTTGCAAGGTAACTAGTGTGAGAGAATTCTCTAAACATATCTCTTACTTTTCTTTTGAATTTTCATCATGAATTCTATTCTAGCTTTTGTTTTCATAGTTATGAATAGCTAAATTCCTATCTAAGGTTTTGATGGAACCTATTGGTTGATGAACTTCTGATTTTTGTGAATACAAATTGTTAGTTAATCTCTATTTGTTCAACTTCGTTCTTGTTGTAGTTAATTGACAGGATCCTCAACTAGCTGTACCTATTTAGTGTGCATAACTTAGAAAAGAATGCATATTTAGGTTATTGTTGAACAACATCACTCCTATATTATTAGAGGGATCTATAATTGCGGGTTTGAATGTGGGATTAGGAATAACGAAACCTTGGGTGTAATCTAAAGTGAATTGTGATAATTAAAGCAAGTTAGTATGACTCGAAAGAGTGCAATAGTAAATTACTGTGATTACTCGGGAGAGATTTACGGTAGGATTATTGATCACGATTGATAGAGAGATATTGATAAATTTGTATGAGCATAAACAGAAGGGATTCCATCAATAGAGGAAATCATTACCTTAGTCTTTCTCATTCTTGTTTACAACCTATTTAGTTATTTTTCCAGTTACTTAGTTCTTTGCAAAAGTAGTTATTAAGAAACACTCAAAAGGATATTTGAATATTTAGGAAGCTGATCGGAAGATTATTGGGTTCTGAAGATCGTAGTTTGTAGGTTAACTCTCTGAGGATTCGACCTCGTGTGAAATACTTGGGTTATATTTGCTGCGACTGCATTGTCCTTTTTAAAAGTCATAGTTGGGCATGATCATATACTTGTGTGTGCGTTTTGGAGCAACAAAATATGTAGAAGAAATGTTATATTCGGTGTAACCAATAATGAACAAAAGAATCGTACATGTTTTTTGCACTAATTTTATGCCATGATCCCATGTATATTTTGCAAAATGATTATAATTAATATCTAAAGACACGCGGAGGATACAAAATAGCGTGTTGAATTGCAAACTAATTAACGTGTAATGAGTTGAGCATAATAATAGTATGCCTAAGTTAAAAAGTTGTGATTAAGAGTGTGTTTGGTAGGGAGAAAAATAATGTATTGAATTGCATATTAGTTAGTGTTTAATGAATCAGATTCATTTTCTTTCAACCGGAGAAAATGACTTCCCAACCAAAAGTTGGAAAATATTTTCCAATTCATTTTCAATCTTTCCTGGCCCTATTCCTTACCTCCATCCTCCATTCCCACCCCTATCTCACCCCATCCGACCCACCCCACCCGTACCCCTTGCCCCTCCCCACTAGCCACCCTATCCTCACCCGACCTTCCACTGTCCCCCTCTATTACCCATTTCGTCTTCCATACTGTCTGCCTAAATTATATATATATTTCAAAAATATTTTTTGCTATCTAACCAAACACTAGAAAATAAGTAAGAAAATGTTGAGTCCCACATTGACAATGAAGGGGATGTGTGGTCTTCTTACATGGACTTGGGCAATTCTTACCTCTTGAGTTAGCTTTTGGGGTTGAGTTAGGTTCAAGATCCATTTATCATGATATCAGAGCAAGACCCATCCCAATTTTTGGATGTTGGGCCCCCATAATTGTCCACGCTCCATATGTCCAGTCCTGGGCTTGAGAGGGGATGTTGAGTCACACATCGACAATGAAAGGGATGTATGGTTTCGTTATATCGACTTGGATAATCTTCACCACTTTACTAGCTTTTGGAATTGAGTTAGGCGCAAGGTCTATTTATCAAACCACTTTTATTTTTTCCTACATACCAAACACATCATAAGGAGAAAATTATCTTAATGGTGATCTTGGCTATTCTCACTAAAGAAAAATGATTAAAACAGCTTAAAGTATTTAACTAAGATAGCTACGTGCTAATTTAGTACAATTTTAATTGTTACTATCCTCACCAAAAGTATCTTTAGTTCATTTGTCAAGGCGACAATAGATCCATGACGGATTAAGTTCAATCAAAATCTTTTAATTGGAAATAAAGTACGAATCTATAACTTTTAAAAGGAGATGGAATTCTTGTCGCTTGTACATGAATTTATTTATATTGTTGCAGCAAACGTACAATTTAACTTTTGTTGGAGGATGTTTGGATTAACTTAAAATCTACTAAGGATGGTTAAGAGCACACCTTTCATCGAAAAGTCATATTGTATATACAACTTAAATATTACTTTAAATGGTTATATCTTATATTTTAAATAACCTTAATATATATATATATATATATATATAAGTGAGGCGATTCAGCGGTTTAAGGTGTTCAAAGTGATTTGATTGATTCCTTTTCAACCTATAAAATTTTCTAATAAAATAACTCTTTTAAAATTAGAATTTGTATAGAATAAACATGTTTTTAACTAAATATTATTTCTTAGATAAATTTTATAATTTAAAAGTCAAGCTCTACAAAAAATTATTTCAACAAAGGCTCTCTACAAACTTACTTTAAATAGTAAAACTTCTAATGTTGCATTTTTATTGTTAAGCTAAATATTGTATAGTTTGATTTGAATTATTTGGTATATATCATTCATGGAAAAATAAAAATTATTAACTTGTTAAAGTTTGAACACCATGAAATTCTTGACTACACCGCTAACTCAAATCCCAGCATAAAGAAAAAGATGTTACATAATTCGATTTCTTTATTTGTTTAAGTCGTGGCGAACAAAGTTACTTAATATTTATACTGATTGAAAATAACATTTATTTAATAAAATTATTGAAATGCACACAATATGATACGAACACTATCGTTATAGAACAACAAAAATGTAAAAAGAAGAAATTAGCTAATTTTTTCACGAACATTCCAAGAAACTGAACTAATAGTAACCTTCCACTCTCGAAATCTACTAATGGTATTGCAGTATCTTGGTATGCATTGTAGTCAAAAGCAGGGTGTTGAAAGCGAACTGAAAAATTATACCAAATCGAAAAATTAAATCACCGATTAAAAAATTCAATTAAGTTTGATTTGATTTGATTTGGTATTGAGTAAAAAAAATCCGAACTAACCGACATATAAATATATAAATTTTATTTATATTTTTAAGAGTTTATAGTGATTATTTTTTAGAAAATGTAGAAATATTTGGGATCCTCTCATGTATTAACCCTAAAAGCGTAAATTAAAAAAAAATTATTGTTAGACGACTAAGAAAATAACTATCACGTGTTAATAAAAATATTCTCCCACTAGAATAATAGATTATATGTTTGTCAATTTTTTTCCATATTTACTAAACATATATTCACTTATCAAAGCTTTATCTATAATTTTAACAAAGTAAAATTAAAATAATATTCATGTAATAAAAAAATCTGAAAATCTGAAAAACCCGAAAAAATCGAACCAATCCAAACCGATATAGTTGGTTTGATTTAGTTTTAGTAAAAATCGAACCAACCCCGTCCATGTACATCTCTAGTCAAAAGTGTCGCAAGGACGGCATTGCCCTCAATATATATAAGAGCACGTACTTGACCCTTTTATTACTAAATAAATGGAGTGATATCCTGCATATTATAAGCAAGGGCGAAGCTAAGTCTTATAATGGTCAATTGAACTGATAATCTTTACTCGAAAAATTATACTGTATATATAGGTAAAATATTAGATTTTTAGAGATATACAACATATATTGAACACTCTTTCTCGGTAATTTTTTTTCACTTCTTTCAAGTTTGAATACCTTTAAATAAATTTCTGGATTCGCCACTAATTATAACCAGGTTAGAAATTGTCAATATTGTCACTATTTTCCTGATATCAATTGCTTCATAACATTAGTTAAGTGCGACAAAAGACAGATCATCATCAATTAATGCCATCCTCTAAGTGCATTTTCCCCTCTTGTCAAACATACTTTTTTTTCTTTTTGTAATATAGGACATAAAAGGATTTAAATGGAGCGATATAGACAATGGATAGAGGCTAACTTCAATCGTTTCTTTAAAAGAATAAAAGAAGAATTGACATAAGCCGTGCATCTAATCGCTTAAACTAAAAATTATTGTAAGATATATATTATATTTTTATAATTCATATATAATATGTTATATATATATAATTAGTGTATTATCAATATATAATCTACGACCGGTTAGAACAAGTAAAAATTGAATCTGATAGGCTAACTATGCAAAGATAGCAAAAATAAAGGGTCAAAATGAACTTTCAAGTGCACAATGGTTGGGCTTAATAAATTATGTCCAGTGCACAATGACTGGGCTTAAAAGTGCTTAATGAATTGGGGTTTTGACACAGGTATACACAAAAATAAAACTATTTACCTTTATTTACCTATTTATTTTTCTACCCATAAACTAGTTACATTTCCTGCCCATAGTAGTTATTGTAGGGAATTTTTTCTTTATTCTCCATTTTTTTTATTTCTATGCTTCTTTTCTTCTTCTTTTTCTTTTTTCTTTTCTTTTCTGCTTTTCTTTTTTCTAGTTTTCTTCTTACTTTTTTTCTTTTTTTCGTTTTCTAACTTTATTTAGTTTTTTATATTGTTTTTTTCTTCATAATCTAATTTTATTTACCATTTTTACTATTTTTTGCTATTTTTGTTTATACAACAAGAAATATTATTGATATAGTAAATATATTTTCACCATTTTTTTAATATAACTAGTACAATATACCTTTTATTTTATTTTTGTGTCTCATTTTTTAAGTTTAATTATTAAACTGAAATAATATCAGTGGTCACTTGATCAAATATTCTAAATATCACATTGACTGCTATTAAGTACCATAAATTACATAATCAGATTCTAAGAATCAACACGTGATTGTCATGCAAACCTTGATCTTCTTCCCTATAAATATCAGTACACACTCTACCATTAGCAGTAATACAACCAGTTATAGAGCAAGAAAACATAATCTACGGCAACCAAATCTCCATATATACTCGTTAGAATAAAAATAATAATGAAATATTTAAAAATAGAATAAAAGTATAAGTAGCGAAAAAGACTTCTAGTACCATGTGATACCAATATGGTATATATGTATACCAAATTACCAACATAGCATATAATTTCTCTGGAATATTGCTACAACTATCTGCGACTATACTACTCTACCAAAACATTAAAGGACCCAATAAATGTATGATAAATTATATGCTCGTATTACAAGCTAAATATTCGCAAAATAACTTGTTCATTTCGTATACTACGAGGAAATATAGTTGTATGGGGTCGTTCCAACAATTGCCTATAACTATAAAAACTATTAATACACATAATTTATGTCCATCGGCACATAAAAATTCCAGCATTATTGCAACTCATGTTGGTATAAATAATTTTATAATACAATTCACTTAAAATGCAGCTAAAACAACCAAAACAATATTCAAACTACCATATGATACCAATATGGTATATAACTATACCAACATAGTATACCTTTTTATTAGTTAATTTCCGGCAACTATATAATCATACTACTACTACATAACACACATGCATAAAGAGAAAAATAAAAAAAATAGGGTATCACATATTAATATAATAATGTTTTTCAAGATATTGTACTATTACTATTATTAAAAGAAAATCAAATATTGTACCAATTAAATGCAACTAACACAACCAAAAAATAATTCAACTAGCATATGATACCAATATAGTATATAGATATACTAATAGGGTATATAGTTGAAATGAATTGTATACTAAAATGGTATATATATATATACTATTTAGGTATACAATACAATATATTCTTACAATATAGCTATATACCCCTACAATATATTGTATACCGTAGCAGTATTAAGTAATTGTGTTCTTCTTCTATTTTCAGTGAAAATATTCGATCTTAATCATCTCAAATCAACTTCAAATATGATCAAATGTCAATATGAACTTCTAAAAGGTAATATGAGCAATATTTAATAACACCCACTTTGAATAAAATAAGAAATCTTCAAAAACAAAAATTGAGCTTCAAGCCAACGATGGTAGATATTCAAACACACGTAAAAATTCAGATTTGGGAAGCTACACGAAGGTACTTTAAGCAATATTTTATAGCACCCACATCAAATCAAACAATAAATCTTCAAAATAAAATTTTCATTTAAGAAGCTTCAAGCTCAACAATGGTGGGTCTTCATACACACAAAAATCATAAGGAAAGCTTGGGTTAAACATCTTAATGAAGATCGATCTATTGAAGATTCAGACCTAAAAGTTTGAACTCATACACATAAAGTTCCAATATTTTTCTTCATATCTAAATTTGGATCAATTACTTTGTAATATTTCTCTGTTGGATAATGGATAAGACTCACTAGAAACTTTTTCCTACTTAACTTTCTTGCTAATGATATATGGAAGAGAGAAGTTAAGAATAAAAGGAATTGCTTATTGGAAGAATATGAGAATTAATTTCGTAAAAGGAAGAAAGAGAAAATAGGGAGAAAAATAGGGGAACATATAAGAAAACTTTAAACTTTAAAATTACAAAGAAACAGTGATAGGGAGGCAGGGTAATTAATATATGTAGAGTAGGTAGATATTGTAACTATTTTCAAAATGGATAAAAGCGGGTAAATATTTTGATTTTTATGGGTATAAAGTGTAGTTTCCTCTAATGAATTTAGGGTCTCATCATAAGGCACAAAGCTAGAAATTTTAGTGAAAAAAAAACACTAAAAAGAAATGTTGAATATATAATTAAATACATAAAATTATGATTACTTTAACAGGTAATAGATTAAATTTTTAGATTGATAATTACTTAAGTAAAATATATTATTAGAGTATGCATGTCTGACTTATTACTTTTAACTCATTTATTTTCCATTATGCCACAAACCCTTCTTTCGTCCAATTTTTATTTGTTGTTTATATAGCCATATGAAATAAATTACAAAATCTTTGTTTAAAATAACCATGTCATTCAATCAAGGATATACCTGGCATTAGCTTTCTATCATTTTTTTTTCTTTCTCCTAAGAGTGTTTGGTACGATGGATAAGTATGAAATAATTCTGAAATAATAATTTAGGAGCCTTATTTTTTATTTGGTTACTAATTTTAAGATAAATTATTTATTAAAAATAGTACGAGATAACTTATACATGCCAGAGAGTAAAATTGTAATTCCAAGATCAGTTATCCCATGATAAAGCAATAAAATTAACAATCATAGGATTAAAAATTAGTAGCACTAGAATAACTTATACCTGCCAGAGGGTAGAATAGTAATTTTAGGATAAACTATCCCAGGATAATAAAGCAGTAAATTTGACAATTGAGGATTAATACAATATACCAAACAATCAATAAGAAATAATAGTAAAATAACTAATCTCAACTAATACCAAAAAGAACAGACACATGTCATACTAATAAGCAAATTCGAGTAATATTTTTAAACATGCAACCTTGCGGTTGGAAGTAGAAGATGTTTATCACTTGATTAACCCTCTCTTATTTTTTCAAGTGGAGTTGATTTTACGAGCGGGGCGGAGCTAGCTGATCGATTATGGTTCGCTGAATTCAGTCGCTTTGGTGCAAATTACATCTTAAGAAATTTATTCAATATATACAAATAACTAATTTTAAATACAATAACTTAAAAAGACTAAAACTCAAAACCCCTCTAAATGATTCTATCTCTCCTTATGAGACAGATACGCAACATAATGTTGGTTGCCCAAATTCAAATTCCAAAAAGCCATATATGGTAATATTAAAACCCACAAAAAAAATCAGTGAAGCTAATATGACAGAAAGCTTTGTTCCTTCAAATAAGTAAAAGCAAATTCTTAAATATGCGCAACTTTGATGTATTTATAGTGATTTTGGTCCAAATGGTCCAATATTTCTTCTTGTTGAGACCAGTGATAATTGTGGTGGTTAAGCTTCATTAGTTAGTTAGATTAGTTGTAACTAACTCACTTAAAGTTGAGTTAGTGTACCTGTACATATACAGTAAAAAAAATAGAGAGCAATAAAACAATGCTCCTTTTTCCTTAGAAATATCTCGCCATTTATTTCTCTCTGAGTTCAGATCTACAGCTTTCAATCCATGGCAAATGTCCATGGTAGATGTTTCTTCATGGTATCGAGCCACATGATCATTAGTGTGGTCTTATTTCTTTCCTCAATTCGATTTTGCGAAGCTCACTTGAAGGATCAACAATGGAAACCATTGACAACACTGAACCGGAGAAACTGGGTCATAATCATCCACTCTACTTGAATTCCAACGACAATTCAGGAGCAATTTTGATTTTATTACAATTGAAAGGGCTAGAAAACTACTCTGTGTGGAGTCGAGCAATGCATGTTGCAATTTTAGGTCGAACAAGCTAGGGTTCATTAACGGAACATGCAAAAAGGAAAATTACGGTCCAAATCTCATTGACCTCGGGGAACGATGCAATGCGATTGTTATATCCTAGTTGATGAACTGCGTTTCACCGGAATTGTTGAGTGGTTTGGTGTACTCCTCGAATGCTAGTGAAGTTTGGGATAATTTAAAGGAACATTTCGATAAGGTCGATTGCTCTAGGATTTTCCAGATCCATAGAGAAATTGCTACATCTGGGCATGGTACTAGCTCAATTTCCATTTACTTCTCAAAATTGAAAGTACTTTGGGTGGAATTTGACAGTTTAGCACCCATTCTCGGTTGAGATGCTGCAAATTCTCGTGATTTTGTTCAGTGTATGGAGCTCCAAAAGCTTCTGCAATTTCTAATGGGACTTAATGAGTCTTATGAGCAAGCTAGTAGTCAACTCTTGATGATGGCACCAGTACCACCAGTGAACAAAGTATATTTTATGTTGATGGAACATGAGAGCCAAAGAACTATGGCAAGTGCCTCTGCTAACTTGGACAATGTTGAAATGACATCATTAATGGCTAATAGGGCTCGAAACCAACAGAAGATAAGGAAGAATTACAACATTTTCCGTGATTCTTTAAAATAAAGGGACATACTAAGGAGATTTGCTACGAAATAGTGGGGTATCCAAATGATAACAAGTTCAAGAAGAAGTACACCACTCAATTTGCAGCTAATATAGCAGTTGAACAGACTGGACCTGTAGAATGTATGCCAATTCCAACTCCTTGCATAAACCTTCACTCTAGAATAGTTCCAGCAGATTTTGCAACTTCTAAATAGTAAGCCTACAGAGTTGAAATCTAATGCAACAGATCTTGAGTCAGATAATATCACTTGTCTAATGACCTTTTTGAATCAGGGAGACTGGATAATAGATAGTGGAGCCTCAAATCACATGACTTCAACTATTTACTTGCTGAATCATATCACTCCATTAGACAGTAGCTCAATTCACTTACCAAATGGAAACCTAGATAAAATCATTCATAGAGGATCAGCTAATATTTTCAAAGATCGCAGAATCAGTGATATGTTTCATGTTCCACATTTTAAGTATAACCTGCTGTCAGTTTCCAAACGTACTAAGGAGTTGCAATGCATGGCTGCATTTTTTCCTAATCTATGTGTGTTTCAGGACCTCCACACTAGCAAGGTGTTCGGGATTGGTAGTGAATCTAATGGACTATACATTCTTAAGAGTGGTATCCATAAGAGGCAATCACCTACACCAACTGTAGATACCACAGCTATGCAGACTTCAACATAAGATAAGCAGATCTCAATAAATCTGAGGATTTGGCATCAAAGACTAGGACACATACCTATGGAAGCTATTAAGAAAATTGTTAAGCTCAGGTAGCATTTTACAAATGAAGGATCATAGACTATATGTTTTGATTGTTCTATTTGTCCATAGCTAGGCAAACTAGATTGCCACTTATTATTTGTACCAGTAGAGCAAAATGTCCATTTGAACTTTTGCAATCAGATATATGGGGGCCTTACATGGTACCTACCTATGACAATAAAAGATTTTTTCTTACTATTGTTGATGACTACTCTAGAAGCACTTGGTTATTTTTTATGAACACCAAAGATGAAACTTGTTGGTTGATGAAGAGACTAATTTCTATGATTCATACATAGTTCAACTGGTCAGTTAAAGCTAACAGGACAGATAATGGATCAGAATTTGTCAACTCATATGTGAGACATTTCTTAGAATCACAGGGGATCATTCATCAAACAACATGTGTATATACTTGTCATGACTCCAAAACCCGGTCGTTATGGCGCCCAACACATTGCTAGGCCAGCCTGACCAATCTTTCAAAATACAGAGCTATCAACTCTCACTTTATCTTTAGAAGTATTAGCAGAGATAAGAAAATACAAAAGTCTAGCATAACCGAGAAAAATATCCCAAAACAATACAAGTCTCCCCCACAGAATCCGGGGTCACGAGTTAGGAGCCTCTACCGGAGTATCATAATAAAACTGAATACATAAGTGTAAGACAACATGCGGAAAACTCAAGAAAAGATAACATGGAAGGTCGGGTCCTGCGGACTCCAAATAGCTACCTCGACGATCCGTAAAATACTTTGGAACAGCTGGGAAGTCAACCCTGTTGTGAAGTACCTGGATCTGCACACAAGGTGCATGGAGTAGTGTGAGTACTTCCAACTTAGTGGTAATAAGCACGGATAAAGACATTGAAGGTAAAAATACCCGATAAACCACTAAGCAAAGCTATGTAATAACTTTATTTTATCCTTATCTGCAGTATAGATCATAGATAATGCAATGACAGTTAAGAGAGTAACAACATATATGTCTAAATGCAATGCAGATGCATGAACATGACCGCTATGGCGCGTAGCCCGATCCATTTGGATACCCGCGCTCACTGCGGGGGTTCACACTCCGAAGGGGCTCCTACAGCCCAAGCGCAATATCAGTAGTATGCTACAGCGCGCAGCCCGATCCACTACCAGTCCAGCTACATGCAATGCAAGCCTCACAGGCACAATAAATTATCATTTTGAAATCCTTTTTAATAGTAATCGTAGAAACCAGTGTTAAGAAATACCAGAGTTTGGAAAATTATTTTAGACACTGTTTAGCTCAGGACTGATATCATGATAACATGCTATAATCATAAAAGCAATGATAACGATCCTCATAGGATCCAAATAACTCGCTCAAAACCCAAACATATCCACAACCATCCAAGTAGGAGGTTTACCTGCTCATTTATAGTCATCAACATAGTACAATATTACACAGTCGGACTAAGCCATAGTCCCTAATCACAATCGTCTCTGCACTCATAGTAGAGTACGTGTCTCGCCTCAATACAGCATCACATAGTGATATACCGAGGTTTCAAACCCTCAGGCCATCATCTATACCCATTACTTACCTCGAATCGGCTCGAAAACTAGCCCGCAGTACCCTTGCCATGAGAATTGACCTCCACTGGCCAATAGGAATACATCAAAATAGGCTAAAGGAACATAACCCAATCGAAATAACTCGAATTACACCCAAAAATACGAAGTTGCCAAAACTCGAGCCCCGGGTTCGCTTCTCGAAAAATTATGAAACCCACATTTTCAGAATCTTCATCTCGCCACGAGTCCATACATATAAAATTTATCAAAATGGGAGTTCATTTGCCCCTTCAAATCATCAATTTTCTATTTCTCTTATACTTAAAGCAAAACCCCAATTTACACCTTATTTCCTCCAATTTTCAGAGATGTAGATGAAGATTCTACGATAAAATCACGTAATTAGACCATAAAACTTACCTCCAATCAAAATTTAGGTGGAAATATCTTAATCCCTCATTCTCTAGCTTCAAAACTTGCCCAACAATGGTGAAATAATGAAACCCTCGTGGATGAAATGTTATTTAACTGATCTGTCCATCATATCATTAACACTATGCGATCGCATCACCTTCACTGCGATCGTATTGAACAAACTTTCAGCCTCTTAAAAATTGACTTATGCGATCGCACTCAACACCTTGCGATCGCATTGCTTCATCAAACAAGACTACGCGATCGCATACCTATGTTCGCGATCGCATTGAACAACTAAAGAACCAAGGACCCCCTAGAGAATACACTATGCGATCGCATGGCTCCTCCAGTGATCGCAGTGCACAAACCTCATCAACTGTGCGATCACAACCCCATACTGCAATTGCATTGAACAAAATACGACCCTCCTTCAAACTTTCTATGTGATCGCATCATAACCATTGCGATCACATAGAGCAAACGTCTGCAACATTTATGATAGCAATTCAGCTGTGTTCTTCAACTCAAAATGGTCGATTTGACCCCCGGAAACACCCCCCAAGCCCCCGGGACCTCAACCAAAACTACCAACCTCCTCAACCAAAACTACCAACCTACTCCAAATCACTATACAAACTTGTTTCAATCATAAAAAAACATCATTAAACACAAAAATCATCAAATTAAGGCGGATTCAAGCCTAAGTTTCAACCAAAGCTTCCGAAACCTATATTCCATCAAAAACCCGACCAAATGATGTCCGAATGACCAGAAAATTTGCATACATATCCAAAAATCACCTAACGAAGCAACTGCAACTGTCGGAATTCCATTTCGACTCCCAGATCAAAATCTCACATATCGATCGGATTTCGCCAAAATTCCAACTTAGCCAATTCAAGCCTATTTCTACACCGGACCTCCAAATTCAATTTTGATTGCTCCCCTAAGTCCCAAATCACCTCCCAAAGCTAACTAAATCACCGGAATCCACATTCGAGCTCTCTAACCACATAGTCAACTTTAGGTTGACTTTTCAGAAACAAGTTTCATTCTAAAAGGCTATATGCCTTATTTTCAACCATAATCAATCCAAACTCACCCGATAGACTATAATACAGATATAAAAACAAAAAACACATAATAAAGGGATAATAGGGCTGTAACTCTCATGACAACGGGCCAGGTCGTCACATTTTCTCCAACTTAAGCAAGCGCTCATCCTCGAGCGGGTCAAAAAACATAAGTGAAGACTCAAATAAGTGAGGATATCTGCTCCGCATCTCTTGCTCGATCCCTCAAATGGCTTCCTCTACGGGCCAACCTCTCTACTGAACATTCACTGATGCAATATCCTTCGACCTCAATCTCCACACCTGACGACCCAATATAGCTATAGGCTCCACATCATAGGTCAAGTCATCATCAAGCAAAACTGTACTGAAATCCAACACATGCGATGGGTCGCCAACATACTTCCGGAGCATAGACCCGTGACATACCGGATTAACTCCTGATAGAGTGGGTGACAAATCAAGCATATAGGCCACCTCTCCAATCTTCCTAAGAATCTCAAAAGGGCCAATGAATCTCGGACTCAGCTTTTTTTTCTTCCCAAATCTCATGGACGCCTTTCATAGGTGAAACCTTCAGCAAGACCTTCTCACCCACCGAATAAGACACATCCCGGACCTTCCGGTCCACATAACTCTTCTGGCGCGACTGGGTTGTGTGAAGTCTTTCCTGAATCACCTTCACCTTGTCCAAAGCATCCTGGACCAACTCTGTCCCCAATAAACCTAGCCTCATCGGGCACGAACCAACCAACTGGAGATCTATACCGTCTCCCATATAAGGCCTCATACGGTGCCATCTGAATACTGAATTGGTAGCTGTTGTTATAAGCAAACTCTGCAAGAAGAAAATAATCAGCCCATGAACCACTGAAATTAATAACACAAGCGTGCAACATATCCTCTAAGATCTGAATGGTACGCTCGGACTATCTATCCGTCTGAGGATGAACTACAGTACTCAACTCAACCTGTGAGCCCAACTTACGCTGAAATGTCCTCCAGAACTTTGAAGTAAACTGAGTACCTCTGTCTGATATGATAGAAACTAGAACTCCATGCAATCTCACTAATGAATATCTCTGCTAATCGCTCTGAGGAGTATGTAGTACACACAAGAATGAAGTGAGCTGACTTGGTCAGCCTATCCACAATCACCCAAACTAAATCAAAC
The DNA here is from genome assembly GCA_032618575.1 of Nicotiana noctiflora. Classification (NCBI taxonomy): domain Eukaryota; kingdom Viridiplantae; phylum Streptophyta; class Magnoliopsida; order Solanales; family Solanaceae; genus Nicotiana; species Nicotiana noctiflora. The sequence goes on from JASVEL010013549.1 coordinate 42,628, forward strand.
TTCTTCGTTGTCCAAGGGAGTCCACTAGCAAAGTCCATAGTCATCCTCTCCCATTTTCACTCGGGAATATCAATACGCTGAAACACGCTACCGGGCCTTTGATGCTCATATTTGATCTACTGACAGTTGAGGCATCATGCTACATGACTCACAATATCCTTCTTCATCCTTCTCCACCACTAATGCTGTCTTAAAATCCTGATACATCTTCGCGACACCTGGATGGATAGAATACCACGAGTTATGGGCCTCCTCCAATATCAACTCACGAAGGCCATCAATATTGGGCACACAAATCTGGCCCTGCATCATCAACACACCATCACTGTCAATAGTGACATCTCTGGCATCATCATGACGCAAGCCAACACCCTGCTGGGCTCTGAAATATCCAACCTCACTAGCCGATTGGCCAACACCTCAACATCATATGCAAATGGTGTTTCCTCAACTGGAATATACGCCAAGCTGCCCATACTAACCGCTTTTTGGCTCAAAGCATCGGCCACCACATTGGCCTTTCCCGGATGATATAAAATAGTAATGTCATAATCCTTGAGCAACTCAAGCCACCTCCGCTGCCTCAAATTGAGATCCTTCAATTTGAAAAAATGCTGGAGACTACGATGATCAGTGTACACCTCACAAGACACGCCGTACAAATAGTGCCTCCAATTTTTCAAGGCATGAATTATGGCAGCTAACTCCAAATCATGAACAGGGTAGTTCTTCTCATGAGGCTTCAACTAACGGGAAGCATAAGCAATAACTCTACCCTCCTACATTAACACACAACTTATCCCCACTCTTGAGGCATCACAATATACGGTATATGAACCTGAAGCTAATGGCAAGACTAACATTGGAGTTGTGGTCAAAGTTGTCTTGAGCTTCTGAAAGTTATCCTCGCACTCATCCGACCACACGAATGGTGCACGCTTCTACGTCAACCTGGTTAAAGAAGAAGCAATGGATGAAAATCTCTAAACAAACAAATGATAATACCCCACCAAACTAAGGAAACTCCGGATCTTCGTAGCTGAGAACGGTCTAGGCCAACTTGGCACCGCCACTATCTTCTTCAGGTCAACCTGAATACCATCACAAGACACACCACATGACCTAGAAAAGCTAAAAACTCAAGCCAAAACTCGCACTTGGAGAAATTCGCATACAACTTCTCCTCCCTCAACCTCTGCAACACAACGCTCAAATGCTGAGCATGCTCCTCCTGGCTACGAGAGTACACCAGAATGTCATCAATGAACACGATCACGAAAGAATCCAGATATGGCTAGAACACAATGTTCATGAAGTTCATGAACGCGACTGGGGCATTAGTCAACCCAAAAGACATCACAAGAAACTCATAGTGCCCATATCTCGTCCTAAATGATGTCTTCATGATATCAAAATCTCTAATCATCAACTGATGATAGCCTGAACGAAGATCAATCTTCGAGAATACCCTCGCTCCCTGGAGCTAATCAAATAAATCATCAATACGCGTAGAGGATACTTGTTCTTCATTGTTACCTTGTTCAGCAATCTATAATCAATACACATCCTCATAGAGCCATCTTTCTTCTTAATAAACAACACTGGCGCACCCCACTGTAACACACTAGGGTGAATGAATCCCTTATCCAAAAGCTCCTGAAGTTGTTCTTTCGATTCCTTCAACTCCCTTGGTGCCATACGATAAGGAGAAATAGAAATGGGCTGAGTGCCCAGCACAAAATCAATACCAAAATCAATATCCCTGTCTTGCAGCATGCCCGGCGGGTCTGATGGGGAACACATCTAGGAAGTCCCTCACAACAGGCACAGAATCAATATTAGGAGTCTCAGCTCCCACATCCCTCACAAATGCTAGATATGACAAACACCATTTTTCAACCACGCACTAAGCCTTTAAGAATGAAATCACACGGCTAGGGACATAATCAGTCAAACCCCTCCACTCAATCTGAGGAATACCAGGAATAGCCAATGTAACTATCTTGGCATGATAACCCAAAATAGCATGGCACGAGGATAGCCAATCCATGCCCAAAATCATATTGAAATCCACCATATCCAGTAATAGCAGCTCCACTTGGGTTTCCAGACCCCCAATAGAAACAATACATGATCGATAGATGTGATCCAAAATAACCGTATCACCCACCGGGGTGGATACATGAACAGGCAAGGCAAGACTACCACGGGTCATACCCAAATAATGTTCAAAATTGTGACGACCCGGCCCGTCATCACAGGAATTACCACCTCGTTATGTTGAAATTGTATGTTTCATGCTTTTATATAAGTGTTAGAGTCTATCGGGTGATTTAGGAGTGATTTGGATTGAAAATGAGGCATATAGCCTTTTTGAAGGAAACTTGAATAAGGAAAGTCAACCCGGAGTTGACTATTTGGTTAGAGGGCTCGGAATCGGATTCTGATGATTCGGTTAGTTCCGGAAGGTGATTTGTGACTTAGGGGAGCGATCGGAATTGAATTTGGAGGCCCGGTGTAGAAATAGGCTTGAATTGGCTAAGGTTGAATTTTGGCGAAATCCGAACGGTAGGTGAGATTTTGATCCGGGAGTCGGAATGGAATTCCGACAGTCTGCAGTAGCTCCGTTAGGTGATTTTGGATGTGCCTGCAAAATTTCAGGTCATTCGGACGTCGTTTGGTCGGGTTTTTGATTGAATGTGTAGTTTGGAATGTTTTAAGGAATTTAGGCTTGAATTTGATGTGAATTATGGGTTTTGGTGTTATTAGACGTGTTTTGAGGATCGGAGCAAGTTCGAATAAGGTATTAAGATGCGTTGGTGTGTTTGGGTGAGGTCCCGAGGGCCTCGGGGTGATTCCGGATGGTTAAACGGGAGAAAATATGGAAAATTGCAGGTTTTTGAGTCTGTTCTGTTGTTTCCGCTCCTGCGGAAATGGGAGCGCAGGAGCGAGTCCGCAGAAGCGGACAACGAGACGCAGAAGCGGAGCCGACCGCTGAAGCGGAGCCTGGTCCGCAGGAGCGGCTTCGCTGGTGCGAGAGGTCGATCGCAGAAGCGGTCTTGAGCCGTCTTGGGAAAATCCGCAGAAGCGGATGTTTGATCGCGGAGGCGAGTCCGCAGGAGCGGACTGAGGAGCGCAGGAGCGCTTGGCATCGCAGAAGCGGACTCCTTTCCGCTGAAGCGGCATCGCTGGAGCGAGTCAGTGATCGCAGGAGCGGACTAGATGGAAAATGGGAGTTAGTATATTTTGGGAGTTGGTCTCCCCGCTGTTGGTATAAGTATTACTATTGTTTCATATTTTGAAATGCTTAAATGGGTTAAAGAGAGCTTCTAGCTCCGTTGTTGAGATTGATTGATCAGCCTGGCTTAGCAATGTGTTGGGCGCCATCACGATCGGATTTGGGGTCGTGACAAGTTGGTATCAGAGCCTAGGTTTACTAGGCCTCGTGAGTCTTGAGCCAGTTAGTAGAGTCTTGTGGATCGGTACGGGGACGCCTGTACTTATCCTCGGGAGGCTGTGAACCTTTAGGAAAACTTCACTTTTCTTGAACTCCGTCGTGCGATCTTGTTGTTCCGAGAACAGAACTTCTATATTCTATTCTCTCGCAGATGGCGAGAACGCGAGCATCAGGACGAGGTGGACGACCTCCATTGCCACCTGTTCGAGGCCGTGGGCGCGGTCGTGCTTGAGTTAGAGGTAGGGCGGCTGAGGCAGTGCCAGCTGACCCGCCTGTTGTACCAGTTCAGGAGCAGCCCCCAGTGGTTGATGCTCCAGCAGCCCCAGTTCAGGGCCAGACTGTATCTATTGCTATTCCTGGTCTTCAGGAGACTCTTGCTCGGATATTATCGGTGTGTTCCGGTTTGGCTCAGGTAGTTTCAGCTACTGCTACTGCAGCGACATCTCAGACAGGGGGTGGTCAGCGGACCCCGCAGCTCGCACACCTGACCCGGTTGTTCAGGGACTTCAGACGCCAGAGGCGGTCCCCGCTCGGGTGGTTGCACCGGTTATTCCTCCAGCTGCACCAGCTCCAGCTCCAGAGCATATGGTTGAGGTTATGCCCGATGACGAGCAGCGTCGTCTTGAGAGATTTGGTAGACTTCGGCCACCCCATTTTAGTGGCGTTGAGGGCGAGGATGCCCGGGGTTTCTTGGATAAGTGTCAGAAGATGCTGCGTACGGCCGGTATTCTTGAGTCCGGCGGAGTTTCATTTACTACATTTCGGCTCACCGGTCCCGCATTTGATTGGTGGGAGGAGTTTCGAGAGGCATAGGCCCGCTAGAGGAGCACCTCTCACATGGCAGCAGCTTCTCTACTCTCTTTCTAGAGAAATATGTACCTCGGTCTCGTCGCGAGGAGCTACGTCGCCCGTTCGAGTGGTTGATTCAGGGCGACATGTCCGTGACCCAGTATGAGCTTAGATTCACTCAGTTGGCTAGGCATGCCACATGGATGATCCCCACCGATAGGGAGAGGATCAGGAGGTTCATTGATGGCCTCAACTACTCTATCCGTATTCTTATGACCGGCGAGCGAGTTCTGTCATCATCGTTTGAGCAGGTTGCTGATATGGCACGCTCCATTGAGGCGGATCGTCACCGAGAGAGAGAGGAGCGGGAGGCCAAGAGGCCTCGTGGTTCTGGCAGTTTCAGTGGTGCTCCATCTAGAGGGCATTCCCGGCAGAGCCGAGGTCGCTCATCTAGACCTTCTCATTCAGGCCGCCCAGAGCAGAGCGAAGGTTCTTATGGTCGTGGTCGACAGGGCTTCTTCAGCCCAGGGTTCTTCTGCGGCGAGGGGTTCCCTTCAGTTCCCTTCTCCAGCGCCAGGTGCTTGTTATGTGTGTTGTGAGTTTGGCCATATGAGGAGGCAGTGCCCTCGACTCCGTAGGGACAGGTCTCGGCAGAGGGATCGGCCCTCCTCTTCAGCACCATCTCAGGCTAGTAGAGGTGGAGGTCAGTCTTCTCGTGGTCGCCCCAGAGGCGAGGAGAGATCCGGTGAAGGCCAGGCACGATTCTATACACTTCCTGACAGGCGTGATGCAGTTGCCTCCGATGCTGTGATTACAGGTATCATTTCTGTCTGTCACAGAGATGCCTCTGTTCTATTTGATCCGGGGTCCACATATTCTTACGTGTCCTCTTATTTTGCACATCACTTGGGTGCGACCCATGGTAGTCTTGATTTACCTGTTCATGTATCCACCCCCGTGGGTGATACAATTGTTGTGGATCATGTCTATAGATCCTGTGTTATATCTATTGGGGGTCTGGAGACCCAGGCAGACTTGTTATTGTTGGGGATGGTGGACTTTGATGTTATATTGGGTATGGATTGGTTGTCTCCGTATCATGCTATATTGGACTGTCATGCTAAGACAGTTACGTTGGCCATTCCTGGTATTTCTCAGATTGAGTGGCGGGGTTCGACCGATTTCGTCCCTAGCCGTGTTATTTCGTTCCTAAAAGCTCGGAAGATGGTTGAAAAAGGGTGTTTATCGTATTTAGCTTTTGTGAGAGATGTGGAAGTTGAGTCTCCTAGCATTGATTCTGTACCTGTTGTGAGGGATTTCCTAGATGTATTCCCCTCAGACCTGCCGGGCATGCCGCCGGATAGGGATATTGATTTTGGCATTGACTTGGTGTCGGGCACTCAGCCTATATCCATTCCACCTTATCGGATGGCACCAGCTGAGTTGAAAGAACTGAAAGAGCAGCTTCAAGAACTTCTAGATTTCATCCGTCCTAGTGTGTCCCCGTGGGGTGCGCCGGTATTGTTTGTTAAAAAGAAAGATGGTTCTATGCGAATGTGTATTGATTATAGGCAATTGAACAAAGTGACGATGAAGAACAAGTACCCTCTACCGCGCATAGATGATTTGTTTGATCAGTTACAGGGTGCGAGGGTGTTTTCTAAGATTGATCTTCGTTCAGGCTATCATCAGCTGAAGATCAGGGACTCGGATATTATGAAGACTGCATTCAGGACCCGATATGGTCATTATGAGTTTCTTGTGATGTCGTTTGGGCCGACCAACGCCCCAGCAACATTTATGCATCTAATGAACAGTGTGTTCAGGCCCTATTTGGATTCATTTGTGATTGTGTTCATTGATGACATTCTAGTCAACTCCCGTAGTCAGGAGGAGCATGCTCAGCATTTGAGTATTGTGTTGCAGAGATTGAGGGAGGAGAAGCTATATGCTAAATTCTCCAAGTGCGAGTTTTGGCTCGAGTCCGTAGTATTTCTGGGACATGTGGTGTCTCGTGATGGTATTCAGGTTGATCAGAAAAAGATAGAGGCGGTGCAGAGTTGGCCTAGACCGTCCTCAACTACAGAGATCAGGAGTTTTCTTGGCTTGGCGGGATATTATCGCCGGTTTGTTCAGGGATTTTCATCCATTGCTTCTTCATTGACTAAATTGACCCGGAAGGGTGCACTATTCGTGTGGTCGGATGAGTGCGAAGAGAGCTTTCAGAAGCTCAAGACAGCTTTGACCACAGCTCCAGTGTTAGTATTGCCATCAGCTTCATGTTCATATACCATTTATTGTGATGCCTCGAGAGTGGGGATAGGTTGTGTGTTGATGCAGGAAGGTAAGGTAATTGCTAATGCTTCTCGGCAGTTGAAGCCACATGAGAAGAACTATCCTGTTCATGATTTGGAGCTAGCCGCCATTGTTCATGCCTTGAAGATTTGGAGGCACTATTTGTACGGTGTGTCTTGTGAGGTGTATACCGACCATCGTAGTCTCCAGCACTTGTTCAAACAGAAAGACCTTAATTTGAGACAACGGAGATGGCTGGAGTTGCTGAAGGATTATGACATTACTATATTATATCATCCGGGGAAGGCCAATGTGGTGGCCGATGCTTTGAGCCGGAAGGCGGTCAGTATGGGGAGCTTGGCATATATTCCAGCTGAGGAGAGGCCATTTGCTTATGATGTTCAGGTGCTAGCCAATCGGCTAGCGAGGTTAGATATTTCGGAGCCCAGCAGGGTATTGGCTTGTGTTGTATCTCGGTCATCTCTATATGATAGTATTCGTGAGCGCCAGTATGATGATCCACATTTGGCTGTCCTTAGGGACAGAGTTCAGCTTGATGATGCTAGAGATGTCACCATTGATAGTGACGGCGTATTGAGGATGCAGGGTCGGATATGTGTGCCCAATGTTGATGGCCTTCGTGAGTTGATTCTGGAAGAGGCCCATAGCTCGCGGTATTCTATCCATCCAGGAGCCGCTAAGATGTATCAAGATTTGAAACAGCACTATTGGTGGAGAAAGATGAAAATGGACATTGTCGGACATGTAGCACGGTGCCTCAACTGTCAGCAGGTTAAGTACGAGCATGAGAGGCCCGGCGGTGTATTTCAGCGCATTGTTATTCCCCGAGTGGAAACGGGAGAGAGTCACTATGGACTTTGTTCCCCGGACTCCCTCGGACGGCGAGGAAGTTTGATTCTCGTATGGGTGATCGTGGATAGACTCTGACCAAGTCGCCTCACTTCATTCCCGCTTAGTACTACCTACTCATCGGAGCGGTTGGCGCCGATCTTTATTCGAGAGATTGTTCGGTTGCATGGAGTTCCGAGTGTCTATCATATCCGACAGTGGTACCCAGTTCACTTCTCGGTTTTGGAGAGCATTTCAGCGAGAGACGGGTACGCGGGTTGAGTTGAGTACAACATTTCACCCCCGGACAGATGGGCAGTCTGAGCGCACTATTCAGATCTTGGAGGATATGTTGCGAGCTCGTGTGATTGATTTTGGTGGTTCGTGGGATGAGTTCCTACCACTTGCCGAGTTTGCCTACAACAACAGCTATCGGTCGAGTATTCGGATGGCCCCGTACGAGGCATTGTATGGCGGCGGTGCAGATCCCCCGTGGGATGGTTTGAGTCCGGCGAGGTTAGATTGATAGGGACCGAGTTAGTCCGGGATGCTCCGGATAGAGCAAAGTTGATCCAGAGAGGCTTCGCACAGCACAGTCTCGTCAGAAGAGTTACGCGGACCGTAGAGTTCGAGAGTTGTCTTTCATGGTCGGTGACAGAGTATTGTTGAAGGTTTCACCCATGAAGGGTGTCATGAGGTTTGGGAAGAAAGGAAAGTTGAGTCCCAAGTACATTGGTCCTTTTGAGATACTTAGGAGAGTTGGAGAGGTGGCATACGAGTTGGCCTTGCCGCCCAGCTTATCCACCGTTCATCCAGTATTCCATGTGTCTATGCTCCGGAAGTACATTGGAGATCCATCTCATGTATTAGACTTCTCAGCACCATTCAGCTTGATGGTGATCTATCCTATGATGTGGAGCCTATTGCCATTTTGGGACGGCAGGTGAGAAAATTGAGGTCTAAGGAGATCGCATCAGTTAAGGTTCAGTGGAGAGGTCGACCCGTGGAGGAGGCCACTTGGGAGATCGAGCGGGAGATGCGGAGCAGATATCCTCACTTGTTTGAGACTTCAGGTATGTTTCTTGACCCGCTCGAGGATGAGCGTTTGCTTAAGAGGGGGAGAATGTGACGACCCGGCCCGTCGTCACGGGAATTACCACCTCGTTATGTTGAAATTGTATTTTTCATGCTTTTATATAAGTGTTAGAGTCAATCGGGTGATTTAGGAGTGATTTGGATTGAAAATGAGGCATATAGCCTTTTTGAAGGAAACTTGAATAAGGAAAGTCAACCCGGAGTTGACTATTTGGTTAGAGGGCTCGGAATTGGATTCTGATGATTCGGTTAGTTCCGGAAGGTGATTTGTGACTTAGGGGAGCGATCGAAATTGAATTTGGAGGCCCGGTATAGAAATAGGCTTGAATTGGCTAAGGTTGAATTTTGGCGAAATCCGAACGGTAGGTGAGATTTTGATCCGGGAGTCGGAATGGAATTCCGACAGCTGCAGTAGCTCCGTTAGGTGATTTTGGATGTGCCTGCAAAATTTCAGGTCATTCGGACGTCGTTTGGTCGGGTTTTTGATTGAATGTGTAGTTCGGAATGTTTTAAGGAATTTAAGCTTGAATTTGATGTGAATTATGGGTTTTGGTGTTATTAGACGTGTTTTGAGGATCGGAGCAAGTTCGAATAAGGTATTAAGATGCGTTGGTGTGTTTGGGTGAGGTCCCGGGGGCCTCGGGGTGATTCCGGATGGTTAAACGGGAGAAAATGTGGAAAATTGCAGGTTTTTGAGTCTGTTCTGTTGTTTTCCGCTCCTGCGGAAATGGGAGCGCAGGAGCGAGTCCGCAGAAGCGGACAACGAGGCGCAGAAGCGGAGCCGACCGCTGAAGCGGAGCCTGGTCCGCAGGAGCGGCTTCGCTGGTGCGAGAGGTCGATTGCAGAAGCGGTCTTGAGCCGTCTTGGGAAAATCCGCAGAAGCAGATGTTTGATCGCGGAGGCGAGTCCGCAGGAGCGGACTGAGGAGTGCAGGAGCGCTTGGCATCGCAGAAGCGGACTCCTTTCCGCTGAAGCGGCATCGCTGGAGCGAGTCAATGATCGCAAGAGCGGACTAGATGGAAAATGGGAGTTAGTATATTTTGGGACTTGGTCTCCCCGCGCTGTTGGTATAAGTATTACTATTGTTTCATATTTTGAAATGCTTAAATGGGTTAAAGAGAGCTTCTAGCTCCGTTGTTGAGATTGATTGATCAGGCTGGCTTAGCAATGTGCTGGGCGTCATCACGACCGAATTTGGGGTCGTGACAAAAATAAGAAGACACGTACGAATATGTAGACCCGGGATCAAACCAAACAGAAGCATATATGTGACAAATTGAAATGATACATCTAATCACAGCATCTGAAGCAACAGCATCTCTCCTATCATGAAGTGCATAGAAACGTGCCTGACCACTACTTGATTGCTCCTCACCCCTGGGGCAACCTTTAGAAGACTGGCCTCCACCCCTACTAGCCTGAGATGGTGTTGAAGCAGATGGAGCTGAAGAAGAGGGTTGATTCCTCTACTGAAACCTACCTCTGCAAAGTCGAGACACTGCCTCCTAATTTGGCTAAACTCGCCACACTCAAAATAGCTCCCTGGTATTGGAGAAAGGGACTTAAGGAAACCCCTAGCCACAGATGAACCCTGGGTCGAAGAAGAAGGTGATGTACTCTAAGCTGGGAGGGCGCTGAGTGAAGACTGCCCTGCTGAAAACCCCGACGGCCACAGATGGAAGAAGCTCCACTATGCTCTGGGCGACCTGACTGAGGAGGTCTCGATGAACGACCTCTGCCCTGATGAAACTGGCCCCTGGATGGAGCATTACTAAAATTGCCAGAACCTCGAGGCCTCTTGGCCTCCCTCTCCTCTCGCTCATGGTGAAGATCCGCCTCAATCTAGTGTGCCATATCAACAACCTCCTCGAAAGATGCTGCCACTACTCTCTCCATGGTCATCAAGATACGAATAGAGTAGTTGAGGTCATCAATGAACCTCCTGATCCTCTCCCTATATGTCAGGATCATCCAAATAACATGCCTGGCCAACTGAGTATACCTCAACTTATACTGAGTCGTTGTGATATCAAGTTGCACTAGCCACTCAAACGGGCGATGCAGCTCCTCTCTGCGGGACTGTGGCACATACTTATCTAAAAAGAGAGTGGAAAACCGCTGCCAAGTAAGGGGTGCTGCCCCTGCAGGCCTACACTTATCGAACTCCTCCCACCATATGAATGCTGGACCTGATAACTAGAATGTAGTAAAAGAAACACCACTGGACTCAAGAATCCCTACTGTACGCAACATCATCTAACACTTGTCCAAGAATCCTTGGGCATCCTCGCCCTTAGTACCACTGAATGTAGGCGGCTGAAGTATGCCAAATCTCTCTAATCGACACTACTCGTCGTCAAGCATCACCAGAACAACATACCCTGGGGCTGGCGCAACTGGAACAGCCGGTGCAACTACTTGAGTTGGGATTGCCTCTGGCGTCTGAAGTCCCTGCACAACCTGCTCTGGTGTGCGAGTTGTGGGGGTCTGATGATCACCCCCGATCTGAGATGTTGCTTCTGCAGTAGTAGCTAAAACTACTTGAGCCAACCCAGTACAAACAGATAATATTTGGGCCAATGCCTCCTGAAGGCCAGGAATAACAATAGGCATTGTCGGTGCCTGAGCGGGTGCTACTGGAGCCTCAACCACTAGGGGCTGATCCTGAATAGGGGCAACATATGGGTCTACTGGCACTACCCCTGCCGCTGTATCACGACCACGACCATGGCTGCGACCACGACCTCTAGGTAGTGGTCATCCACGTCGTCCTGTAGCACGAGACCTCTCCATCTGCGAGAGAATAGAATACAAAAGTTCAGTTCTCGGAACAACAAAACCGCACGATAGAGTTCAAGAAATATGAAGTGTTTCCTACAAGGTCTGCAGCCTCCCAAAAATAAATACAGACATCTCCATACCGATCTGCAAGACACTACTAACCCGCTCCAGACTCATGAGGCCTAGTAACCTAGGCTCCAATACTAACTTGTCACGACCCCAAAACCCGGTCGTGATGGCGCCCAACAAATTGCTAGGCTAGCCTGGCCAATCTTTCAAAATACAAAGCTATCAGCTCTCACTTTACCTTTAGAAGTATTAGCAGAGATAAGAAAATACAAAAGTCTAGCATAACCAGAGAAAAATATCCCAAAACAACACAAGTCTCCCCTACAGAATCCGGGGTCACGAGTCAGGATCCTCTACCAGAGTCTCATAATAGAACTGAATACATAAGTGCAAGACAACATGCGAAAAACTCAAGAAAAGATAACATGGAAGGTCGGGTCCTGCGGACGCCAAGCAACTATCTCGACAATCCGTAAAATGCTCTGCAGCAGCTGGGAAGTCAACCCTGCTGTGAAGTACCTGGATCTGCACACAAGGTGCAAGGAGTAGTGCGAGTTCTTCTAACTCAGTGGTAATAAGCACATATAAAGACATTGAAGGTAAAAATACTCGATAAACCACTAAGAAAAGCTATGTAATAACTTTCTTTTATCCTTATCAGCAGTATAGATCACAGATAAAGCAATGACAGTTAATATAGTAATAACATATATGTCTAAAAGCAATGTAGATGCATGAACATGACCGCTACGGCGCGTAGCCCAATCCATTTGGGTACCCGCACTCACTGTGGGGATTCAGACTTCGGAGGGTCTCCTACAACCCAAGCGCAATATCAGTAATATGTTGCGGTGCACAGCCCAATCCACTACCAGTCCGTCTAGCTACATGCAATGCAAGCCTCACATGCATAGTAAATTATCATTTTGAAATCCTTTTTAACAGTAATAGTAGAAACCAGTGTTCGAAAATACGATAGTTTGGAAAACCATTTTAGATAGTGTTTAGCTCAGGACTGATATTAGGATAACATGCTATAATCATAGAAGCAATGATAACGATCCTCACGGGATCTAAATAACTGGCTCAAAGCCAAAACATATCCACAATCATCCAAGTAGGAGGTTTACTGGCTCATATATAGCCATCAACATAGTACAATAATACAGAGTCGGACTAAGCTATAGTTCCCAATCACAATCGACCCCGCACTCATAGTAGAGTACGTGTCTCACCTCAATATAGTGTCACATAGTGATATACTAGGGTTTCAAACTCTCAGGCCATCATCCATACCCATTACTCACCTCGAATCGGCTCGCTGCAATGCCCTTGCCACAAGAATTGACCTCCACGGGTGCAAAATCGGATCAAAACCAATAGGAATACATCAAAATAGGCTATATGAACGTAATCTAGTCGAAATAACTCGAATTACACCCAAAACATGAAGTTGCCAAAACCCGAGCCCTGACCCCCTTCTTAAAAATTACAAAACTGACATTTTCAGAATACTCGTCTCTCCACGAGTCCATATATATAAAACTTATCAAAATCGGAGTTCATTTGCCCCTTCAAATCATCAATTTTCTATTTTTCATAGGCTTCATGCAAAACCCCAATTTAAACCTTATTTCCTCCAATTTTCAGTGATATAGATGAAGATTCTAGGATGAAATCACGTAATTAGACCATAAACTTACCTCTAATTTAAATCTAGGTGGAAATCTCTTAATTCCTCGTTCCCTAGCTTCAAAACTTGCCTAACAATGGTGAAATAATAAAACCCTCGCGGATGAAATGTTATTTAACTGATCTGTCCGTCATACAATTAAACACTATGCGATCACATCACCTTCACTACGATCGTATAGAACAAACTTTCAGCCTCTCAAAAATTGACTTATGTGATCGCACTCAACACCCTGCGATCGTATTGCTTCATCAAAAAACACTACGCGATCGCATACCTATGTCCGCGATCGCATTGAACAACTAAAAAACCTGGGACCCCCTGGCCAATACACTATGCGATCGCATGGCTCCTTCTATGATCGCAATGCACAAACCTCATCAACTGTGCGATCGCAACCCCCATACTGCGATCACATTGAACAAAATCGGAGCCTCCTCCAAACCTTATATGCGATCACATCATAACCCTTGCTATCGCATAGAGCAAACGTCTGCAACATTTATGACAACAATTTAGCTGTGTTCTTCAACTCAAAATGGTCCATTTGACCCCCGGAAACACCCCTGAGGTCCCCGTAACCTCAACCAAAACCACCAACCTACTCTAAATCATGAAACGAACTTGTTCCAATCATAAAAACACATCATTAAATACAAAAATCATCAAATCAAGGCGGATTCAAGCCTAAGTTTTAACCAAAACTTCCGAAACCTATATTTCATAAAAATCCCGACCAAATGATGTCCGAATGGCATGAAAATTTGCAGACATGTCCAAAATAACCTAATGAAGCTACTGCAACTGTAGAAACTACATTCCGACTCCCAGATCAAAATCTCACTTATCGACCGGACTTCGCCAAAATTCCAACTTAGCCAATTCAAGCCTATTTCTATGCCGGACCTCCAAATTCAATTCCGATTGCTCCCCCAAGTCCCAAATTACCTCATGAAGTTAACCAAATCATCAGAATCCATATCCGAGCCCTCTAACCACATAGTCAACTTCAGGTTGACTTTTTAGAAACAAGCTTCATTCTAAAAGGCTATATGCCTTATTTTCAACCAGAATCAATCCATACTCACCCGATAGACTCTAATACAGATATAGAATAATGAAACACATAATGAGGGGATAACAGAATGGTAACTCTCGTGACGACGGGCCGGGTCGTCACAATACTCTACAACAGAATAGTTTGTGGAGAGGGGACATAGATATATTCTGGAGGTAGCAAGGCTTTAAGGTTTCAAGCTGTTATTCCTTTAAAATTCTGGGGTGAATCTGTTCTTACAGAAGTACACATTATAAATAGGCTACCATCTATAGTTCTAAAGGGTAAGTCTCCGTATGAAAAGTTGTTCAATACTGAACCTTCTTTGGAGCATTTGAAGGTGTTTGGGTGCATATGTTATGCTGTGAATGTTAGAAGGCAGGACAAGTTCTCATCCAGATCCTTACCTGTAGTGTTCATGGGATATACTCCAACAAAAAAATGTTACAAATTGTATGATTTGCAATCTAAACAATTTGTGGTCAGCAAGAATGTTGTCTTTAAGGAACATATATTTCGCTTCAGACAAATGAAGTTGTCACCTATTTCATTCTTTCCACCACTTGAGCCAGATGAGGTACCAAATGATCTAGATACACAGTGTGAAGACTCAGCAGCTGAGCCCACTACAAACTATTATAGTGATGTAGGACAAGGGAATGAAGCACTCCCTGAAGAATTAGATATTCTACCTGCTCCTATACCAGTTGTTGACAACATTACTTCTGATGTTGTACTAGAGGTGTAGCCTGAGTCTTGTCATACAGGACATGAATGATACTCTACCAATTGTAATCAGGAAGCAACCTAGAGCTGCACGACCACCAAAATGGATATAGGATTTTGTATCCACATCTTGTGCATATCCTTTGTTAAACTGCCTGAGTTATGATAGACTATCTCCCTCTTATGTTAGGTGCTTGTCAGCTTAATCATCTATAGTTGAGACCAAGCATTATCATAAAGCTTCCAAAGATGCAAGATGGGTGTCTTCCATGAAAGAAGAAGTCACAACATTAGAAGAAAACAACACATGAGAAGTTGTTGATCTGCCTGCTCATAAAGCTCCTATAGGATGCAAGTGGATATATAAAGCGAAGTACCATGCTGATGGCACAGTGGAGAGGTTCAAAGCTAGACTTCTGGCTAAGGGCTTCAATCAAAAGGATGGTCTAGACTACAAAGAGACATTCTTACTTATGGCCATGATGGTCGCTGTTAGATCAGTGATAGCAATAGCAGCATCTAAACACTAGCACATTTATCAAATGGATGTGCACAATGCCTTCTTACAAGGTAAGCTATTTGAAGAAGTATACATGCAGCTACCACAAGGGTACAACATCAAGGGATAGTCCAAGAACAAAATATGCAAGCTAAAGAAATCACTCTATGGTATGAAGCACGCTTCAGGGCAATGAAACTTGAAATTGACAGAAGCTCACAGAGATTTGGGGTTTGTTCAAAGTCATTTTGACTACTTCTTATTCACACATCAGAGAGGGTCGGCTATAGTGGTTATTCTAGTCTATGTAGATGATCTCCTAGTCACAAAAATTGATCCTAGCCTAATCCAGTCTGCTAGGGAAAATCTGCAGAAGAAGTTTAAGATGAAAAACTTAGGGGAACTCAAATATTTCTTGGGCATAGAGTTTGCTCGCAGCAAAATTGGCATCTTGATGAATCAAAGAAAGTATGCACTAGATTTGATAACTTATTTTGGGCTAGGGGGAGTAAGCCAATATACAATCTATTGGAATGCAATCAGAGATTGACCACAGTTGAATTTGATGAAGCTATTCTAGTTCCTGAAGACATTACAAAGGCGGGATTGAAGGACAATGTATTGCCTAACCCTGAACCTTATCAAAGGTTAGTAGGCAAGTTGATATACCTAACCATGACACGGCCTGACATAGCCTATGTTGTCTAGGTTCTCAGTCAATTCATGCGTAAACCTAAAAGATCACATATGGATTCTGTATTAAGGGTGATTAGGTATATAAAAAAATGCACCAGGATTGGGACTATTGATGTCTTCACAACAATCTGAAAGCTTAGCTGCATTTTGTGACTCAGATTGGGCTGCTTGCCCCCAGTTTAGGAAGTTAGTCACAAGGTATCTGGTCAAGTTCGGAGATTCCTTAATATCATGAAAGTTTAAGAAACAAAATATTGTCTCTAGAAGTTCAGTAGAAGCAAAATTTAGAAGCATGGCATCCACAGTGGCAGAAGTGTCATGGTTAGTAGGACTGCTCAAAGAGTTGGGAGTCCAGATTCAGCTGCCTATTCACTTGCATTGAGACAGCAAAGCAGCCATTCAAATAGTTGCAAATCTCATCTTCCATGTGAGGACAATGCACATTGATATCGATTGTTATTTTGTGCGAGAACAATTGCAGCAAGGCCTTATTCAGACTCATCATATTAGCACCAAGTTGCAACTGGCAGATATACTTACTAAAAAGGTCAAGAGAAAGTCCAACACTACACTTTACTTAGCAAGCTGGGAGTTGGAAATTTGTTCATACCCCACAGCTTGAGGGGGAGTGTTGAGACTAGTGATAGTTGTGTGGTTAAGCTTCATTAGTTAGTTAGATTAGCTTTAAATAACTCACGTAGAGTTGAGTTAGTGTAACTCAAGTTAGACTAGTTTTAACTTTAGTCAAAATTAGAGTTGGTTAATTATATATACTGTACTTGTACATATACAGTAAAAAAATAGAGAGCAATAAAACAATGCTCATTCTTCCTCACAAATATCTCATCATTTCCTTTTCTATGAGTTCAGATCTGCAGCTTCCAATCCATGGCAAATGTCCATGGTATCTGATTTCTTCACTTCTTCAAGCCAATAATGCTTTGACCATTTATGTGCCTTCCTTTTCTTCCTCTGAGGATGCAACTGAATTGACGATGAATGTGCTTCTTTGATTTTCTTACTGTCGGCAAAAGTTTTGTTGCACTTGGTGTTTATATTAATTAAAGTGAAAATATGTACTATTTATTAACTATGGTTAAGTAATGAGAGCGATAGATGAAAATACGCATCGTGTATTTACTAAATTGGTGTAAACATCGGGTGCTTCTTCCGTTGTGTTTAGGCCATTTTCATATTCTCTCGTTTTTCTTTCTTTATTATTTTCCTTTTTGTTAAAAGATGCTGTGAAATTATAGAAAAAGTCTACAGAAATTAGGTAATCATATTAAGTAAAGTTTTTATGCCAAAACATTGATGCAATTTATTATAAAAAGGGTCTAAGAATACTTTTGCAGTTTATTCTCAATAATCTCTTTTGATTACATAAATACTAAAAATATGAAGTTACAAAAATAATAAGAAAGATCTAACAAAAAAAATAATATAAGAAAGAAAGGAAGAAAGAAAGAAACAAGAAAAATTAAAGTACACTTTAGGTTATATTTGTACCACAAAGGTATATTGCTGGACCTCTTTAAAAATATAGTTGTACTTATATTGGATCATTCGAAAATGCATTACTTTTGGAGGATCCAACACGTATTCGACTATATTTTCGAATAGTGTATGGACCTAACATAAAAGTTTGTACGTGACCGTGCACATAAACCAATGTTGTACAATGTTGTTTCTTTTTCTTTTCCCAAATAATTTCTCTCAAATTAAGGATTTAAAGAAATTACGATCATAATTGGTCCTTTCAAATCTTTAAAAAACAAATATAGAATGAAAGCAAATCGATATTTGCCAACTCATGGTTGTATTTAGGAGTTTTTATATCCTATAGAAAATCTTAGTACCCTATTTATCAATAATAAATATCATTTTAAATTATTACATCATATAAATACCTTTTATCATTTATAGCAAGAAATCTAAATATAGTTACATCCTACTATTAAGGCGCCATATATGTCAATTATTATTTTTCCTAAAGCCTTTACTTCATTGCCAAAACTTTTGTGGCCTTTCTTCCTCCAACACAACCCACATACATGGCATCATTGCCACCATTTCTACTTCCATCTCCACCCAAACCCTCTTTCAGAAAGCCCTATTTCTCTTCTCGTACATGAATACAGATTCTTATGCAAATTTTATACCTATAGAATACTAATGTAGATGGACGTAAGAAGATATTAGTTAGTTGTATTCAACTATGTTTTGTATTAGTTAGTTGTATTTAAATGTATTATCAATATGTATTCAGCTATATTTTGGTGTATTAAATTTACAAAAAGTGCTACCGACCTGTATTCTTTTAAAAAATGCAGTTGTATTTTTTTGGTTCTTCCTTCTTCTCACGTTTTCTTGTTCAATTCTCTGACCAGAATACAGATTAGTTTTTAATCTTTTAGTTCTTTGAGTTAAATTAGGAGACTATAATGTGATATGATTTCCTTATGTTTTTAATAAATATACGTTCCTTAAATTGTGCAAAGCGTTACATATTCAACAAAAATTGCGCTTGAATACATGTAAATATAGAAGTCAATTAGCTGGAGTTCCCATTTTTCGCCTTTTTTTTTCCTTGTATTCAAGAATACAACATCTTAAATACATAAAATACATTGTGTAAAAACATAAAAGGTATCTATAAAATATAATATAGCAAAAGATATCTATAAATGGTTAATTAGGACTAAAATATGGTGCTTTATGAAAAATTCTCTTGTATTTTATCCACCAAAATAAATCAGAAAGAAAACCCAGCGCTTATCGTGGAGTCACAGAAGCTATGCCTAATATTCCGGATGCGTTTGATGTCGAGGCACAACATCTCGCAGCGAAAATACAGGTTAGCCAATTTTTGGACTGGTAATTAGAAAAAAGCTAATATATTTAAAAAATTATTTAAAAATAGTCATTATTTTGCTGGAAGTTTACATGTAAAAAATTCGAACTCTATTATATTATATATGCTGGAATATTTTTTGAATTTTGAATAATTTTTTCTTCCAAATTTATCTTTACATAAAAAGTGGCTAAATTTCGATTACTTTTAAAACTATTGCTATTTTTTAATTACCACTTATAAATATGGCTTCTTTTTTTTTAATTTCACCCCATCTCGCATAAAGTTGTATTGTGGGCAGGGCTAAGCCCGGGACCGGCTCGGGACTGCGGGCCAAACAGGCTGGTCTCTAATGGTGCAAAAGCCCATTTTGGGCCGATCTTAACCAAAAAGCACGCGAGCCCGGGACCATTTAGCCCGGGACCAACAGGCGTGCCTGGGCCGGTTCAACCGGCCTAACGGAAAAGTTAAAAAAAGAAAAAAAAATTAAAAAAAAAACCCCAATGGCTAGAAATTAAAAAAGTAGTCGTTGGCCCTTAATTTCAGCCGCTGGGAGCTTAAAAATAGCCATTTGTCCCCCAAACTTTATTTTAACCCAAAACTTTTTATAACTATACTTTTTCCCTATTTTCAACTATAAATACTCCTTTTCTTTCATTTTTACTCATAAATTCATCAATCTCTCTAATTTCTAAAACTCAAATTGAAGTATTCAAGTCATCAAGTCTTTACTCATTTCTCATTTCTCAAACTCAAATTCCTAATTCAAGTTAAATCATGTCTGGTGATTCTAGATTGCACCCATTTATTTTGGAACACTTTAATGTGGTAAAAGAAAATGAAAAAATTTACATAATAAAGTACAAGAGCTGTGGTCGAGTCTACACTCGTCGTCGAAAGGAGGGCAATTAAGGAGGCATATAAAGAGTCATCTTGCGCGATCTCTGGACATTCATATTTAAGATTTTAAGTTGATTTGAGATATTTTGTGTTATTTTAAAATTATTAGACGTATTATGCTTAATGTTCTAGTTTGTTGGATTAATTTGAAGTATCATGTTAAAGGTATTGAACTTTAATTTGGTGTAAAAAAAAAAAAAAAAAAAAAAAAAAAAAAAAAAAAAAAAAAAAAAAAAAAAAAAAAAAAAAAAAAAAAAAAAAAAAAATATATATATATATATATATATATATATATATATATATATATATATATATATATATATATATATATATATATATATATATATATAGTTTACAAGAAATTATCTTAGATAAAAAAAAATAAAAAAAATAGTCGAGAACAAAAAGCATGTTAGGCCCAGCCCTTTTAGCCCAGGACCATGTGGGCTTAGATTCCACCCACTGCGACCATGAAGCCCGGAACCGTTTGGCTTGGGACCGCCTGTGACGACCCAAAGGGTCATCACTTGTTTTTATTAATCATTCCGAGCTTTTGAGGTCTTGAAAACCTCATTTATAGTTGCCTCGATTTGCGTGCACAGTCCGGGCACAAAGCTGGAAAATAGTTATGTTAAAAATATGTGAAATATGTGAAAAAGTTGAAGAATTTTGATATTAATATTGATATGGTTGACTTTGGTCAACATTTTTGGTAAATGGACCCGGATCCGTGATTTGACTGTCTCAGAAAATCCGTAGAAAAATATGGAACTTGGGCATATGCCCGAAACTTGAAATCCGAGGTCTAGAACCCCGGTAAAAGAATTTTTCTGTTAAATTATTTTCTGAAAATGTTTAAGGAAAATGAAACTGAATTTTGATTAAAAAGTACTGGTATCGGGCTCGTATTTTGGTTCCGACGCCCGGTACAGGTCATATATATTGGTTAAGCGCTTCCTGTAAAGTTTGGTTGAAAACGGACGTCGTTTGACGCATTTCGGCCTTAAATTGGAAAGTTTGGAAATTATGAAATTTGAAAGAATTCTTGAGTTTTAAGGCTCAATCCATTGGTTTTGATGTTATTTTAGCGATTTGATCGCACGAACAAGTTCATAATGTGTTTTTGAGGTTGTGTACATGTTTGGTTTGGAGCCCGGGGGGCTCGGGTAAAGATTTGATAGGACGTAGGATCAATTTCTGAGTTTATGCACTGCTGGTTTTTCACCCAGTTGTTGGCTTCGCATTTGCGAAGAATTTCTCGCAAATGCGAAGAAGGCAGTTCAAGGCTGGGTTCGCAAATGCGAACCCATTATCGCAAATGCGATGCCTGCCAGAACCAACCAAGTTCGCAAATGCGAACAAAGTGTCGCAAATGCGACACTGGTACACCTGGACCAGAGTTCGCAATTGCGAACTTAACCTCGCAAATGCGAGGCCTTCAGTAATTGCCTGTCTTCGCAATTGCGAAGAATGTGTCGCAATTGCGAGAAAGCCTAGAAGCCTGCTAGTTCGCAAATGCGAACCTTATTTCGCAAATGCGAAATCCTCAGTAACTGTCTAGACTTCGCAAATGCGAACAAATGTTCGCAAATGCGAACTTCCCAGCCTTAGCTTATTTTTCAAACTCCAGAAATTGGTCGGGGTTCGCAATTGCGAACCCATGTTCGCAAATGCGAACACAGAGACCTGTAAAACACGATTTTCAGCTCATTTCTTCACTTTTTACAAACCAAAAACACCCATTTGCGATTCTTCACGGATTCCTTCTTCTTCAAAACAATTGTAAGTCACTTTTTACTTAATTCTTTCAATTCCTAACATCATTAAACATGTTTTTCAATAGAAATCAAAGGTTTTCATGGTAGAATTTCTTGTTTTTGTTAGAATATAGGGTTTTTCATAAATTAGGAAATTGGACCTCGAATTGAGGTCCGATTTTGAAACAAATCATATACATGAACTCGTGGGGGGATGGGTAACCGGATTTTGGTCCGAACCCCGAGTTCCGACCATGTGGGCCCGGGGTCGAAATTCACTATTCCGGGCAGAATGTTGTAAAAGTTATAATTAGCCTTATGAATTAGTTTGTTGAGTAGTATTAATGATATTAAATCAATTGTGTATAGATACAATTGGATTGGAGCCAAATTTGAAAGGAAAAGGCATTGCCACGGATTGAATTGTTCATAAACATTCGAGGTAAGTGTTTGTTCTATCCTAGCTTGTAGGAATAGGAATTTAGTTATGAATAAATTGTTGATTAAGAGTTATTGGTGTTATACCGTAATGAAGATAAATTGTTGAAATTATTATCAATTATTGGTTTAAAACCGGTAATTAGAAATATTGTTGATATAGAGATTATTGGCTAAATGCCGGTAATATATATATTTATGAGTTGGGATTGTGTGGCGCGCCGACCACTTATATATTTATGAATTGGGATCGTGTGGCGCGCCGGCCACTTATATATTTATGAATTGGGATCGTGTGTTGATAATCATTATCAATTATTGGTTTAAAACCGGTAATTATAAATATTGTTGATATAGAGATTATTGGCTAAATGCCGGTAATATATATATTTATGAATTGGGATCGTGTGGCGCGCCGACCACTTATATATTTATGAATTGGGATCGTGTGGCGCGCCGACCACTTATATATTATTGAATTGGGATCGTGTGGCACGCCGACCACAAAGTGACTTAAATCTTGGCGTTGGCCATAGTTGCCGGTAGCCTATTGATATATTTGGGAGCGGGTGGTACACCTACCACGAGATATGAAATGAGAGAGGAATTGAGACATGAAAGTAAGATTTATTCTATTGATTAGATTATCCTGGATATCGTGAGTTATTGACTGTTATTTCAGAGCAGAGTCTTTCCTTATAAATGTATTGTATATATATGTATATTGCAACTGTACAGGTTTATGTGGGTGACCGGCCTTAGCCTTGTCACTAGTTCGCTGGGATAGGCCAGGCACTTACCAGCACATGGGGTCGCTTGTGCTGATACTACACTCTGCGCTCTTTTGCGCAGATACAAGTTACGGACAGCAGCAGCGGCAGTAGCGACTTGTGGATTTTCCGACTACTGAGACTACGAGGTAGCCTTGCAAGCGTCCGCAGGACCCGTTGTCTCTTCTATCTATGCTTTTCATTCTGTTATCTCATGTAATCGAGATAAACAGCTTGTATTTTCTTTCAGACAATTATGTGTATTATTCTTAGAAGTTCGTGAGTATTATGACACCAAATCTTGGGTAGTGTATCATGTTTGGGTTTTCTTTATCATATTTGACTAAGTCTTCCGCTAATTTTGATTATTCCGCTCTAATTTATATGTTTTTAATAATAAGTCATAATAAGAAATTGGTAATTAATGGAGGTGTAATTAATATTTGGCTTGCCTAGCTTCCATTTAGTAGGCGCCATCATGACCCCGATGGTGGGAAATCCGGGTCGTGACAAGTTGGTATCAGAGCACTAGGTTGCACAAGTCTCACAACTCACGAACAACCTTAGTAGAGTCTGAAGGATCGGTACGGAGACGTCTGTATTTATCCTCCAGAGGCTACGGAGTTAGGAAAATATTCCCTTTATTCTTTCCAGTCGTGCGACTTGATCTTTTAAATGTTAATCGAACTTCTACTCTGTTCTTCCGCAGATGGTAAGGACACGTGCATCCTCATCTACCTGACCAGCAGCCCGAGGTCCCAGCAGCGGCAGCTCCTGCTAGGGGTAGAGGCCGAGGTCGAGGTCGTCATAGAGGACAAGGTAGGGGCAGAGCTCAGCCCCGAGCAGCAGCACGAGTGGCAGAACCTCAGGTTCATATAGAGGAGGAAATTCCAGCCCCAGCAGCTCCAGTAGGCCCAACTCAGGTCCCAGGAGGAGCTTTATTTTCCCCGAATCTTCAGGATGCTTTAGTCTAGATAGCAGGCTTTAAAGACAGTATTACTAGAGTAGGTTTCCTACTAGTAGCACCAGCCACTTCTCAGGCTGGAGGAGGTAATCAGACTCCTGCTACGCGCACTCCGGAGCCGGTAATTCCTCAGGCTCAGGTTCCTGTGATTCAGCCAGCTCGGGCAGTTCACCCTGGCATAGTGACTCAGGCTAGTGATGGTGCATCTATGTCTGTTGATGCTCTATGGAGATTGGACAGGTTTACCAAGCTATTCACTGCCACCTTCAGTGGCTCTCCTTCAGAGGATCCCCAGGATTTCCTATACAGCTGCCACGAAGTTCTCCGTACTATGGGTATTGTGGAGACTAATGGTGTGGATTTTTCTACTTTTCGGTTATCTGGTTCTGCCAAGACTTGGTAGAGAGATTATTGTCTATCCAGGCCAGCGGGATCGTCATCTTTGACTTGGGAGCAGCTTGCAGAATTATTCTTGGAGAAGTTCCTTCCAGCAACTCAGCGGGAGGTTATGCGCAGACAATTTGAGCGTCTTCATCAGGGTTCTATGTCTGTCACACAGTACGAGACTAGGTTCGTGGACCTGGCTCGTCATGCTATTATCATACTTCCCACAGATCGGGAGAGAGTGAGGAGGTTTATCGATGGCTTGAATCAACCAATTCGGCTACAGATGGCTATGGGGGCAGGAACTGAAATCACTTTTCAGGAGGCGGCTAATGCAGCCCGCCGGATCGAGATGGCTCTGTCACAGGGAGCAAGACATGGATCGGATAAGAGATCTCGTAATTCGGGTAGATTCAGTGGTACCTCGTCTAGAGGTAGAGAATCTCATGATAGAGGCCATCCTCCTAGGCCTTATCAGTCAGCTCTTCAGGTTTCTCACGATGCTTCTAGTGATCGTAATTCTCAGCCACGCTACTCTGATCAGCAGCCTATCAGTGCACCACCACTTCGCTATTTTCAGCAGCCGAGGGCTTGTTTTACGTGCGGTGATCTTGGGCACATTGCAAAGTATTGCCCTCGAGCTTCCGACGGATCTCAGCCGCAGGGTTCTCGTGCCATGATTCAGGCCCCAGTTCCTCCATAGCCTGCCCAGCCAGCTAGAGGCGGAGGTAGAGGACATAGAGGTGGAGGTAGAGGTCATAGAGGTGGAGCTCAGACCGATAGAGGTAGAGACCAGCCAACAGCTGATCGTCCTAGAGATACTGCTCAGGGTGGTGGGGCACAACCCCGATGTTATGCACTTCCCGCCAAACCAGAGGCTGAGTCTTCTGATGCCGTCATTATAGGTATTATTTTGGTTTGTGATAGAAAGGCATCATCATTATTTGACCCCTGGGTCTACATATTCGTACGTGTCTTCCTATTTTGCACCATACTTGATTCAGCCCGGTGATCCACTGAGTGTTCCTATTCATGTATGTACACCAGTAGGCGATTCTATTGTGGTTGATCGAGTTCATCGGTCATGTATTATAGTAATTGAGGGTCTCGAGACCCGTGCTCTGATTTATTACTCCTAAATATGGCGGACTTTGATATTATACTAGGCATGGACTGGCTATCTCCGTATCATGCTATTTTAGATTGCCATGCCAAGACTGTGACTTTAGCCCTGCCGAATTCGCCTCGTATAGAGTGGAAAGGAATTTCAGGTCATACTAGCCGTAATGTTATTTCTTATGTTAAAGCTCAGTGTATGGTTGGAAAGGAATGCTTGGCTTATTTGGCCTATGTCCGTGATTCTAGTGCTGAGGTTCCTTCTATTGACTCTGTGCCTGTGGTTCGCGAATTTCCTGAAGTATTTCCTTCAGACTTGCCAGGTTTGCCGCCCGATAGGGACATTGATTTTTGAATTGACTTGGCCCCAGGCACTCAGCCCATTTCTATTCCCCCATACCGTATGGCTCCGCCAGAGTTAAAAGAATTGAAGGAACAATTGCAGGATTTACTTGAAAAGGGTTTCATTAGGCCCAGTGTTTTGCCGTGGGGTGCACCTGTATTATTTGTAAAGAAGAAAGATGGTTCGATGAGAATGTGCATTGACTATCGACAGTTAAACAAGGCGACTATCAAAAATAAATATCCACTTCCGCGAATTGATGATTTATTTGACCAGCTTCAGGGTGCCAAGGTATTTTCAAAGATAGATTTGAGATCCGGCTATCATCAGCTGAAGATTAGGGCATCTGATGTCCCTAAGACAGCGTTCCGCACTCGGTATGGACATTATGAATTTCTGGTCATGTCTTTTGGGTCGACAAATGCTCCAGCAGCTTTTATGGAATTAATGAATCGGGTGTTCCGGCCTTATTTAGACTTGTTTGTAATAGTCTTCATTGATGACATATTAATATATTCCCGCAGTCAGGAGGAGCATGCGCAACATCTTAGAGTGGCCTTACGGACTCTGAGAGATAGCCAGGTATATGCAAAATTTTCAAAATGTGAGTTTTGGCTGAGTTCGGCGACATTCTTAGGCCACATGGTTTCGAGTGAGGGTATTCGGTGGATTCGAGGAAGATAGAGGCCATGCAGAGTTGGCCCAGGACTTCTTTAGCTACAGAGATCCACAGTTTACTTAGCTTGGCGGGCTACTACTATCGCTTCGTGGAGGATTTTCTTCTATTACAACCCCACTGACCAGATTGACCCAGAAGGGTGTTCAATTTGAATGGTCCGATGAATGTGAGGCGAGCTTTCAAAAGCTCAAGACAACCTTGACCACGACACCGGTATTGGTTTTACCCACAGGTACGGGACCTTATACTGTTTATTGTGATGCTTCCCGTATTGGGCTTGGTGCAGTGTTAATGCAGGATGGCAAAGTTATTGCCTATGCTTCGAGGCAGTTGAAGATTCATGAGAAGAACTATCCAGTGCATGATCTAGAATTGGCGGCGATTATTCACGCATTGAAGATCTGGAGGCATTATTTGTATGGTGTAGCATGTGAAGTATACACCGATCATAAGAGTCTTCAGTACTTGTTTAAGCAGAAAGAGTTGAATATGAGGCAGAGAAGGTGGCTAGAGTTGCTAAAAGACTATGATGTTACTATTTTATATCACCCGGGTAAGGCCAATGTGGTGGCCGATGCATTGAGTAGAAAGTATGCCAGCATGGGTAGTCTTGCATATATTCCGGTCAGTCAGAGACCATTTGCTCTAGACGTCCATGCATTAGCCAACCGGTTCGCGAGATTGGACATTTCTGAGCCTAGCAGGGTGTTAGCCTGCACGGTCGCTCGTTCTTCTTTATTAGAGCGTATCCGTGATAGGAAATTTGATGATCCTCATTTGCGTGAGTTGAGAGATACAGTACAGCGGGGAGGTGCCACACAGGTAAATCTGGCCCTAGCGAAATCCAACAGCGCAGTGCCTCCTCCGTTCCAAACCCCGAGGCCAAAGCCGCCGTGCACCTCACCATAACCACTAGCATCCGCCCCAATATGGCCATTAAAGTCCCCTCCAATGACCAACTACTCAGATTGGGGGATACTACACACCAACTCATCCAAGTCAAACGCAAAGTTACTAAAAGTCCCTATGAAAGGAACAAGGAGACGAAGAACTTTTTCTTGAAGAAGTCCAAAAGATAGAAAAACTTGAACCCTCTTCCTATTTATAGTACCCTGATACACGGGATTCGAAGAGGTGAGTGTCAGAGAAAAGGGCGGGAAACTGAAACGTCAAATCGCCACCTGACCTGCCTTGGGAGCAGTTGTAATTACGACGCATGCCGCCAGTGACGTCAGTTCAAAAAGCAAGCCACGTGCCAGTACATGGACGACGCCACGACGAATCGATTTTTCCACCTATTGCAGACGTATGTCGAATACATTTCCAATAGGCAGAGGGACTAACTGTATGGGGCCGAATCAGATGTAACTAATAAGGGCGGAGTACGTTCCTCATCCCCCCCCCACACCCAAGCCGGATATAGACCGGGTATATCTTCCCCCACGCCTACACAGCATCGAGGACATGTCTTTGACAACGAAGGCGTAGCATCGACTCGCGTATACAGGCGCCCTTTCCCTCCCTCTTCTTATATTTTTAGGACATCAGCAGTCCTTAAACGAATTATGTCTTTAGCGAGAAAGTCTTTCCTCTATATAAAGAGGGGTTTTCCTTATTGTAAGGGACAATTGTTATTTCTTAGTAATACAACTTTTGATTATTCTCTCTTTTTACTCTCACAGTGATAATCATTGATAGTCCACATAATTTCGTTATTTTTTCTAAGATTCACAATATAAATGCTATGAATCTATCTTCGGGATTTATTATAGTTGATTGCGATTTACCCCTTTCTCGCAATTTTTTATTGTCGATAACTTATAAAATAATCGATAACTTTTGAGTCAAACAAGTAGCTCCTAATTTTTTTTGGTTCCATTGCGTCTTTAGCAAATAAAAGAGGAAGGGACATTTACATACAACATGATCAAAGATGTATTCCTTGCTCCTTCGTTCGATAAGAGGTCCGCTACCTTATTTTTCTCCCGATAACTATGTCCGAGAGATGGATCCCGTAGTTTTCTTAGCAATGACATGTAATTAGAGGCGAATGCAGTGCAGTAGTTATGAGCCCAATTGAACCCGTAACTTTCACGTATTAAAAATACATGTGAAAAATTTATTAAAATTTTACAAAAACAATAGATTTGAATCCATAACTTTAAAAATATAATTAGTTCGATGTTAAAAATCTTAAAAGTTAAACAGTTAGAGTTTAAATTATGGATTAGCTTCTGCCTGTAATCATTTAAAATTGTGAAGTAAACAACCATGATCATGAAAAAAAGAAATTAATTAGCTCAAATGCATCTCCGAAGATCTCTAACGGTTTAAAGATTTTCAGATCCTGCAATAGTGCACGCGATTGGGTTCTTTAATTAATTAATCTAACAAGAGATTGTTAATCCAATCAATTTATAAATCATCTGTTGAGTTCTATGTTAATTGCACAATGCAATTTAAACTAGTGAAAAAATAATTCCAAAATCGGACATGTCTTAATGTTGACTTGATAATAACTTCACTGACATGTTCCCATCTGTATAACACTTTAAGTCTTGATGAACAGAATTAGCCGATACTTGTGTTGATAGGAAATAGTATGTTTTGTAAACTTAATCGAGATGCGAGTAAGTTAGTCCGAATATCATGATTATTAAAAAATAACTTCATTAACATGTTGTTTTTTTAAAGACTTCACGATACAATCGTTTTTAATTTACTAAAGAATTATGATTGAGATTATCCTAATTAAGTTCCTAACCTTATGGATAAGTTCTTAGATCGCTCTATCATGATAATCATCCTTGGTATTACCGTTATATTTAACAACAGAACATGGGTGTTCAACCCAAATAGGAGAGCCTCAATATGAATTCTATTATCTTGTGAAAAAAAGAAAAAGAAAAATGATACTATATAACTGCTTTTAAAATAATAGCCGAAAAAATTGTAGTATATATTTTGTGTGTATATATATACATTTTGTATGTTACATATAAAAAATTTACAAATTTTATATACTTTTTTGACTATCAAATATAAATAGATTCTGACGCAGGCTAAACGTGAAAAATTCGTAAAAAAAAATATATGGTATAAGATGTCTTTTTCAAATATTTATTGCTAAATAAAGGAGGGATAGGAAGGGAAATGAGAATTGGCACTCTATTATTGAGATCAAGATTTGAACGTTACCACCAACTAGTATTATTTAAAGAATTCAAGTAATTTGTAGTAGTACTTTTGTAGTTTGTCAAATAGCCTGTAAACTTTGTTTTACCAAAAATTAAATATTTAATACGCAATGTTCAAACTCACTCAATTGGTGAGTTTGATAGAAGAAAAATGTTCTTACAAAAAAATTTGGTGTTGCTTTTATAGATTTTTTATTTAATCTTTAATCCACACAAAGTCTCAGGGGAAGTTTTATAGAAATGTTTGGAGGGTAAGGTGTAGCTGTACAATAAATTAGTGCGATCAAGGACATGTATGATGGAGTTAAGACTCGAATTAGGACAGTGGAAGGAGACTCGAGTTACTTCCCAGCTCATTACATAAATGATCGACTCTTAGCCTGTTTTTGTTTTCGCGATGGAAGTATTGACGGGTGACATAGTGCATGTTATTTGAAAATAACATAGTATTGATTGACAAGAAACGAGATGGAGTTAACACTAGGCTAGAGGTTTGGAGACAGACCTGAAGTCTAAAGGCTTCAGGTTGAGCATGACGAAAACAAAATATTTCAAGTGCAAGTTCATGGACGTTACTCAAGAGGCTAATGTGAAAATGAAGTTGAATTCATAGGTCATCTCTAAGAGAGGAAGTTTCAAGTACCTTGGGTCAGTAATCCAAGACAATAGGGAGATCGTGATGATGTTACATATTATATCAGAGCGAGAAGAATCAAATGGAGGCTAGCATCAGGTGTTTTATATGATAAAAATGTGCTACCGAAACTTAAAGGTAATGTCTACAAAGCGATGGTTAGACCGATTATGTTGTATTAGGTAAAGTATTGGCCAGTCAAAACTCTCATGTCCGAAAGATGAAAGTAGCGGAGATGAAGATGTGAGATAGATGTGTGAGCATACTAGGAGTGACATGGCCAAGAATGAAGATATTCGAGACAAGGTAGGCGTGATCGCGGAAGTGGACAAGTTGCAGGAAGCGAGATTGAGATGGTTTGACCATGTGAAGTGTCCAAATTCCTATAAGGAGGTATGAGAGATTGACACTGGTCGGTCTTAGAAGTAATAGAGTTAGGCCAAAGAAATATTGGAAAGACGAGATTAGGCAAGGCATAAGATATCCTCAACTTACCGAGGATATAATTCGAGGATGTGGATGGCAAGAATTAGGTAGAAGGTTAGTATGCAGTAGAGCGTCTTTGATTTCATTCCCGTGGTAATTGTGTTATTTTAGTATTTCCATTATCTTAGAATTCTATAACTACATGATATTACTTGTATTTTGATTTTTCTACTATTTTGACGTTGTTATTGCTTCCTTGACTTTTATATTGTTGTGTTTCTTTTTCTATACTGTTGTGATTGAGAACATCTTTATCTGCACAAGATAGGGGTAAAACTGCGCACTCACTATCCTTCTCATATAGTAGGATTATACTGCGTTTGTTGTTGTTGTTATTGTTATTTTATGTGAATTAAGTTATATAATTAAAATAATATTTATAACAAATTACAATCCAATTAAAATTTACTTGTGTAAGATCCATTAGAAAGAAAGAATTCCACCAATATATATATATATATTTTTTAATTTCCAGCATTGATCATATTTATTTCACTATGGTTATTTCTTTTTGTTGTTTGGGCTTTCTTGGTCCTTTAATTTTTCTTTTCCCTTTTTCATGTAGATACGTTTCTGCTTAGAATCCGCAGTCATCTTCTCTCCCCCAAAATCTCTCCTTTACCCTAAACACAAATGTTCATTTCCTACATAAAACCCTCATTTTCTTGTAACAGTCTCCAGCCCCCACTATCACTTTTTTCTCCCTTCTATAGTCTCTTCCCTGTTCTCTGAGAAATCTTTAAAAATTTCTTCTTTTTTTTTTTATGTAACAATCTCATTTAACTGGGATTAAATTTTGTAAAAAGATAAGATTTTGATAAAAGGGGTTTAATTATAACACAGTAAATTGAGATTTTTTTGCTTTGCTAGTTTGCTTTAATGGCTGCTGATAACATTTATGATTGTGTAACCTCAAGTCTTTTATGTACAGAAACAAAAAGTCTTTGTTTTGATGATCTTGATTCTTTGACTATAAGTCAGCAGAACATTGAAATTAACAGTAAAGACTTGAGCTTTACCAATGGTATTAGATCAGAACCGTTGATTGATTTGCCAAATTTAAGTGAAGAAAGCTTTGGTTTTATGGTGCAAAGGGAAATGGAGTTTTTGCCCAAAGATGATTATTTGGAGAGATTGAGAAGTGGAGATTTGGATTTGAGTGTGAGAAAAGAGGCTCTTGATTGGATTTGGAAGGTGTTTTTATTTGATTTATGGATTTTTTTCCCTTTTCAAGAATGTTGGCATTGGTTTATTTATTTGATTGTGTTGATCCTTCATAATTAATTTATGAATGCTCATTAAGTTAGTAGGAACCCCACTTCAATTAACTCCCTCTTTGCATTAATTTGATCTCACTTTTGCTATTTTGGAAAATACTGGATTTATCATTGAGTTTCAATTTTTGGGTTTTAAAATAAAATAAAATAAAATAAAAATGGAGTGTTACATCTTTGATGTACTTCTCTTTGTTAGATTTTCTTGGATTTTGCTTTGGAAAGTATTTTTCTGAGCCGATCATCTATACCCTTCCTTTGTTAAAGTCTACGTACACACTGCCCTTCCCAAAGACCACTTGTGGGATTATAGTAGGTTGTCGTTGTTGTTACTTTGGAGAGTAGATTGATGACATTCATGGTGATACATTGACTTAGTTTTTTTACAGCAATCAAGAATGAAGTGTGATTTTTAATGTATATTTTCACTCTATATATAGTATCCTAATTTGTTTTAAATAGGAAATAAACTATGAGAGTTCTGTTATAATGATTTACTGAATTGAGATTTGTATTTTGCAGGCTCATATGCACTGTGGATTTGGAGAGCTGAGTTTTTGTTTGTCGATAAATTACTTGGATCGATTTCTATCTCTGTATGAATTGCCAGTAAGTTCAATATGAATAGCAGTTTGTTCATAGTGTTTGAAGTTCGAATGCTAATTGATTCTTTGCATTCTGCTAATTTGCTATATAGAGAAGTAAAACTTGGACAGTGCAATTGTTAGCTGTGGCCTGTCTATCACTTGCAGCCAAAATGGAAGAAATTAATGTTCCTTTGACTGTTGATTTACAGGTGATTCAATATTCATTCAATCTTTACATATTTATCATGTTAATAGTTTATTTCTTGAGTCGAGATTCTATCGGAAACAACCTCTCTACCTTCACAAGGTAAGGCTAACACCTGCGTGCATTCTGTCCCCCCCAAACCCCACCTATGAGACCACACTGAGTTTGTTATTGTTTTGTAATATTTTATTTCTTGAACTAGATTATTGTAGTAAACTTTTGAGTATGTGGAACAGGTAGGGGATCCCAAATTTGTATTTGAAGGCAAAACTATACAAAGAATGGAACTTTTGGTACTAAGCACATTGAAGTGGAGAATGCAAGCTTATACACCTTATACATTCATAGATTATTTTGTGAGAAAGATGAATGGTGATCAAATTCCATCTCGGCCGTTGATTTCTAGATCAATGCAACTGATATTAAGCATAATAAGAGGTCTTAATCTCACTCTACGTCTTTGGATATAGTGAATTGATTTCTATTGCTTCATATGGTCCTAAGTCTTCAAGTGTTTGATGGGTGGGAAATTGAATGCAGGTATTGATTTCTTGGAATTCAGGTCTTCTGAAATTGCAGCAGCAGTGGCAATATCTCTTTCAGGAGAAATACAAGCAATAGACATTGATACAATGCCTTGCTTCCTTATCCACTTAGACAAGGTAAATTTTGTGGGAATCCAGGTTTTGGTGTAGCGGTAAGAATGTAACGCATGATGCGTAGGTTAGACACACGTTATGAGTTCGTAACACTGATGCACGTCATGAGTTCGAACGCCGACTTATATCACGAGCTTGAATGCCGACGCGCATCACGAGTTCGAACTCCGACTCGCGTCACAGTTCGAACACCGTGGATGCACGTCACGAGTTTGAACGTTGCTGATGCATGTCACGAGTTCAAACACGGACACAAGTCTAGTATTTAAGTAGAAACGAGTAAAGGGGCGAGTTCATTACTCACTAATCTCGGAAATTTTTCGATTATAAAACGAGTAGATTTCAGGGGAGGGCAAGCATTTCTTTTGCTCTAGATTGTTGAGGCAATAATGTACAAATACTAGTTGTATTTGTTTCACTTATGTGAGGTTCCCTTTTTTAAAAAAATTCTGAAATTTTGCAGGGTAGAGTGCAGAAGTGTGTTGAACTGATTCAAGATTTACCAAGTGCTACTATTATTACTACTACTACTGCGTCATTAGTACCTCAAAGTCCTATTGGAGTGTTGGAAGCAGAAGCATGCTTGAGCTACAAAAGTGGTGATGAGAGAACAGTTGGATCATGTACAACTTCTTCACATACTAGTCCAAATACTAAAAGGAGAAAACTTGACACATCATCTTTTGAGGAAGGGACTAGAGAAAAGTTGTGAATCTCAATTTTCCCCCTTTTTTTTAAAAAAAAAAAAAATCCCCACCATCTCCAAGTCCATTCAATTTTGGCTAAATGGAAGATTTGGTGTGGCCTTGAAAAAGTCACAAAAGAGGAGAGTAGAAAATATACAAAAAAGAAGGATGTGGGGGGGGGGGGGTGTTCCTTGTTTTTAGCATGAAAAAAATTGTCACTAGTTCTTAATAAAACTCTCCTGAGTTGTCCACAACCATAGTAATAGGAGGTTGAGGGGTAAAATGGAATTTTTGAAAGGACAATCAATTTTGGTAGGGATATATTTATTTCTTGTTCATTTTGGGTTATTATTGTTATTTCATTGGAAAAATAAAGAATGATAATTGGGAAAGGAAAAAGAGGAACTAAAAGGTATTTACATTGTCTCCCCATATATCCAGATTTTTTTTGGAATAAACAGTGGAAGAGATATTATAGAGAAGGTAAATTCTAATACTATTTGAGAAATGCGTTTTGCCCTTGAATTTGTCTATAATGGTGTAATGTGTTGTGCAAAAGGCTTTCCTCATTTCTTTTCTTTTACTGTTAGTACTTATTTATCAAGTATTATTGACATGGACATAGTTTATTCGGGA
Source organism: Nicotiana noctiflora (assembly GCA_032618575.1). Taxonomy (NCBI): domain Eukaryota; kingdom Viridiplantae; phylum Streptophyta; class Magnoliopsida; order Solanales; family Solanaceae; genus Nicotiana; species Nicotiana noctiflora. The sequence continues at coordinate 77,203 of JASVEL010013549.1, forward strand.
AAGATTTAAGAATAGTCAGAGTTATAAGTGGTCATTTAAAAATAGTCATAGATTTAAAGTAATTTAAATTTAGTCACTTTTTATGTAAAGATAAATTCGAACAAAAATAATGTTCAAAATTCAAAAAATATTCCATCATAATATATTGGAGTTCTAGTAAGTGTACTGAATTCCAGCATATCGGAACTCCAGCATAATATAGTGGATTTTTAGTATAATATACCCGTCCAATATAATATGCTGGAAATTGAACACTGATGCTTCAATCTCCAGTATATTATGTTGAACTTTTCGTGTGTTGGAGTTCTAGCATAATATGCTGGAAATTATATATAGGTGTACTGATCTCCAGTATATTTTGCTGGATCGATCCCTCTTATAGTAAAATAGTACAAATTTTTTAATAACTTTACAAATATTAGCTATTTTGAATAATCAATCTGAAAACTGGCTAACCCGTGTTATTTTTACAGTTTATTTACTAAAACAAATTAAGATTTTCACATTCTTAAGGTGGAATGGCCATTTGAGGAATTCGAATGCTTAGTAGGTTATATTGGAGCCCGAAACTTAAATGATGCTTTTTTTTTTTATAAAAAGTACTTTTTTATTATTTAAAAAAAGGTTACATTAATAGGTAATTCACAGTATAATATTACAAATTGCTTTAACGGAAATTTAGCCGTTAAAGCAATTCGCAGTATTATACTGTGAATTATTAAAACAATAATTTTTTATGCAATTTGCAGTATTATACTATAAATTGCTTAAAATGGGCCCAACTCATTTTTCAATAGCATTTCGTAGTATTATACTTCGAATTAGGGTAATTCACAGTATAATATTACGAATTAGACTGATTTTAATGATTTTTGGCCCCACTAATAATAATTAACTGACATAAATAATTCAAATACATAAAATACAGTATAGTATTGCGAATTCCTTTAAAAAATTCTACACCCCAAGCTCGGACTTGCCTTATTTATAGGCATTTCAATTTTATGAAAATTCATTCAATACTTATACTTCAAACATACGTTAATTATTCTCTTTTCTCCTTATCAATCATTTTTTACAATGTCTGAAGTGTCAAAAATAAGAGTTTCACTGTATTGGAGGGGGGGGGGGGGGAGGTTGTGGTGGAGAATAACTCTGTGAGATATAGCTCACCTCCACGGTGTCATGTTATATGGTCGCTTAGTATGGAGTACGATACATTGCTACTGTTGTTACGTAAAAAAATGAGTGAGCGGAAGCGTTCGGTTAGCCTTAAAGTAATCGGTAGATTTCCTTATTCAGTGATTCCGCATGAGTTTGCTTATTATTCCGAGTTTAACATCAAGGATGATGAAACTCCTAGAGATTTTTTGCGGATCCCGAATGAACTCAGAAAATTTATTATAATAAAATTATTTGAAATGTACGTCAAGGTGGAAAACCTTCCCAGTAATGAGGGCGTGCATAAAAGGGATAACCCCCAGTCATCGGTGGTTATTCTGGAGCAGTTTTGCCCATACAGATTGCTGATGAAAGAGCTTACCTTGATTTAAACTTGTCACCACCGACGAATGAGAAGCCACAAAATAATTTTTTCACTTTATATAATCAACAAGACGACTGGTAAACTTCAATTTTACTACACTTTAGTGATGATTTTTTATGTTTTAATTGGATTTGTATTAACACTCATATTTTTTATAGGAGGGTACCGTCCAGATATGAATTTTACAAGTTATGACCCCACCCCTAGTTGGAATATGCGTAGGTCTAGAGTAATGGACCACGGTGGTCCATCTGGGAGTCATCACCAACATGAAAATATCCATCATGAAACGTCAAGACAATACAATTTGTAGGTAAAGTGCTATAGCTATGAGTATAGGGTAACTTATCTTTTTGTTCTTTTTTTTTGCAGTGAAAACGAGCTTCTTGAAGCTCCTCACCTCACACAGTTGCCCATAAACGACGTATTTACTCGTGATTTGGCAGATGCGCAGAGTCAGGATGATGAAAGTGATTATGACAACAATGCGGATGAGTCTGGGGATGACACACCCTTCCATGATGAGGGTGATGATGAGGAGGAGGAAGTGAATGTTGAACCTGAGCTGACGAGTGAGCATGTTCCTCCACCTCTCGCTGGACCAAGAGTGTACGAGTCCCACGTGCCATTTCATGAGCGAAATATTCCCTACCTTGATAATTTGTCAAGCATGCCTAACGTTGATGCCCTCACAAGTGATGATGATGAATTACAGTCAGCGATGGGGATGAGTCTAGACCAGCTATGCTTACAAAGGGCATGTATTTTCCCAATAAAGCTCGCCTAATTAGGGTTGTATAAATCTACAATATAAGAGAGTATCGTGAGAACGGTAAGTGAGTCAACTACGGAGAAATACAAGGTTGTATGCCTTAGGTGGTTTATGAGTTGTCACTGGATGCTGCGTGCCACAAAGAAGAAATTATGTTTGTGAAAGTGGGTAAATTTATTAGCGAGCACATATGTGAAATTGACACATTCAATGAGAATCACTTCAACTTGGATGTGGACTTGATTTTCCTTGTCTTGATTCCATTTTTGGAAGTTTCCATTAGGTTCAAGATTAAAGAGTGTATTACAACCGTCCACCAGAAGTATGGTTGTACTATAACCAAAAGAAAGGCACATCTCGATCGCAAACGTTCCTTTGAACTTATTTATGGTAACCGGGATAAGTCTTTTTCAAATCTGTCCAGGTGCATGATCGCACTACAACACTTTAATCCCGGGACTGTTGTTGAAAGGAGGCTTGAGCGGAGTCCGGACAGACTAGAATATATTTTCAACTATGTGTTTTGGTTATTTAAACCATCAATTGATGGTTTTGTGCATTGTCATCTTGTAATTTCCATAAACGGTACTCATGTCTATGAAAAGTATGATATTAAGCTTTTGATTGCAGTTGCAGTAAATGTCAACGGATAAATATTTTCACTAGCTTTCGCTAATTGTGCCAACAAAAGTGAAGAGACGTGGACACAGTTCTTGAACCACTTGAAGCAGCACATTGTCAAACAACGTTCAGGTATTTGTCTAATATCTGATCGGCATGGTGGTATTTTAAGTTCTGTACATCACTTTCCTGAATGGCATGAACCATATGCATACCACCGTTACTGTGAGAGGCACCTGAAGGAAAATTTCCAGAAGAAATTTCCTGACAAAGCCTTGCATGCCCTAATGTGGATGGCTGCAACTGAGCACCAACAATGCAAATTCACGAGGCGCATGGAAGTGAACTGGCAGATAGAACCAAGAGCCTATACTTGGTTGATGCAACATGAGCTTCACATGTGGACATTGCATGCTGATAGCGACAGACGACGGGGAGCCCTCACTACAAACGTGTCGGGGTCATTCAACGGGTTGTTGAAGTCTGCCCGTGACCTGCCTGTCACTGCCATGGTCCGCATGACATTCAAACAGAGTGTAGAGAGGTTTGTTAAAAGACATACAGCTACATCGGTATTGATGGACAGGGATGTTTAGTTTATGCCAATACCCATGGGAAGATTTGAAAGGTCGAGGAGACGAGCATAGTGGAATTCATTTCTTCAGTATGATCATGAATTGGGTGTTTTTGAAGTTAAGACCGCTATCAACGGACACCGTAGGAATAATCTACACACAATGAATGAAAGTAAAATGTTATGTTCATGTTGTAAATGGACCATCTACCACATGCCGTGCGCACATGCGTTGAAGTACATTCAATGAGTTGGATACGGGGAAACAAACTATATTGATAGGCAATACAATGTTGCTGTATACATAGACACGTATAGTGGGAAGTTGTATCCATTAGGTGTTGAGCATTATTGACCGCCGGAACCTTTTAAGTTGGTATATAACAAGGACTATTTGTGCAAGCTAAAAGTGCAAAAGGGAACGCGTATACGGAATCAAATGGATGTTGGTGAGTCCGTTTATGCACGTAAATGTGGCATATGCTCTCAAACATGACATGACCGTCGTAAATGTCCTTCAGGTGGTGTGCATGCCGGTGGTAATCCTGGTGCAAGTTCGTCCAATGTACCCAACTGTGAGCACGTGATTTTTGCCCTAAGCAAATAAATTCTAATATTAAAATAAATAAGATTTTGGTATGCAATTATGTGCTTAATTGAAATAAAGTGTCTGCTTTTGATTGAAACAATATGAAATTAGAAATTTAAAATTAAAAAAAGGAGTTAATTAGAAAATGTCACAAAAATAAAGGAATTAAATAGAATTAACAAAAATATAAATATACCGAAAAATTAAAGAAAAATAGCAAAAAATGTCATAAAAATTAGAAAAAATGGGAAGATAAAAGAGAAGTAATAATTGAAAAGAATACAAAAAGACAAAAATAAAATACAACAAGGAAAATACAAAAAAATAGTTAAATACACAAAACATACATAAAGAATACAATAATTGAGCCAAAGTTTCAAGCCCAAAATATAAATAGTCCAAAAGACTACATTATCCGGTCCAGATAATAAATAAAACGATGGCGTTTCAAAGGATTAAATCCTGGCCATCCATAATTGATCAAACGTATAATATTGAATCTCCTTGACTAAACCAAACGACGTAGTATTGGTGATTTAATCTTGGCCGTCCAATTAAGATGATCTAACGGAGGCCAGGTGTTCTTTAGTAACACCCAAACGACAGCATATGGGATCAATTGATCCTGGCCGTTGATCAGAAATGATCCAAAGGCCAAGATCGCCCAGACCTGTTGGAGTATATATACTCAATCTCTCATTCAGAGGCTAGACATTACACTCACCAGAAAACCCTAGCCACCCTTCTATTTTCTTCTTCTTCGTCTCCGTCATCACTCTCATGGAGACTGGCCGGCATTCACGGTAGTCTCTGGTCACCCCTGACCCCAAACTCTTTCTTTCTTTCTTTTCTCACCCAAAACCATCTTAGAAACCAAAGAAACCAAAAATCTCCCACTTTCTTAAAAGCCCGGTCACCGGAAACTTTGCCGATGACCTTCAATCTTTGAATCCACCTCCCAAATTAACACCACATAATCACTACGAGGGGATCTTTCACTCTACGTAGTTGGTTTCTCTTGAATATCTATGTAAATGTTCGAATATTCAAAAGAAGTTCGCCGGAACCCTACCTGCGGCGAACTCCCAAACAAGACCCACCCCCAAAATACACCCATTTACCTCTATAACACCCCCCTTTACACAAGAACCCTAAAATAAACCTGTTTAAAGAAAATCTGGAAAAAAAATAAAGATTTTGAGTTTCTGAAGTCTTAAAGACCGGAAGAAAAGAAAATAAAAAGAACAAGAAAAGGAAAAGAAAAAGAAAGAAAAGAATAAGGAAAGCATATGAGACAAATCCTGCTAAGCTAAGTCCTTGCTTCCTGTTTTCAGTGTTTCGATCTCTAGCATGTTTTTATTTGTTTAATTTATTTGTTAGTTATAGTTAATCTTTTGCATGTTTGAATGTTAAAATCTTCTGATTATACTCTCATCTTCTACATATCTTCTGATTGTTTCATCTTCTACATGTCTTCTGTTATAACATGTTTTGACTGCTTCATCTCTTTTGATTTCTAGTTTGATAACTTCTGAGGGTTTCTATCATTAGCCTGTCATCTATCCTGTTTATTATGCTTAACTGATATACTGAGCCTCTTAGGGTTTTTCTATAAGTCTATACATGAATTTGTTGTGAGTATGCTTCTTTATGTCGGATTTGTTAGCTATGCTTAAGTCTGAAGTTATGAGTTAGTTAATTGAGATTCAACCATTATCTAATTTCTCTCTGAATTTTGGTTAATTGATAAGTGATTTCTGATTGTGGCTATGTGTGCAAATTGACATAAGTGGGCTGTATTTGTAATAGATTCATGTGTTAGACTATGATCAATCTTACTGTGCTTTAGGGTATTGGTTATAGCTGTAATAGATAAACGATTAGTAAACTGGCTATTAGTGAAAAGTAACCTAAGCTGGTTATAAGTGAACAATTTACAACTGTGTGATTAATTGGGCCACTCCTACAATATTGGAGTGCCTAATTCTGCAAGTCTAAGTCTAAATAATAAAGTGGCTAATTCTGCAAGTCTAAGTCTAAATAATAAAGTGGCTATTTCTGCAAGGCTAAGTTTAGCAGGCTAGTCCTGCAATCCAATCTAATTAAGCTAAGTAGCAATAAAGGCTACATTTTAAAGTCCGAGGCAATTAAAAAGGATAAAATTGAAAAGAACTAAGGTTAAAAGCTGGCCAAGTCTTAAATACTTTATAAATAATGGCCAGCAGTTAAATATTAGTTAAATTCAGAATGCCCAAACCATTACCTAGTCGGGTAAATAACAAGAAGTAGCAGGGGTATAAAAAGGAATAAAAATAGCATAGTTGTAGATTTAGTGGAGCCTGCAGGGATAAATTAGACATTCAGGTTTAGTATTTCTGTAATAATGCATAAAATAAAGGGTAAAACATACCCAATAAAAAGGCATAACTGTTAAAATCCTTAGCAAGTGAGGGTACTATAGTAATAGACCCTTAAAAGAAGCAAAAAGAATAACCCAGAACCTTCCAGCAAGGGCTGGAAGGCATTTCAAAGATGAAATAAGGTACCAAATTGTAATTAATTAGGGAATTAAGGAGAGGAAACTTGTAATAAGATTTTTGAATTCCCCTCAAAATTTCACCTAAAACATCTATAAATAGGCTGTAACTAAGCCTAAAAAAAGGTTGGATTCTAGAAATTCAGAGAAATTTTCTAAAATTAAAAGTGATACACAACAAATAGGGAATGAATTTCTGGGTATAATCGAGTACAGTTTTGGAATTCAATTAGGAATCTTCTGCTATTCTATACTATTGGATTCTTATTGGATTTCATTCAAGTCTGCTCTTGGATTGTTTTTTTGCTGAACTTGAAAATTATATTCGATTGTGCTATTCATTGTGCCATTGTGATTTGCTCTGTTGATTCTGATGCTGTGATAATTGATTATCCTTCTCCTTCATCTACATTCTAGACTCATAGATCTTCCTTTGCTGAATCAGGTATACAATTCCTACCAAAATATGTAACTGCAGCTGATTTGAAGAAATAAATACTATGAGTGATTTGAGAAGAAGTTTTCCTGTTATGTTTCATATGTTTTTTATTTTATAGCATGATTAGATCCTTGTAATTTGATAGGAGAGTTTGTAAAAATTGATATATATACGAGACATGAACAATGTAATAGGTAGAGTAGTGTAGAATACTTGTAGTCATAATCACCCTAGATTTAGTTTAAAAAACAGGTTAATTCGTTAAATCAACTCACCTAGTTTAAAAATAGTTTCGTAACCTGCATAGTAACCGCGGTAATAACATGAATTAGAACATGATAATTAACTTAGCTTTAGTCTGTCTCTTCATTTCAAAAAGTTCAATAACAACTTGAAATGGTGCAAGCTAGAATCAGTAATTAATTTATAGAGTTAAGTACTGTCACACCTCCTTTTTACGTTAGCCCGCGAGGGCACGAGGTGAAAGGAGTTTTTCCAATTAAAGGAAAATCGAAAACGGGATTCATTTGTTAAGAGATTCAGAGTCGCCACTTGGGAGATTTATGGTGTCCCAAGTCACCGATCGAATCCCGAATCGAGGAAAGGTTTGACTCTGTTCAACGGTCCGCGAACCAGAAATCCGGATAAGGAATTCTGTTAACCTGGGAGAAGGTGTTAGGCATTCCCGAGTTCCGTGGTTCTAGCACGGTCGCTCAATCATCATTCTTGGCTTCTTTATTTGATTTCATAATATGCTTTAACTTATGTGCAAATTTTAATTTTTTAGCTGTTTATGATTCTTGTCCCTTTATAAGAATTACGACGTCTTGACAACGTACTTCGGACCACACTGTATCGGTATGCCTGTGGCCTTTGGTACATTTTGACTTCGTCGAGACTTGAATTTGGATCACATAAATGTGCACCTGGGTATAAGGAGATAGCATTATTAAATACGCGCCTAAAGATACTAACGGTTTCGCTGTTTTGATAAGGTCGTGGAATTTGTTAAAACTTGCAGTCTCGAAATCTAGGCATTTTAAAAATAACCAACTATTGAGGGGCCTGCAATTTACATGTTATTTGGCGAGGCTCGTCTCATTTTATTAAGGTCAAACTAAAGTGAGCTATGGTTTTCTATTCAATTTTACTCTAATAATAAAAGAACCTATCTATTGTAACGACCCAACCGGTCGTTTTGAGCTACGGTGCGTCATTCAGCAGTTTGAGGCCATGAGCAGCTTCATCTTAGGTATATTGACTTGTGTGTATGGTCAGAATTAAAATTTAAGAAGTTTAGAGTCAAATTTAAATGAAAATTCTCATTTCCGAAGCTTAAAATTGAAGAAATGAACTAGGATTGGAATTTTGAGTATACGACCTCCAAATTAGGATCTAAAGGTTCCAACAGGTTCATATGATGATTTCAGACTTGAGCGTATGCCCGGATCGGGTTTTGGATAACCCGAGAGCGTTTTGGCGCATATTATGGAAGATAGCATTTTAGAAGAAATTGCATCAGTTTGGCTTAAAATGCATTTTAGTGTTATTGATGTCCGTTTGGGATTCCGAGACTGGGAGTAGCTCCGTATGGTTATTTTGGATTTGGGAGCGTGATCGGAAGTTAATTCGGAGGTCCGTAGGTCATTTTGGAGTCGTTTGGCTAAAGATAGAAAATTGAAGGTTTTTGAGAAAATTTGACCGGAAGTGGAAATTTTGATATCGGGCTCGAAATGAAAATCTTATGGTTCGGATAGCTTCGTTAGGTGATTTGGGACTTAGAAGTGTGTCCGAAATATTTTTGTGATGACCGGTGTTGAATTAAGCTTGAATTGGCAAAGTTAGTATTTTGGCGAATTCCGGTTGATAGGTAAAATTTTGATCCGACGGTCGGAATGGAATTCCAAAATTTTTTGTAGCTTTGTTATGTCATTTTGGACTTGTGTGCAAAATTTGTAGTCAATCGGACTTGATTTGATAGGTTTCGGCATCGGAAATAGAAGTTGGAAACTTCAAAGTTCATCAAGCTTGGATTGGAGGTTAATTCATAATTTTTGCGTTGTTTGATGTGATTTGAGGCCTCGAACGAGTCCATAATGTGTTTTGGTACTGGTTGGTGTTATTGGTTGGGGTCTCGGGGGTCTCGGATGTGTTTCGGATGCCCAACGGGTTATTTTTGGAAGATTTTTTCCGTTTTGAGCATAAATGTAATGATCCAAAGGTCTAATTTTAGTTCTAGAGATCCAAATTTTATTTTGAGACTTCGAGAATTTAAATCATGAATTATAGGACTGATCTGGAAATTTTGGTTTAATTTCATCGAGTCGCGATTGGATTTTTGACGCAAAATGTGAGTTAACTGTTTAACAAGCGAAATTAATGTTAGACTAAGCAAATGAGATCCAAATGCAGGGTTTTTGAACAACTAGATCCGTATCGAAATTACAGAGCCATAGGAAAAAGAATCGTCAAATTTCGAGTTCGTATGATGGAGTTAGAACCATTTTGGTGCAAAATGGTTATGCTGCAATTTTTTTTGAATAAGCTGCTGCATTTAATGAATAGTGAACAGTACCCATGCGTGAACAGTAACCGTGCGGGTGAACAGTGAACAGTGTCCCCCGCGAATGAACATTGTCCGCGCGTGAACAGTACCGACGAAAATTCTGGGCAGTATATCCGCGATTTTGGGTCATTTTCCTCCATTTTTTTAGCAACTTGAGAGCTTTTGGACAGAAATTGACGGGGAATCGCTGGGATATCATCATCGGGAGTAAGTTTCTTTGCCTTAATTCGTTAGTTTATCATGAAATCCGTGGTTATTTCACTGTTAATGGAGGGTTTGAGCCCTATGCCTAAATTTTAGAAAATCTTTGATTTGGATGGGCAAACGGAGTCCGATTTCGATAAATTTTATATGCACGGACTCGTATTGAGATAAGAAACCCGAATATATAAATTTTGTGATTTTTCGATAAGCGTACCGAAAGTCGGGTTTTGGCAACTTGTGGGTCTTGGTGTATTTTGAATTATTTTGATTGGGTAATTCCCAATTGGCCTATTTTGATATGATTCTATTGATTTTTATCAGATACTACACCTGTGGAGGCCGACATTCGCGGCAAGAGAGTTGTCTCTTAGCGGTTTTGTACCGAAGTCGAGGTAAGTGGCTTGTCTAACCTCGTGTGGGGGAACTTTCACCCCCAGGATATTATGTGATAGTTTAAATGCCTTGTACGCGAGGTGACGGGCGTGTACATGCGCTGGTTGTTGTAACACACACTTTACTTGAATTGTCCGATTAGTGATATTCCTGCTCTTAGCTGATAAAAGCGTTACTTCTACCCGCCATTAGTTAGAAAAGCATGAATAGCTAGGATTCAACATGTCTAATTGCCTAGTTAACTTACTTGAACTTCTTGATAAATTATTGGCACTAGTTTCGGTGAAGTTGTAGTTAAACATATTATATTCTCTCTGTGTGTTCCTTTATTTTCTGTATTGGTGGACTGCAGGTTCTTATGGAATGAACTAACGTGTGTGGATATGGGTTATAACATCCTGAGTTATTGGTAGGGACTGCGGGTTCGATTCTCGGAGATCCTGAGTTATTGGTAGGGACTGTAGGTTTGATTCCCGAAGATCCTAAGTTATTGGTAGGGACTGCGGGTTCGATTCTCGGAAATCCTGAGATTTATTGAGACATGAGCTGCGGGTTCGATTCCTGGAGACCCAAGGATACCGTTATCGGGACTGCGGGTTCAATTCCTGTAGCTCCTGGATTGTTGGTTATGGAAAGGGACTATGGGTTCAATTCCCACAGGTCCTGGACTTGCTGATTGAGTTTTATTGAGTTATTTACTTGTTGCTAGCTTAAATTGTAGACGGTTGCAGAAATCACTTTACTGTCGTCATTTCAGATTCATTATTATTAAAACTGTTTATCATTGTTATCATCATTATATTATTGTTCTCTCAGTAGGGCCCTGACCTTCCTCGTCACTACTCCATCGAGGTTAGGCTTGGCACTTACTGAGTACCGCTGTGATGTACTCATGCTACTCTTCTGCACACTTTTTGTTGTGCAGATCCAGGTACATCAGGACAGGCTCATACTAGGTGATTCAACAGCACTTTGGGACCTCGAGGTATGATCCGCTACGTCCGCAGATCCGGAGGCCCTCCTTCTATTCTGATAGTATTAGTAGATGTTTTCCTTCATTTCGATGTTAGATACTCTTTACACATAGAGCCACAGTTGTATACTCTCTTTTAGTCTGTGTTGCCCGTGGGATTCCTGGTCTTGGAGATGTTTTATACAGTGTGTTTGATGGGTGTATGTGCCAAGCGGTACATATTACATTTCCTTTTTATACTATTTTCCGCTATTTCTTAATTAATGTTCATAAAATGGTATATTCCGCAACGTATTAGGCTTACCTAGTCGTGGGGACTAGGTGCCATCATGATATGTTCATGATTGGTGAACTAGGGTCGTGACAACTATTTATTATTTGCTTTAATTATTCTGTCACTAGGAGACTTTTTCTGAGTTATAATGTTTAGATCTGTTAGCGACGTGCCGAAGCCCATAGGAATGAGTAACTTAAATTTCATACGTTCAAAGTTGTGAGTCAGAATACTCCGCCATATTGTACTGTTTTAACTAATTGTAAGTTCACATTTTTGCGTTTAAATCTAGGTTCGTATATATTCGGAGAGCGTAATCCATTACTTTAGATACCGGTCCGTTTAGGCAATCCAAAGTCCAGCTAATGATTGTTACACTTACTTGTATCGATATTATATAGACCTGCCGCTACAGTTTCACAAGCAATTTCAAAATCTGTACAACTAATTCTATTAGTATGTGATGTTACTACTTCAGATTTAAGCAGTCATTACTACGTAGGAACAGAAATTTTGAACAATACAATAGTCAGTCTCTTCAACATAGCTAACACAATACTATTACTCCAAACAAAACAACTACCTATTATCTATTACAGGTTATATATCAGCTATCTAAACCATAGTCACTGACCGAATATCACTATACATATCAATAACGTGATTTATCTGGTACATATCTTCAAATAAAAACTTATATATATATGCCCTTCATTATCACAATACTTGAAAGCTTTTAAAATTGTACCTGGAAAGTGTTAAACAAGCGGAAATAAGGCGGAAAAGATCAGTAGTATGGCAGTAACAGCACAGCAAAGCAGATTCAGTGACACAGTTTCAGCGACACAGTTTCAAACAACAACAAACAGGAAATCCAGCAATATAACAGCAACCCAGAAAGCTCGAAAAGCTAGTTTCAAAACCAGTCTAGAACTCGACCACAAACCAGAAAATAAAGAAGCCAATTCGAACAGAATTTGAAACCACACGAGACCCAAATACCATGACAAACCACCATGATTTCCTTAACATCTTGAACAGCCCCTATTCGAGATAGAAAAACCGAGAAAAAAAAACTTCAACTGTTCTGATTTTTTCACGTAACAGTATTATCCCCTTCACACATCAAATGCAACAGTAACAATTTGAACTTCAGTCCCCAGGTTTTTTCGACCCTCTTCTCTCTGTTTTTATCTATATGTGACTCACTGCCTTTTCCGAAAATCAGTCCCCTCTTTTAGTCCTAGAGCTCTAAAAAGTTTTTGTTAAAGCTTTTTCAAAAAAAAAAACTGGTCTTCTAACCCTCTCTCCCTATCTCTCTGTATGTATCTCCTTTAATCTCCCTCTATTTTCAGAATTCTCCTGTTTTATAGTCCAAAATAGAACAGCCCCCCATGTGCTCTCTTCCTTTCCAGCCTGTGTTATTCCCTAACCCATGTGCACCCCTTAATCTTTTGAATCCTTTTTAACCAAACAGTTTATGATCTTCAGCTTTTAAATATTGAAAAGTAATACCAACTTTTAATTCTTTATTAAGATCCCATGTTTTTCTCTGATCCTTTTATCACTACAGTGCATTGATCAATGTATTAACTTATTAGTCCAATAATACTACCTAAACAACAACTCGCTGGATCATTTTCAACTTCTCAAAACTCCACACTACCCTCGGAAACTTCATTAGGAATGCAGCTATAACCAACCTACATTCTGAATGCAGCTATAACCAACCTACCTAAAACTCAGCAATACACACATTAGGATTCAACAAGATCCAAACCAAAATTGATTAACAGTGAACTTAACCAGTGAGTCGAACAATCAACAAAGCGAATCAAATCCTTAAATAAACTATGCAAACAGAAAATCTCCACAAAATCCAAACCAATAACGTTTTAACTATCGATTAAACTTTGTATCCAGTTCGTAACAGATTTAAGCAATTCAGATTTTCAACAGTTTCAAAACGATTTTAAAGGAAAATTTCAACACACACACAATATGCATTTACAGCTCGTTTTGGCAGCGGTACATCTAACTTCAGTAATCAAATAAGCTGCTCGATTCGAGTAAACTAACTACTGCATTTCGACTAACAGGATTCACAAGGTCGGGCAAGAACAAAGATACAAAACAAAACATTCGATGACGTTAATCGATACGAATTCGTATCCCATTACAAATACATTTAAAACAAACCAAACAGAAATAATACCGACACAAATAAAGGTCTTTGAGAAGAAAGAGAGAAGATTTAAAACTAAACACAAAAACAGAAACAAATGAACAACTAAACCAAACAATGAGCACATCAATAAATAAAACATAAGGAAAAAATGAAATACCTTATGAAGAGAATCCGAAATCGAACAGACCCGGGCTCAAATGGACCTGAAATTGCACTTTTTTTGAAGTCGAATGGACTTTGATTGAAATGTTTTCAAACGAAAACATACCAATTAAAGTCTATTAACTTCAAATCCTTTCAATTGGACGAAATCCCTAGTTTTTTAATTCTAGGGTTCTTGAGGGCTCAATTTGGGGGTTGAGGAGCTAGGGCTTGATTCGAACCAAACAAGTTATGATTTGGTAACGAGGGCGACTAGGGGAAGGTCTGGTATGATTTTGGGGCAGATTAAGGTTGTTTTGTTGTTTTGCTCGAATCTCCGATCGAAGATTCGAGAAGCTATGGGATGATTCGACGTAAAAGGGGTAAGGATTTGGAGAGGGGGGATCAGGTATGTTCAGGGGTGTGAGTTTGGGGGGCATCGGAGCCGACGGAGCTGGGTTTTCCGGCGAGGAGAACGGGGGCGGCTAGGGTTCTGTCTCGCTCATCTCTTTCACAGACGGAGGGGGTCATTTAGGGATGGAATGACTGAAGAATATGGGTCTTGGGGTGGGTGTTTGTGTATTAAAATCAAAATTTAATCTTAGCCATTGGATTATAACAACCAACGACTGAGATCAAGTGAATTAAAATGGGGTTAAGTCGGTTCAACTTGGGAATGGGTCGGATTTGGGTGTATTTGGGTTGGGTCTCAAGAATTGGGCTTGGAGTGTTGGGCCTAGTCCGATTTTCTCTTTTATTTTTGTTTCTTTTCTCCTTCTCTTTTTGTTTAATTTAATTCCTAAAAAAAAAATTCTAAATTACATTACAAAAATCAAATTAACTTATAAGAATATTAATTAAGTTATACTAGTAATTAGCACACATAAATAAATATCAATCAAAAAATAAATCACACAAGTTTGATATTAAACCCTAAAAAAATGCAAAAATACGTATTTTTTGTAATTTTCTATATTCTTTCTAAAATAAACTTGATCACTTTTAATGAATCCTAAATGCAAATGTGACATATTTTTTTATTTTTTTTATTTTTTATTAATTTTAAACAGATAAACACGCACAGATAAATACAAACAATAAAATAAAATAATACAAAATCCACAAAAATCACACACAACATAAAACTATTTTATTTTGATTTTTTTTATTTTGGGAGTAAATTCGTGTGAGGCAAAAATCCCGTGCTCACAGCTGCCCCTCTTTGCGCGGAAACATGGAGAGTTTTCGTGCAAAGACAAGTGAGCGGATACGAGCGATTTTTGCCCATCCGAGCACTCCGTATGAAGCATTTTTTGGAAAAGTTTGACCGAACCTTTGCTTCCGAAGGTTTCCTACATATCCCTGGCTAAAAGGGAATCAGGTCAACGTAGTTCTGAAAGTTTTGGTAGCTGGGACTACCATGACTGTTGTGATCTTGCTGTTACTGCTGTTGTTGCTACTATCACTGCTTACCGATCTCCTCATTACACCGTGCTAAAGTAAAACAAGAAGCTAGGCTAGCCTACGGATCACATGATCCTATCTATCTTGCTTTTGCAGCTTTGCTTTCTTGTTGGCTTGATTGTTCCTTCTGATTCTTCTTCTCTTCTGCCAATTGTTATTTCGGCCTATCTTGATTGCCGAACTCCGACCATTGGTCCCTTCCTTGTGATCTTCCAACTATTCTCCTTCGAAGTCTGAATCTATCTTTCTGATCCTTGTTGCCTTCCTTCCGATTATGAACTTGGATTCATGCTGGGGATTTCCGTTACACTCTGTCACTTTCCGATTCTCACTATCCTTATCAAATCTTAGAAATTGAGACGCCGTTTTGCTTTTCCGGCGGGCTTCTGACTTTATCGACAAACTCTAATCATAAATCGCCATTCCATTCTTTAGGCAGGCACCTGATCTCAACAACAATTTCAAAATAATAACTCGCCACTCCGTTCTTCAGGCGGGCTCCCTGACTTCAACTACAACTTCAAAACTAAATCGCCACTCCATTCTTCAGGCGGGCTCCCTGACTTCAACTATAACTTCAAAACTAAATCGCCACTCCATTCTTCAGGTGGGCTCCCTGACTTTAACTATAACTTCAAAACTAAATCGCCACTCCATTCTTCAGGCGGACACCCTGACTTCAACTATAACTTCAAAACTAAATCGCCACTCCATTGTTCAGGCGGGCTCCCTGACATCAACTACAACTTCAAAACTAAATTTCCACTCCGTTCTTCAGGCGGGCTCCCTGAATTCAACTATAACTTCAAAACTATATCGCCACTCCATTCTTCAGGCGGGCTCCCTGACTTCAACAATAAACTTTGAACTTCATCCCATCCCTATCGTCTTCCTTTGCTTCCTACACCACTTTCTTCTTCCTGCATCACCTCTTAAACCATCCTTTCTCCTAAATTACCTTGTTCTGGAACTGCTTTCTTCCTGGGTCTCATTATTTTCCCTCCTGACTGCTGGTGATATCTTTAGAATTTGTTTACTTGCTTGCTGAGGATAATGATGCTGGGAATATTTTCCTTCATTCCTTCCCTTCCTTTGACTCATGCGCTTTGAATTTGCGTTGGGAGCTCTTGTTGTAACTCTCTGCTTTATGGTAGGTTACTGGTTTCAAGACATGCAATGTAAAGACTGAAGACATGCCTCTTGTTATGCAGGTAGGCGTCTATTTTTATTAGCAACTTTAGAATTTAAAATGCATTCCGGCAATAATTTATGAAATATGCATAGGACAATGTAAAATAAAAAAAATCTAAAATATCCTATTCGAGGGCGGATACTCCCATTGTATCCTATTCGAGGGCGAATACTCCCATGTATTCTATTCGAGGGCGAATACTCCCATCGTATTCTATTAGAGGGCGAATACTCCCATCGTATTCTATTCGAGGGCGAATACTCCCATTATATTCTATTCGAGGTTTTATACTCCCATCGTATTCTATTCGAGGACGAATACTCCCATCGTATTCTATTTGAGGGAAAATACTCCCATCATATCCTATTCGAGGGCGAATACTCCTATCGTATCCTATTCGAGGGCGAATACTCCCATTGTATCCTATTCGAGGGCGAATACTCCCATTGTATCCTATTCGAGGGCGAATATTCCCATCGTATCCTATTCGAGGGTGGATACTTCCATCGTATGCTATTCGAGGACGAATACTCCCATCGTATCCTATTCGAGGGCGGATACTCCCATCGTATTCTATTCGAGGGTGAATACTCCCATCGTATCCTATTCGAGGGCGGATACTCCCATCGTATTCTATTCGAGGGTGAATACTCCCATCGTATCCTATTCGAGGGCGGATACCCCTATCGTATTCTATTCGAGGGCGAATACTCCCATCGTATCCTATTCGAGGGCGGATACTCCCATCGTATTCTATTCGAGGGCGAATACTCCCATCGTGTCCTATTCGAGGGCGGATACTCCCATCGTACTCTATTCGAGGGCGGATACTCCCATCGTATCCTATTCGAGGGCGGATACTCCCATTGTATTCTATTCAAGGGCGGATACTCCCATCGTATTCTATTCGAGGGCGAATACTCCCATTGTATTCTATTCAAGGGCGAATACTCCCATCGTATCCTATTCGTGGGCGAATACTCCCATGATATCAATGTTTGAAAGTGAACAAACCTGAGACGTCCTGTTCGAAGATGGACAAACCTGAAACATCCTATTTGAAGGTGGACAAACCCTGATACGTCATCTTGAATTGCCTTCCTCGTTTCTCCGAGAAAAGTTTCAACAACGGCAGAAAATTTTCTGCCCCAGTATTGGTGTTCTTCCTTGTGGCATGACTTTCTGCTATCAATAGCACTTTCTTTCCCTGTTTCAAATCAAAGAAAATTTGTTAGTTCAAAACATTGTGAGCGATTGTGCTGCTCCTGTGGGGTGGTTTTTCCTTTTCCCCTTTTCCTCGCTCGGGATTCCCAAAACTTGTTAGGGAATGATTTCATTTGCTGGAGATGATATTCTTGCTGGGGATGTGTTTTTCCATTTATCCCTTTCCCGTTCTATGTTTCTCAACTTGCTTAGGGTTATTTTGTTGAAGATGAGATTTCCTTTCTTCCTTTACCACTCTGTGTTGTCCGACCACCTTGGAACTTGCTGAAGATAACACTGCTGGTGGATTTTTATTTCCTCAAAATTGTGTTTCACTCTTCTGAAGCTGTTGAGTTTGACACTGGTTTAAAGATCACTTACCTTAAGGCTTTTCTTATCTTCCTTCTTCCCCAAGTACAACTTGACTTCCAAAACAATTTTCAAAGTAAATAGAAAATTTTCTGCCCCAGTTTAATAATCTTCTTTGCACCACACTTCTATGCCATCAATGACACTTCCTTGCTTTGTATAATAATTGGAAAGTTGGTGGCAAGTTTTGAAGTCATTTCTCACTTGTCTGACTAGACAGACTTTGATGGGGAATTTTTGATAAAATGAGAAAGATAAAAAGAAACAAAATAGAAGATAAAGGAAAAAATGACTCTCTAGCAAGAAATAACTATAAAAACTTATCAAACGCGAATACCAACTCTACTGGTCATGACATGCACATATGGCCTATCCTCCGTCGTTAATCGCCTTTCACAATTTCCATCTAACTATCACCTTTGTTCGACTTGAAGTGCCCGAAGGGTTTTAACTTTCAAGCCTCTCTCATTTTTGTTTTCTCTCAGCTTTCGTCGCCATATGGTGCCTTTGAAGGTTTTCACCGGTAAGACTCTCTCATTTGTATTACTTTTAGCCGGGGATTGGGGTGTCACTGCTAAGACTTTCTCGTGTTTCCTTTATGCTGGGAATCAGAGTGATATATTCTGATGAGACACTCGTATTTGCTTGACTTGGCCTCTTTTGAAGACTGATCGGAAGGTCTTTCTTTGGACCGTAATGTGGGATTCGGATAGGTCTAGAAAGAAAGGGTATTGAAGGCTCAAAACAGAATCAATTTTGGGTTCAAAATTTACAACCTTCAGACCTAAATTTATTTATAATCAACACAATTTTTCTTTGGCCTAGTTTCTTACTTGGGGAATTCTTATTTCTTTATTTACACTATGACCGAGCTGTGAAGCGCCTATGTATCCTCTTTAAGGAATCAGGTCAAACGTAGTTCCCAATTCCCTTTTTTTCAAGTTTCTTTTTTTCATTTTTTTTTCTTTTCTTTATCTCTTTTTGTTGTTTTCCTTTCTTTTATTTTTCTTTATCCCTTTCTTCTTTGTCTTTCAAACATTGTGTTTCTAGTCTTTGCAACTAATTCCGAAGGAGGGGTATGAAAGATTTTAAAATAAGGCACAAAGGGTTGACGATGGATAAAGTGTTTGGATAGCAGAACAAAATGCCTTCATCATTCCAATCTTCAAAACATGCCAAGTACAAACAACCTATTTACGACATCTTCTGGTTATGCCATGATTGATAACCATATCATCCATTTGCCTTTTCATCTGTCATTTTAAAGTATTGCTGGATGACACTTCTATTTCGGTATCACGAGCTAACCTAGTCTTAGCATGTCCAATTTTCCTTTAAGGGTTTCTTTGTGTTTCACCTGTCCCAGTCTCACATGATTCGGGCTCCAAATAATCTCAAATCGTTTTTATTTCTTTTAAAATGCCCTGATTATCTTCCAATTGCTTCATGATTAAACCTTAATATTAGGACCAAAATTATGTACGATGCCATGTCATTAGAATTGGTGTTCGAACAAATGACAAATTTAAAGATAGAAAAACTAAACAAAAATACGACTGGGGTAATAAAAGACCGAAAGTTTCACTAAACGGAGAAAAGGTTCAAATACAAACAAGCAAACCAGAAATACAAACCTGAAACGAAACTTGATAAGACTAAGCAAACTGAAATGACCAGAATGGAAAGAGAAGGGGGTTTCACTACAAGACAAAATCTAGGTCACAACCCCGGAAACAACTCGGACAAAAGAAATGACAACAAAAACAAACCACCGAAAACTCCTCCTGATTACCAAGCATGACTTCTTATATACCAACTTTTGCCGATTGGTTTTGCTTTGGAATACAGATCGGGCTTCTTAATTTTCCCTTCCCTTGTGTATCAATTTGATCATATGGGTCTAAGGGTGAGCCGGCAATGGATTCTGATTAATGTTGGGTGCCTCTGGTGTCTGAACCTCGATCTTATTGGTGTCAATAAGATTTTGCACTGCATGTTTCAGTTTCCAACATTTCTCGGTATCATGTCCGAGAGCCCCTGAACAATACGCACAGCTTACGGAGCGATCCATATTTTGGGGTAAGGGATTTGGCAATCTTGGCTCAATAGGACTCAACAAACCTATCTGCTTCAATTTGTGGAACATAGCAATATAAGTTTCTCCCAACTCAGTGAATGTTCTTTGTGCCTTTTCCTTTCTGAAGGCATGATTCCCTCGGAAACCTGGTCCTGGAGGGTTATTGTAGGCCCTTGGTGGTGGATATGTGTTTCGGGGAGGGTGATTAGGGTGATTTGGGTGGTAGGATCTGGCTTGGTAATGAGGTGAAGGACCTTTCGATCTTGACCAAGTACCCTCCTCTACCGTTGCAACTTCTTCTCTTCTCTTCTTCCCGAATGCAACCCCTGTGCTATTCTGAATAGCTTGAGTCGTTGCTTTTAACGCGGAATAGCTCAAGATCTTATTGGACCTATGTCCTTCTTCTATCATTCCGCCCATTTTGACCACTTCATTGAAAGATTTACCAACCGATGTCACCAGGTGACCAAAGTAAGTTGGCTCCAGTGTCTGCAAGAAGTAATCTACCATCTCGTTTTCTCTCATCGGTAGATCTACCCTTGCTGCATGTTCCCTCCAGCGGAACCCAAATTCTCTAAAGCTTTCAGCGGGTTTCTTCTCTAACTTTAGCAATGATAAGTGATCAGGGATTATTTCAAGATTATATTGAAACTGGCCGATGAATGCTTGGGCCAGGTCATCCCATGTAAACCATCTGCTGGGATCCTGCCTGGTGTACCACTCTAGTGCAGACCCTCCCAAGCTCTGACCGAAGTAAGCTATCAGAATTTCATCTCGCCCTCCGGCTCCTCGCATTTTGCTGCAGAAACCTCGGAGATGGGCTACTGGGTCACCATGCCCCTCGTATAGATCAAACTTGGGCATTTTGAACCCGGCGGGCAACTGGACATCTGGAAATGGGCACAGATCTTTGTAAGCAACGCTGACTTGGTTGCCTAAACCATGCATATTCCTGAAGGATTGCTCCAGGCTTTTAACTTTCCGCATAACTTCCTCCTGCTCTAAACTTTTGAAGTGCTTTTCCGGTTCTGCCGGGTTATCCCAGTGAGGGGTGTGTGAATGCGGTTCAGGAGCCTTAAAGGTAGGCTCGAGATCATAACAATGATTGTCATGTATTTGGAAAAGCGGTTCACTGGACGACTTCTGTAAAGTAGCAGGTGGAGGTGCCAGAAAAATAGGGGTGACCAGAGGAGGAGTATTTTGTCTAGCTGGTGGAACCTGGGATGTATAAGGGTTTTCCCCTTGATAATATGGATAGATCGGTGCACTTGTCGAGGGTCAATGGGCGGACGCTCTGGAGTTGGTGTAAGAGTAGGAAGGTTTGGTGATGACTGTCCCCTAGCCCAGGCTAGGTGCATTTCTGCTATTTGCTATCTCAACCGGTCCACCTCCTCTTTCACGATCTGTATCTCTGTTTTCTCTCCATCGAGACTTTTGTCGGAACTAGACATGCTTACTGGAATTGGACCTTTTGATCTAGTATGGTAATGGTGATTGGCCAGTATATTATGTCAAGTCAACCGCTAAACTTTTTGGAAATGCAACAAACTTGTTAGCTCACAGAGTTTATCAGATATGTTATCGCACGTTGGATGTAATGCACCTAGTCAGTTAACCATTTCTATATGTATTCACCGCATGCGTCATTCCAGTTTTTCCTTTTCAATTATCATTGAAAACCTCGCTTGTTATTAACCTCCCTTTTTTCAAATTGGAATAAAAACCTTATTTTTACAAACACGGCCTTTCAGCGCCTGAAGATTATAAGGCTGTGAAGGTCAATTGACTAAAATCTACAAAATGACCCAAAATTGGTCGTTTATGTAAAGTCAGCCTTCCGGCGTCCCTTTCGGGTACATTCGGCTATTTTTGAAAACGGCATCACTCAACTTATTTACAACGAAAAATTGATTTCAATATTTTTAGCTATTTTTGGAAAAGGGGAGGTTGGACCCGATGAAGGTTGCCTACGTATCTCACATCATGTGAGAATCAAATCAGCGTAGTTCGGTCAAATAAAAAAAAACTACATCTGTAAATATATTTATTTATTTCTTCACACATTTTTTTTTATTTTAAAACAAACGTTTCTTTTTAAGTAAAAAAAAAACAAACTATTTTGAATTTTTTTTTCATTTTCCTCAATATTTAAAAAAAAACGGTTAGCCTGCAAGTCTGAAACAAATAAATGCATAAAACAAACAGGATGCAGCTGGATGGTCTTTTCATTTCAGGTCACCTGTCCTAGACAGGCCCAACCCCTGTGTTGAGCCTCTCTAAGTCAATTTTCACATGATGCAAATAAGCGTTCCTACTAGGGATCCGGTATGAAGTTTTGTTATACTATGTTAAAAACCTGGGTATTTGTTCTAGACCGTGTACTCGAGCGGACAACTCGAGTCGAGGAAGGAGCTCCTTTCCGGGAACCAAAAGGCCAGCCGGCTTAGAAACTTTCCGAGCTTCTTTCTTATTTTTGGGTAAGACACTAACAGAATAGGGAGTCTCAACCAGTAAGCACGTCCCCATAGGTGAGAAGAGAAGGGTTTCGGCACAGTTTATATATATACAGTTCAAAAAAAAAAAATCAAAGCGATAAAAATACCATTTTGCACATTTTAACCCAAGATAATAATAAACCAAATACAACAATTATTCAAAGCTCGAGTTCTAACACCCTGATCCAGTGGTTCTGGGTTTATCATCTTTTTGGAAAAGGTGTCTAGACTGGCTTTTACTCGAGCGGACAACTCGAGCCGAGGAGTGTCAGTGCACCGGTAGCATAGCTTTCCGGCTTAATTGACAATGCTCCCCGCCTAAACATGTGTGACTATAAATCCTTCACCGGGTGCCAAGCACCACAGCTATCTTGAGAAAAATGGGCTATGTCCAGCAAATGCTCGAAATTATATTTCAAAGAGACTCAGAAGAAGAAAATGGGCATCGGCACAATTTATATACAATTCACAAAATATCAAAGTGGAAAAACAACATTTAGCACATTAATTCAAACATATAATAAAATCAGATAATAAACAAGCCAAATATAACAATTATTCAAAGCTCGAATTCTTAAACCCTGAACCAGTGGTTCTGGGTTTTTGTTCCCCAGCAGAGTCGCCAGAGCTGTCACACCTCCTTTTTACGCTGGCCCGTGAGGGCGCGAGGTGAAAGGAGTTTTTCCAATTAAAGGACAATCAAAAACGGGATTCATTTGTTAAGAGATTCAGAGTCGCCACTTGGGAGATTTATGGTGTCCCAAGTCACCGGTCGAATCCCGAATCGAGGAAAGCTTTGACTCTATTCAATGGTCCGCGAACCAGAAATCCGGATAAGGAATTCTGTTAACCTGGGAGAAGGTGTTAGACATTCCCGAGTTCCGTGGTTCTAGCACGGTCGCTCAATCATCATACTTGGCTTCTTTATTTGATTTCATAATATGCTTTAACTTATGTGCAAATTTTAATTTTTTAGCCGCTTATGATTCTTGTCCCTTTATAAGAGTTATGACGTCTTGACAACGTACTTCGGACCACACCGTACCGGTATGCCTGTGGCCTTTGGTACATTTTGACTTCGTCGAGACTTGGATTTGGGTCACATAAATGTGCACCCGGGTTAAAGGAGATAACATTATTAAATACGCGCCTAAAGATACTAACGGTTTCGCTGTTTTGAGAAGGCCGTGGAATTTGTTAAAACGTGCAGTCTCGAAATCTAGGCAATTTGAAAATAACCAACTATTGAGGGCCCCGCAATTTACATGTTATTTGGCGAGGCTCGTCTCATTTTATTAAGGTCAAACTAAAGTGAGCTATGGTTTTCTATTCAATTTTACTCTAATAATAAAAGAACCTAATTATTTATTATTTGCTTCAATTGTTCTGTCACTAGGAGACTTTTTCTGAGTTATAATGTTTAGATCTGTTAGCGACGTGCCGAAGCCCATAAGAATGAGCAACTTAAAATTCATACGTTCAAAGTTGTGAGTCAGAATACTCTGCCATATTATACTGTTTTAACTAATTGTAAGTTCACATTTTTGCGTTTAAATCTAGGTTCATATATATTCGGAGAGCGTAATCCATTACTTTAGATACCGGTCCATTTAGGCAATCCAAAGTCCAGCTAATGATTGTTACACTTACTTGTATCGATATTATATAGACCTGCCGCTACAGTTTCACAAGCAATTTCAAAATCTCTACAACTAATTCTATCAGTATGTGATGTTACTACTTCAGATTTAACCAGTCATTGCTACGTAGGAATAGAAATCTTGAACAATACAATAGTCAGTCTCTTCAACATAGCTAACACAATACTATTACTCCAAACAAAACAACTACCTATTATCTATTACAGGTTATATATCAGCTATCTAAACCATAGTCACTGACCGAATATCAGTATACATATCAATTACGTGATTTATCTAGTACATCTCTTCAAATAAAAACTTATATATATGCCCTTCATTATCACAATATTTGAAAGCTATTAAAATTGTACCTAGAAAGTGTTAAACAAGCGGAAATGAGGCGGAAAAGATCAGTAGTATGGCAGTAACAACACAGCAAAGCAGATTCAGTGACACAGTTTTAGCGACACAGTTTCAAACAACAACAAACAGGAAATCCAGCAATATAACAGCAACCCAGAAAGCTCGGAAAGCTAGTTTCAAAACCAGTCTAGAACTCGACCACAAACCAGAAAATAAAGAAGTCAATCCGAATAGAATTTGAAACCACACGAGACCCAAATACCATGAAAAACCACCACGATTTCCTTAACAGCTTGAACAGCCCCTATTCCAGATAGAAAAACCGAGAAACAAAAAACTTCAACTGTTCTGATTTTTTCACGTAACAGTATTATCCCCTTCACACATCAAATGCAACAGTAACAATTTGAACTTCAGTCCCCAGGTTTTTTCGACCCTCTTCTCTATAGTTTTATCTATATGTGACTCACTGCCTTTTCCGATAATCAGTCCCCTCTTTCAGTCCTAGAGCTCTAAAAAGTTTTGGTTAAAGCTTTTTTTTAAAAAAAACTGGTCTTCTAACCCTCTCACCCTATCTCTCTGTATGTATCTCCTTTAATCTCCCTCTATTTTTAGAATTCTCCTGTTTTATAGACCAAAATAGAACATCCCCCCATGTGCTCTCTTCTTTTCCAACCTGTGTTATTCCCTAGCCCATGTGCACCCCTTAATCTTTTGCATCCTTTTTAACCAAACATATTAGTCCAATAATACTACCTAAACAACAACTCGCTGGATCATTTTCAACTTCTCAAAACTCCAAACTACCCTCGGAAACTTCATTAGGAATGCAGCTATAACCAACCTACATTCTGAATGCAGCTATAACCAACCTACCTAAAACTCAGCAATACACACATTAGGATTCAACAAGATCCAAACCAAAATTGATTAACAGTGAACTTAACCAGTGAGTCGAACAATCAACAAAGCGAATCGAATCCTTAAACAAACAATACAAACAGAAATCTCCACAAAATCCAAACCAATAACGTTTTAACTATCGATTAAACTTTGTATACAGTTCGTAACATATTTAAGCAATTGAGATTTTCAACAGTTTCAAAAAGATTCCGCAGGAAAATTTCAACACACACACAATATGCATTTACAGCTCGTTTTGGCAGCGGTTCATCTAACTTCAGTAATCAAATAAGCTGCTCAATTCGAGTAAACTAACTACTGCATTTCGACTAATAGGATTCACAAGGTCGGGCAAGAACAAAGATACGAAACAAAACATTCGACGACGTTAATCGATACGAATTCGTATCCCATTACAAATACATTTAAAACAAACCAAACAGAAATAATACCGACCAAATAAAGGTCTTTGTGAAGAAAGAGAGAAGATTTAAAACTAAAAAAAAAAACAAAAACAAATGAACAACTAAACCAAACAATGAGCACAACAATAAATAAAACAGAAGGAAAAAATGAAATACCTTATGAAGAGAATCCGAAATCGAACAGACCCGGGCTCAAATGGACCTGAAATTGCATTTTTTTTGAAGTCGAATGGACTTTGATTGAAATGTTTTCAAACAAAAACATACCAATTAAAGCATATTAACTTCAAATCCTTTCAATTGGATGAAATCCCTAGTTTTTTAATTCTAGGGTTCTTGAGGGCTCAATTTGGGGGTTGAGGAGCTAGGGCTTGATTCGAACCAAACAAGTTATGATTTGGTAACGAGGGCGGCTAGGGGAAGGTCTGGTATTATTTTAGGGCAGATTAAGGTTGTTTTGTTGTTTTGCTTGAATCTCTGATCAAAGATTCGAGAAGCTATGGGATGATTCGACGTAAAAGGGGTAAGGATTTGGAGAGGGGGGATCAGGTATGTTCAGGGGTGTGAGTTTGGGGGGCATCTGTAACGACCCGGCCGGTTGTTTTAGAAATTATGCCCCCAATCCCCAATTAAACTGTTACTTTAAGTTCATTTCTGCTATTGTGGTTTGCCGGGAGAGTCGGTTCTGAAATTAAGAGTATTTTGGGACACTTAGTCCCTAAATGAGAGCTTTAAGGTTAGAAAATGGTCCGTAACCGGATTAGTGTTAAGACAACCTCGGAACGGAAATTCGATGGTTCCATTAGCTCCGTTAGATGATTTCAGGGTTGGGAGCGCGTTCGGAATGTATTTTGGAGGTCCGTAGCTCAATTAGGCTTGAAATGCCGAAGTTTGAAATTTTGGCGAATCCGAACGATAGGTGAGATTTCGATCCGGGGATCGAAACGGAATTTCGACAATTTTTATAGCTTCGTTATGTGATTTTGGATATGTTCGCAAATTTTCAGGTCATTCGAACGTAGTTTGGTCGGGTTTTAGATTGAATGTGCAATTCGAAAAGTTTTAAGAAACTTAGGCCTGAATCCGTGTGTAAATGGTGATTTTGATGTTTAGGATGGTGTTTTATGATTGGAACAAGTTCATATCGTGTTTTGGAGTATATTGGTGGTTTTCGTTGGGGTCCCGGGGGCCTCGGGATGAATTCGGACCATCAAACAGGCATTTTGAAGCCTTGAAAACCTGCAGAAAATTGCAGGATAGTGCAGCAGGGATTTGGCTTTCGCGTTCGCGTGAAGGTGGTCGCGTTCGCGTAGGCCAGTCATGCCAAGGCATCGCGTTCGCGTTAAGACCTACGCGTTCGCGTAGGTGGTGTGGTGTGATGCTTCGCGTTCGCGTGACCTGGGTTCGCGAACGCGTAGAAGGGGGAGAGTCAGCATCGCGTTCGCGTGGTTTACTGTCGCGTTCGCATAGAGGTGGAATCTAGCTCCGGGGAATTTTGTGCTTCACGGACGCGTGGGGAGCGTCGCGTTCGCGAAGGGTAATTTGAGCAGACCTTCGCGGACGCGTGAGTACCGTCGCGGACGCGTAGAGCACTGGGGTCTGGCAGTGAGTTTAAGTTCAGAACATAACAGCCGCGACCCCTATAAACAAAAACGCCATTTTTGAGCTCCAAGGGAGGATTTTGAAGGGGAAATGCTGGGATATCATCGGGAAATCATCGGGGGTAAGTTTCTTTACCTCAATTCGTTAGTTTATCATGAAATCCGTGATTATTTCACTGAAGATGGAAGATTTAAGGTGGGTTTGAGCCCTAGGCCTAAATTTTAGAAAATCTTTGATTTGGATGGGCAAACAGAGTCCGATTTCGATATATTTTATATGCACGGACTCGTATTGAGATAAGGAACCCGAATACATAATTTTCGTGATTTTTTGATAAGCGTACCGAAATTCGGGTTTTGGCAACTTGTGGGTTTTGGTGTATTTGGAGTTGTTTTGATTGGGTAATGCCCAATTGGCCTATTTTGATGTGATTCTATTGATTTTTATCAGATACTACACTTGTGGAGGCTGGCGTTCGCGGCAAGAGAGTTGTTTCTTAGCGGTTTTGTACCGGAGTTAAGGTAAGTGGCTTGTCTAACCTCGTGTGGGGGAATTTTTACCCCTATGATATTATGTGATAGTTTAAATGCCTTGTACGGGTGACGGGCGTGTACATGCGCTGGCTGTTGTAACTCACTTTACTTGAATTGTCCAATTCGTGATATTTTTGTTCTTAGTTTATTAAATTGTGATAATTACCTGGTATTCGTTAGAGAAGCATGATTAGATAGGATTTTATCTGCCTAATTGCCTAATTGTCTTACTTGAACTTCTCGATAATTGTTGGCACTAGTCCTCGGTGAAGTTGTAGTTGAGCATATTATGTTTTCTTTGTGCGTTTTTCTTTAATTGTTGTGTTGGTGGACTGCGGGTTCAATTCCCGGAGATCCCAGGGCTGTGGGTTCGATTCCCGGAGACCCGAAGTTATTGGTAGGGACTGCAGGTTCGATTCCTGAGATCCTGAGTTATTGGTAGGGACTGCGGGTTCGATTCCCGAGATCCTGAGTTATTGGTAGGGACTGTGGGTTCGATTCCCGAGATCCTGAGTTATTTGTAGGGACTGTGGGTTCGATTCCCGGAGATCCTGAGTTATTGAGATATTATTGAGACATGGGCTGCGGGTTCGATTCCCGGAGACCCAGGGGTACTGTTAGTGGGACTGTGGGTTCAATTCCCCCAGGTCTTGGACTTGTTAATTGAGTTGTTACTTGTTGTTGGTTTAATGGTAGACGGTTGCAGTAATCACTTTATTGTTGTTATTTAAAGATTATTGTCATTTAAACTGCTCATTATTATTATTGTCATTTTATTATTGATTTCTCTCATTAGGGCCCTGACCTTCCTCGTCACTACTCCGTCGAGGTTAGGCTTGGCACTTACTGAGTACCGTCGTGGTGTACTCATGCTACTCTTCTGCACACTTTTGTTGTGCAGATCCAGGTACGTCAGGACATGCTCATACTAGGTGATTTAGCAGCTCTTTGGGAGACCTCGAGGTATGATATGCTACGTCCGCGGATCCGGAGGCTCTCCTTCTATTCTGATAGTATTAGTAGATGTTTTCCTTCATTTAGTTGTTAGATACTCTTAACACTTAGAGCCACAATTGTATACTCTCTTTTAGTCTGTGTTGCCCGTGGGATTCCGGGTCTTAGTGGTGTTTTATACAGTGTGTTTGACGGGTTTATGTGCCAAGCGGCACGGATTACATTTCCTTTTTATATTATTTTTCCGCTATTTCTTATTTAATGTTCATAACTTGTATATTCCGCAACGTATTAGGCTTACCTAGTCATGGGGACTGGGTGCCGTCACGACATATTCACGATTGGTGAACTAGGGTTGTGACAAGTTGGTATCAGAGCTCTAGGTTCATAGGAGTCACGGGACATAGACCGGTTACTTAGAGTCTCGCTGATCGATACGGAGACGTCTGTATTTATCTACGAGGGGCTATGTAACTGTTTAGGAAACTCTTCATTTTTTTGAATTCCTTGTCGTGCGACATTTTGTTTGCCACCAGATCTAAACTGTTGCTTTCTATTCTGTCACAGATGGTGAGGACACGTGCTACTCGCGACAATCAGGTACCCACGCCCCCTGTTGCCGCCGTCAGAGGCCGGGGCCGAGGTAGAGGACGAGGACGCGCCCGAGGTGCAGCCACAGTACCCGCGCGCGCCGCCGCTGAGGTGCCACATGTAGACCAGGTTGGAGCGCAGGCACCTGGTACACCGACTACAGCTGCTACTGCTCCAGCACTACAGGAGACCCTGGCCCAGTTCATGAGTATGTATACCACTTTAGCTCAGGCAGGACTGCTTCCTCTCGTCGCAGCTACATCCCAGGCCGGGGGAGGGGCCCAGACTTCCGCAGCCGTTACACCTGAGCAGCGTGTGCCGGTGGGACAGGTTCCAGATGTTTTGGTTATGCCTCCTGCCGCCCCAGCACAACCAGGAGGTGGACCAGCTGCCTCTGAGGACGAGCAGCGTAGATTGGAGAGGTTCAAGAAATATGACCCTCCAGTGTTCAGTGGTTTGGCTTCGGATGATGCATTGGGTTTTCTAGAGGAGTGTCATCGTATTCTTCGTACTATGGGGATTGTGGAGACCAGCGGGGTTTCCTTCACTGCTTTTCAGTTTCGTGGGGCCGCTTATGATTGGTGGCGCACGTATGAGTTGGATAGTCCAGAGGAGTCTGCTTCATTGACTTGGACGCAGTTTTCAGATCTGTTTTTGAGGGAGTTTGTTCCCCAGAGCCTTAGGTATTCTTGGCGCTTGGAGATTGAGCGGTTGCGACAGGGCTCCATGTCAGTATCGGAGTATGCTATCAGTTTCACCCGTCACGCCAGGCATGCACCAGCCTTGGTGGCCACGATCCGGGAGAGGGTGCGGAGATTTATTGAGGGCCTGATTCCGCCAATCCGGTCCAGCATGGCCAAAGAGTTGGAGACAGATATATCTTATCAACAGGCAGTGAGCATTGCCGGGAGGATCGAGAGTATGCTCCCTAGAGAGCGGGGAGAGAGGGAGGCCAAGAGGTCTCTTGAGTCGGGCCATTTCTCTGGTTCCCGCACTTTAGCAGCCGGTCGTTTTGGCAGGGGTTATTCCGGTCGTCCAGTTCATTCAGCATTGCTAGCAACCGGTAGTACTCCAGCTCTTCCAGCACCTTAGGAGCCTTATTATGCTCCCCCGGCTTCCAGTGCACCTCCTGTGTGGGGTACCTCCAGGGGTTAGATAGTGGGGGTGAGGCCGGGCAGTCAGAATCGCCGTTTCCTCCCAGAGCTTGCTTTGGGTCCGGGGATACTCTCCATCTGGTCATGGAGTGCCCCAGCCTTAGGAGGGGAGCACCTCCTCAGTCTTCGCAGTATCAGCGTGGTTCTCAGGGTCAGCAGGCCATCATTCCGGCTCCAGCTGCCACTCCACCTGCCCAGCCAGCCAGGGGCGGGGGTCAGGGTTCTAGAGGTCGCCCTAGAGAGGGGGGACATGCTAGATTCTATGCTATTCCTGATCGCGCTGCGGCTGTTGCATCTGATTCTGTTATCACAGGTATTATTTCGGTTAGTCACAGGGAGGCATCGGTTCTATTCGACCCCGGTTCCACTTTTTCGTATGTGTCTTCTTACTTTGCTCCTCATCTGGGTGTGCCTCGGGATTCTTTGAGTGACCCCATTTATGTTTCCACTCCGGTGGGTGATTCTTTGGCTGTGGATCGTGTATATCAGTTGTGTTTGGTTACCATTTGTGATTTTGAGACTAGAGCGGATATGTTGTTGCTCGGGATGGTCGATTTTGATATTATTCTAGGCATGGACTGGTTGTCGCCCCATTATGCTATTCTTAATTGTCACGCCAAAACCGTGACGCTGGCTATGCCAGGCATTCCACGTATTGAGTGGAGTGGTACTCTAGATCACACCCCTAGCCGTGTCATTTCCTTCCTCAAAGCTCAGCGTATGGTTGAGAAGGGGTGTGCTGTTTATTTAGCTTATGTGCGGGACGTCAGTATTGACACTCCCTCTATTGATTCTGTTCCTATGGTACGTGACTTTGCTGATGTATTTCCAGCGGATCTCCCGGGCATGCCGCCCGACAGGGATATTGACTTTGCTATTGATTTGTTGCTAGGCACTCAGCCCATTTCTATTCCACCGTACCATATGGCTCCTCCTGAGTTGAAGGAGTTGAAGGATCAGTTACAGGAGTTATTGGGTAAGGGTTTCATTCGACCCAGTGTTTTGCCTTGGGGTGCTCCTATGTTGTTTGTGAAGAAAAAGGACGGTTCTATGCGTATGTGTATTGACTATCATCAGCTGAACAAGGTTATAGTGAAGAACCGGTATCCTTTGCCACGCATAGATGATTTATTTGACCAGCTACAGGGCGCACAGGTGTTTTCTAAGATTGATTTGCGCTCTGGGTATCATCGGTTAAAGATTCGGGAGCCAGATATCCCAAAGACTGCCTTCAGGACTCGGTATGGCCACTATGAGTTCCTCGTGATGTCTTTTGGGCTGACTAATGCTCCAGCAGCCTTTATGCATTTGATGCACAGTGTGTTCAGGCCTTATCTGGACTCGTTCGTGATTGTTTTCATTGATGATATTCTAGTATATTCCCTGAGTTGGGAAGAGCACGAGCAGCATTTGAGGATAGTGCTTCAGATTCTGAGGGAGAAGCGCCTATATGCCAAGTTCTCTAACGTGAATTCTGGTTGAGTTCAGTGGCATTTTTGGGCCACGTGGTTATCGAGTGATGGTATTCGAGTAGATCCGAGGAAGGTGGAGGTCGTGCAGAGTTGGCCCAGACCTTCCTCCGCTACGGAGATTTGTAGTTTCCTTGGTTTAGCGGGCTATTACCGTCGTTTCGTAGAGGGGTTCTCTTCGATTGCATCGCCTATGACCAGATTGACCCAAAAGGGTGCCCCTTTCCAGTGGACAGACGAGTGTGAGACGAGCTTTCTGAAGCTCAAGATAGCTTTGACTTCGGCCCCTATATTGATGTTGCCTACAGGCTCGGGGTCCTATACAGTATATTGTGATGCCTCACGAGTTGAACTCGGTGCAATATTGATACAGGACGGTACGGTGATTGCCTACGCATCCAGACAGCTGAAGGTGCATGAGAAGAACTATCCTGTTCATGATTTAGAGCTAGCTGCCATTGTTCATGCCTTAAAGATTTGGCGTCATTACTTGTATGGGGTTCCTTGTGAGATCTACATTGATCACCATAGCTTGCAGCACTTACTTAAGCAGAAGGACCTAAATATGCGTCAGAGGAGATGGTTGGAGCTACTGAAGGACTATGATATTACTATTCTCTATCATTCGGGCAAGGCTAATGTGGTTGCCGATGCCTTGAGTCGTCGGGCGGAGAGTTTGGGGAGTTTGGCATATCTACCAGCTTCGGAGAGGCCTATGGCGATGGATGTTCAGGCTTTAGCCAGGCAGTTTGTTAGACTGGATCTTACGGAGCCCAACCGGGTTCTGGCTTGTGTGGTTTCTCGGTCTTCCCTATTTGACCGCATCAGGGAGCGTTAGTGCGACGACCCTCATTTGCTCCTCATTTGGTGGTCCTTCAGGATAGTGCTCTGCGAGGTGATGCTCGCGATGTTACCATCGAGGATAATGGAGTTATAAGGATGCAGGGGCGTATCTGTGTGCCCAATGTAGATGATCTTCGAGAGCCGATTCTAGCAGAGGCCCATAGCTCGCGGTATTCTATCCATCCGGGAGCCGCGAAGATGTATCAGGACTTGAGACAGCATTACTGGTGGAGGCGGATGAAGAGGGATATAGTTGATTATATTTCCAGATGCCTCAACTGCCAGCAGGTGAAGTATGAACATCAGTGTTCGGGTGGATTGATGCAGCAGATTGAGATTCCAGAGTGGAAATGGGAGCGCATCACCATGGACTTTGTATCCGGGCTTCCACGAACTGTTAGGAAGTTTGATTCCATTTGGGTCATTATGGATCGGTTGACCAAGTCCGCCCATTTCATACCGGTGAGCACTATTTATTCATCAGAGCGACTGGCGGAGATCCACATCAGTGAGATAGTTCGGCTGCATGGTATCCCAGTTTCCATTATTTCAGATAGAGGCACTCAGTTCACTTCACGGTTTTGGAGAGCCGTACAGCAGGGTTGGCTCTCGGGTGGAGTTGAGCACAAGCATTTCACCCCCAGACTGATGGGCAGTCCGAGCGCACTATTCAGATTTTGGAGGATATGCTCCGTGCGTGCGTGATTGAGTTTGGAGGTTCATGGGATCACTTCTTGCCACCGGCGGAGTTTGCTTATAACAACAGCTACCAGTCCAGTATTCAGATGGCACCGTACGAGGCCCTATATGGTAGGAGGTGCAGGTCTCCCGTGGGTTGGTTTGAGCCGGGCGAGGCCAGGCTGCTAGGTACTGATATGGTTCAGGATGCAATGGACAAGGTCAAGGTGATCCAGGACAGACTTCGTGCAGCCCAGTCTAGACAGAAGAGTTATGCGGACAAGAAGGTTCGCGATGTGGCTTTTATGGTTGGCGAGCGGGTTCTACTTCGAGTCTCGCCCATGAAGGGCGTTATGAGGTTTGGGAAGAAAGGGAAGCTGAGTCCTAGATTTATTGGCCCTTTTGAGATTTTGAGGCGTGTTGGGGAGGTTGCTTACGAGTTGGCCTTACCTCCCAGCCTAGCCGGAGTTCACCCCGTATTTCATGTCTCCATGCTCCGAGATACCATGGTGACCCGTCGCATGTGTTGGATTTCACTTCTGTTCATCTAGACAAGGATCTTTCTTATGTTGAGGAGCCAGTAGCCATTCTAGACAGGCAAGTTAGGAAGCTAAGGTCAAAGAACATCGCTTCGGTAAAGGTTCAGTGGCGGGGCTAGCCGGTCGAGGAGGCGACTTGGGAGACCGAGCAGGATATGCGCAACCAGTACCCTCATCTTTTCACTACTCCAGGTATGTTTTCTATGCTCGTTCGAGGACGAACGAATCTTTTAAGGGTGGGAAGATGTAACGACCCGGCCGGTCGTTTTCGAAATTACGCCCCCAATCCCCAATTAAACTGTTCCCCTAAGTTCATTTCTGCTATTGTGGTTTGCCAGGAGAGTCGGTTCTGAAATTCGGAATATTTTGGGACACTTAGTCCTTAAATGAGAGCTTTAAGGTTAGAAAATGGTCCGTAAGTCGGAACAGTGTTAAGACGACCTCGGAACGGAAATCCGATGGTTCCATTAGCTCCGTTAGGTGATTTCGGGGTTGGGAGCGCGTTCGGAATGTATTTTGGAGGTCCGTAGCTCAATTAGGCTTGAAATGCCGAAGTTTGAAATTTTAGCGAATCCGAACGATAGGTGAGATTTTGATCCGGGGGTCGGAATGGAATTCCGACAATTTTTGTAGCTCCGTTATGTGATTTTGGATATGTTCGCAAATTTTCAGGTCATTCGGACGTCGTTTGGTCGGTTTTTAGATTGAATGTGCAATTCGGAAAGTTTTAAGAAACTTAGGCCTGAATCCATGTGTAAATGGTGATTTTGATGTTTAGGATGGTGTTTTATGATTGGAACAAGTTCATATCATGTTTTGGAGTATATTGGTGGTTTTCGTTGGGGTCTCGGGGGCCTCGGGATGAATTCAGACCATCAAACGGGCATTTTGAATCCTTGAAAACCTGTAGAAAATTGTAGGTCAGTGCAGCAGGGATTTGGCCTTCGCGTTCGCGTGAAGGTGGTCACATTCGCGTAGGCCAGTCATGCCAAGGCATCGCGTTCGCGTTAAGACCTACGCGTTCGCGTAGGTGGTGTGGTGTGATGCTTCGCGTTCGCGTGACCTGGGTTCGCGAACGCGTAGAAGGGGGAGAGTCAACATCGCATTCGCGTGGTTTGCTGTCGCGTTCGCGTAGAGGTGGAATCTGGCGCCGAGGAATTTTGTGCTTCGCGGACGCGTGGGGAGCGTCGCGTTCGCGAAGGGTAATTTGAGCAGACCTTCGCGGACGCGTGAGTACCATCGCGGGCTCGTAGAGCACTGGGGTCTGGCAGTGAGTTTAAGTTCAGAACATAACAGCCGCGACCCCCATAAACAAAAACGCCATTTTTGAGCTCCAAGGGAGGATTTTGAAGGGGAAACGTTGGGATATCATCGGGAAATCATCAGGGGTAAGTTTCTTGACCTTAATTCGTTAGTTTATCATGAAATCCGTCATTATTTCACTGAAGATGGAAGATTTAAGGTGGGTTTGAGCCCTAGGCCTAAATTTTAGAAAATCTTTGATTTGGATGGGCAAACGGAGTCCGATTTCGATAAATTTTATATGCACGGACTCGTATTGAGATAAGGAACCCGAATATATAATTTTTGTGATTTTTCGATAAGCGTACTGAAAGTCGGGTTTTGGCAATTTGTGGGTTTTGGTGTATTTGGAGTTGTTTTGATTGGGTAATGCCCAATTGGCCTATTTTGATGTGATTCTATTGATTTTTATCAGATACTACACTTGTGGAGGCCGACGTTCGCGGCAAGAGAGTTGTTTCTTAGCGGTTTTGTACCGGAGTTGAGGTAAGTGGCTTGTCTAACCTCGTGTGGGGGAATTTTTACCCCTAGGATATTATGTGATAGTTTAAATGCCTTGTACGCGAGGTGACGGGCGTGTACATGCGCTGGTTGTTGTAATTCACTTTACTTGAATTGTCCAATTCATGATATTTCTGTTCTTAGTTTATTAAATTGTGATAATTACCTGGTATTCGTTAGAGAAGCATGATTAGATAGGATTTTATTTGCCTAATTGCCTAATTGTCTTACTTGAACTTCTCGATAATTGTTGGCACTAGTCCTCGGTGAAGTTGTAGTTGAGCATATTATGTTTTCTTTGTGCGTTTTTCTTTAATTGTTGTGTTGGTGGACTGCGGGTTCAATTCCCGGAGATCCCAGGGCTGTGGGTTTGATTCCCACAGACCCGGAGTTATTGGTAGGGACTGCGGGTTCGATTCCCGAGATCCTGAGTTATTGGTAGGGACTGCGGGTTCGATTCCCGAGATCCTGAGTCATTTGTAGGGACTGCGGGTTCGATTCCCGAGATCCCGAGTTATTTGTAGGGACTGCGGGTTCGATTCCCGGAGATCCCGAGTTATTGATATATTATTGAGACATGGGCTGCGGGTTCGATTCCCGGAGACCCAGGGGTACTATTAGTGGGACTATAGGTTCAATTCCCCCAAGTCCTGGACTTGTTAATTGAGTTGTTACTTGTTGTTGGTTTAATGGTAGACGGTTGCAGTAATCACTTTATTGTTGTTATTTAAAGATTATTGTCATTTAAACTGCTCATTATTGTTATTGTCATTTTATTATTGATTTCTCTCGGTAGGGCCCTGACCTTCCTCGTCACTACTCCATCGAGGTTAGGCTTGGCACTTACTGAGTACCGCCGTGGTGTACTCATGCTACTCTTCTACACACTTTTGTTGTGCAGATCCAGGTACATCAGAGCAGGCTCGTACTAGGTGATTTAGCAGCTCTTTGGGAGACCTCGAGGTATGATCTTGTCACGACCCCAAATCCGGAGGCTCTCCTTCTATTCTGATAGTATTAGTAGATGTTTTCCTTCATTTAGTTGTTAGATACTCTTTACACATAGAGCCACAGTTGTATACTCTCTTTTAGTCTGTGTTGCTCATGGGATTCCGGGTCTTGGCGGTGTTTTATACAGTGTGTTTGACGGGTGTATGTCCCAAGCAGCACGGATTATATTTCCTTTTTATATTATTTTTCCGCTATTTCTTATTTAATGTTCATAACTTGTATATTCCGCAACGTATTAGGCTTACCTAGTCGTGGGGACTGGGTGCCGTCACGACATGTTCACGATTGGTGAACTAGGGTCGTGACAGCATTGGATCCGGCGGAGCTGGGTTTTTATGCGAGGAGAACGGAGGCGGCTAGGGTTCTGTCTCGCTCATCTCTTTCACAGACGGAGGGGGTCATTTAGGGATGGAATGACTGAAGAATATGGGTCTTGGGGTGGGTGTTTGTGTATTAAAATCAAAATTTAATCTTAGCCATTGGATTATAACAACCAACGGCTGAGATCAAGTGAATTAAAATGGGGTTGGGTCGGTTCAACTTGGGAATGGGTCGGATTTGGGTGTATTTGGGTTGGGTCTCAAGAATAGGGCTTGGAGTGTTGGGCCTGCTCCGATTTTCTCTTTTATTTTTGTTTCTTTTCTTCTTCTCTTTTTGTTTAATTTAATTCCTAAACAAAAAATTCTAAATTACATTACAAAAATAAAATTAACTTATAAGAATACTAATTAAGTTATACTAGTAATTAGCACACATAAATAAATATCAATCAAAAAATAAATCACACAAGTTTGATATTAAACCCTAAAAAAATGCAAAAATACATATTTTTTGTCATTTTCTATATTTTTTCTAAAATAAACTTGATTACTTTTAATGAATCCTAAATGCAAATGTGACATATTATTTTTTTATTTTTTTATTTTATTTTTTATTAATTTTAAACAGATAAACACGCACAGATAAATACAAATAATAAAATAAAATAATACAAAATCCACAAAAATCACACACAACACAAAACTATTTTATTTTGAATTTTTTTTTTTGGGATTAATTCTCATGTAGGGCAAAAATCACGTGCTCACAAGTATCATATCACTGTTCTAAGAAGTTGACACAAATAGCTTATTGCTTGAGTTCAATTAGTAATCGATTATCATAATCAGAAAAGTATAAGTCACAATTAATGGTTAATAATAATCTTGTTCGCATAGTTAAGTAACATGTCACTATTAAGGTATACGAAATAGTAGTTTGTTGTTCAGATTCAATTAGTGATAGGTGATTGGGATTTAGAGTTGATATAGTTAAATCTGTACTTCTATTTTTCTTCTGGAATAAATACAATTTGGTTGATTTTTCTACTGATTGAGTACCTGTATATCTGTCATGAAATTCCAAGTCTGTTTTCTACTTTTTCCTTCGTTTGGCCTGGGCTTGAAAAACAGTGCAGGCCTGGATCTAATTAGATTCACCTTTGGGCTTATGAATAATGATTTTAGCGTATTCTGGGTTTCTGGAACCCAAATATGCAAATTGGACCGTTAGTTCAAGCCCATAAGTGCCCAGGCCTGGAAATATAAATAATAGGCATGGACATTGATTTTGAAATTACAACATAAGTAAAAAATAATTAAGGAAAAACCAGAAATAGAAATTGTAGCATTCGTTAGGATTGGACTATTAAATATAATGGGACGAGCCTCGTATAAGAACAAAACACGCAGGGCCCCCATATAAATAATAATAAGTGATTGATCCGGGAAGACCGTTTAGCAAATTCCACGGTCTTTCCAAAAGTATAATAAGCCGTTAGACGCTATAGGCACGATTTTAAATATACCTTCCTTAATATGAGTGCACATCTAATGGTACTCAAATCTTAAATCTCGACGAATCAGAAACATGTTAAAGTCACAGGCGTACTGGTTGCGGTGTGACTCGAAATACGTTTTCGTGACGTCGCAAGTTATAAAAATATTAAAAACGAAACATGCACATGTTGTAAAAAGCATATAGTAAAATCAAGTAAAGTCAAAAACGACAGTTGAGCGACCGCGCTAAAACCACAAAATTCGGGAGTGCCTAACACCTTCTCTGGGGTTAACAGAATTCCTTATCCGGATTTCTTGTTGCGCAGACTATTTAAACTGAGTCAACTTCCTCAGATTCGGGATTAACCGATGACTTGGGACACCATTATTTTTCTAAGTGGCGACTCTGAAATTTTAAATAAAATCCCGATCCGATTGTCTTTAAATAGGAAAAACTCCTTCCTCGTTGTTATTATTATATCCCTTCCCGGGTGTATTTATAATTAACGAGGTATACCTTATTCTCCTTTTCGGGAAATAGAAAGGTAGTAAAAAGGGAGGTGTGAGAGCTCTGGCGACTCTGCTGGGGATAAATAACCTAGAACTTCGGTTCAGGGTTTAAGAATTCGAGCTCGATAGAATTGTCTTTCTTGATGTTATTTGACTTTATTATATGCTTTGATCAACATGCTATATGTTTACCGCTTTGATATAACATGGATTGTATATATAAACTGTGCCGAAAACCCTTCTCTTCTCACCTCCGGGGATGTGCTTACTGGTTGAGACTCCCCTTTCTGTTAAGTTATACCCAAAAATAAGAAATAGAGGCCGGATAAGTTACAAAGTCGAACGACCCCGCGGGTCCTCGGTACGTAGCCCCCTCCTCGATCCGAGTTGTCCACTCGGGTATACGGTCTAGCACCATTTGAAACAACAGGATATTGAACATAGGTCTATTACAATTATTTGCATCATAACTAACTTAGGGGACTCAACACAGGGGTTGGGTCTGTCTAGGACAGGTGACCCGGTAATTAAAGACCGAGCATATTATGTGTTGCATTTATTTGTCCTGGATCATCATGCAGACTGACAAAATTCCTGAAAAAACAAAAGAATTAGAAATCTAGAATAGAAAATATTGAAATATTGGCGAGACGTTGTCAAAATTTGAAAAGAGAGTTTGAAAAATAGGCGAAACAATTTGTTAAAATAATTGGTCATATAACAATCTGACCGAACTACGCAGGTTTGATTCTCGCCATTAGGTGGGATACGTAGGCAACCCTTGACGGGTCCAACCACCCTTTTAGAAAATGACCAAAAAATATTGAGTTTTAGTTTCAATAAATCAAAGTGATCGCTATTTTTCGAAATAGTCGAATGTTCCAAAAGGACGCCGGAAGGCTTTTTTGCAAAAATGGCCACTTTGAAGTCATGTCTTTTTCTTTTCAAAAAAATAAGCCTGAAAAGGCTAATTCTTTCAAGAAATGAAAATTGTCTTTGAAACATATTTTCCCTTTTTTCTGAATAAAATCGCCTTTAATAAATGTGCAGGATGACCACAGTACAAATGAACCCTTCACTTTAATGAATAAAATCCCTTTGGAGTTGAGACTATGCTGGAACGATTTGGGTCAAGAAGGGCAGGTTTGGGTCAAACGCTATCTGAAAGATCTTACTGGTTTGATGGACATAGTACCCCGTGGTGATATCATTCGGGCTCTCGTCACTTGTTAAGCTCACTCCTACATTAGAAGAAATTGCTTATTATATCAGGAAAGGTGAAGTTCCCATGAAGAATAAATACACGGTGGCTCCGAGGGCAATAACAGTGCACAGTTTCCTCGATTCCCTGAAAATCGCCAGGAACATCCATAATGAAGACTTGGCGGGATTTTGTTCTTTAAGTTTCATCTACCGCAGATATGGTCATATTGGGGGATTTAACGACCCTACGAACAAGCTCTGCAGTAAATCCAACCGAGTCAAGTGGGAAGAGCATAGGTGATTCGCCTTTATAGTGGCATTCCTGGGATTAGTCATATTCCCGAGGAAAGATGGAAACATCGATATAAGGGTCGCCGGGGTTGCCAGTACTCTTCTTGTGCAAGATAATAGCACACTGATGCCGATGATAGCTGATATCTTTTGTGCCCTCACATCCTGTAAAGCAGGGCATGACTTCTTTGAGGGATGCAATTTGATTCTCTAGATATCGTTGATAGAACATTTGTGTCATCACCCTCCGTTCTCGAGTTACGGGTCGTCTAAAAAGACGTGCATTGAAGAGTTTTGTATGAGAACAAAAGAGGTTAAGCTGCCGGAAGGAGTAAAAGGTTGGATTACATACTTGTGATCGTTGACTGCCAGCCAAATGGATTAGGCATACAAATAGTTGCCCCTTAACGAGGTGATGTACATGCCAACAGAAGGGTCGCATTTCTTGATAATGGGTCTTAAAAGAATTCAGCCTTATGCATCGTACAGGGTACTACGACAGCTTGGGAGATATCAGGTTATACCAAAAGAAGGGGACCTCAGCCTACAAGCCGTAGAAATCAGTCCGGACGGACAATTCCCTGAAGCAAAGATTCGACAGATTTGGAATGAATGCCAATGCTTGAGGGTAGATACTTGTGTGGGAAACCGAGCTCAAGGAGAAGTATCACCAGGGTATGCTGCATGGTATTGCTAAGATGTCGAGCATGATAGACCAATGAAAAGGCCTCACATTCAAGAATTGGCTGAGCAGTCTAAGGAATCACAAAGATTGGGTGGCCAGAGAAAATGAGTACAAAGCCAGAATCAACTTGTTAGAGAAACAATTCCAAGACCTCAAATTCGAGAGCAACTTACAAGCGGCATCCGATGAGGGGGAAACGAAGCAGCTGAGAAAAGAGAATGAAAACTTGAGGGCTCAAATTGCAAAGATGAAAACCGCAGCCGAAACCCCAGTTCGCCTAGCCAGAGATGAGAAATTGATTGAAAATCTTCAACGCAAAGTGAATGACTATAGCTTTGATCTTCATAAAACTGAAAATGAGTTAGTCGGGGTTCGAAAACAATTGGCCAGAAATGCTGAAGAAAGAGTTAGAATGGTTCAGCAATTACAAGATGAACACAAGGTTGAGGTAGCCCGATTGAGAAAGAAAATCATTACAGCCGAAGTTAAAAGTAGCAAGCAAACCAGAGAGTTTGAAGTAGAGAGAGAACATTGCTACATGGCTATGGCTCGGTTAGAGTTGGAGCTACAACAACTACAAAAGGAGAACTAGCAAACCTTAGACGCTCGTTCCAAACAGATTAGTAGGCTACTTCAGGAAAAATGGGTCATCAGGGAAAGAATCATCAACATTGCTCAGTACATCACAAGGAAATGCCAATTGTGTGAAGATATGTCCTAGTCAACATTCACATCAGTAGTAAAGCTCTTTGTAAAGCAAGTAATGTCCGACCTGGATGAACTCCAAAGTAGATTAGCATATAGGCCCGCGGAAAGACCGAACGATGTCTCGTGGGCAATAGGAGCTTTAATGTATTCGAAGGGCATGCATTTTGTATTCATATTTTTCCTACATTTGTAGTACAACATCATTTGTAATCGATGTTTTGAGTATCAATGAAAAATCCAAAAAGAAGTTATAGTTATTTTCTTCCATTTTTATATAAGTTTTCTGAGCAATAGGCAAACATGTAGGAACGAAAAAGCAAAAACAAAAAAAAAGAAATGGAAGAAAAAAAGAAAACAAGAAAAAAGAAACAAATAGAAAAGCAATGACAAACAGAGGTGAAAGGGAAAATGGTGGTTCAAAGAGGAATAAATGCCGGGATGATGCATAATGATTAATGCAAAAGTTGTGATTCTTGATTATGATGTTTTACCCCTTATGAACTAACTATTAACGAGTTTTGTTGTTGATGAGTATCAGATTTTCAGTTGGCAACTGGCATTCTGGCACATCACAGCTACAATACACGTTCAAAAGTTATGACTAAAGCAGTGACTCAGGAGATCGAGCCCACCATTATGGATCCGGTACAGGAAGAAGAAGTTGTAGACATTGCTGGTTGATATTAGGTGAATTTGACTATAATTATGCCCTAAATAATCACAGATGTACCAGGCCTGGTCTAGGGGTCAACCTTTGCCTTCCTATCCAGCCAACCCAGCATACGTCCCTCCTACAAACACAAATCCTGAACCACTTACTATGAATTCATCCTCCACATACCCAACCTACCAACATTACTATGCTACAACTTCACAAGCACCACCACCACTGTCCAAACAAGTTCCACCACCTCCACCTCAGGTCGCTCCAGTATATGTGGCATCGCCACCTGCTGCGCTACACAAATCTTCCAGCGAACCTGTGTTCCATGTTCAGGATGCTCATTATTATCCACCAGAGCAACATTCAGGCAACATGACTCCGACACACCACTCATAGACATGACAGAAGAAAAGCCTATCAGAAATTTAGAAAAAGAAGAGATGGCCCGAATGATGAAAAGTCTTGAACAATCCTTCCGAAACATACAAGGGCTAGGAGGCCAAGTGAGTGTTGCGTATAAATATTTATGCTTGTTTCCGGAGGTACAACTCCCGGCTGGGTTTAAGCTATCCAAATTTGATATGTATGACGGTCACGGGGATCCAGTAGCCCATCTGAGGGGTTACTGTAGTAAAATGCGCGGAGCAGGGGGAAGAGACGAGTTACTTATGGCTTATTTTAGCCAATGCTTAAGTGGTTCGGCGTTGGAATGGTATACTCGACAGGATCATACCAGGTGGTTCATCTGAGATGACCTAGCTTAGTCATTTGCCAACCATTTCCAATACAATCTAGAGATTATCCCTGACAGGCTGTCATTAACTAAAATGGAGAAGAAACACAGGGAAAGTTTTCGGGAATACAGATTCAGATGGATGGAGCAGGTTGCACGAGTAGACCCTCCCATGAAGGAATCAGAAATGGTGGACTGTTTTCTACAGGCTTTGGAGCCAACTTACTATGGTCACCTGGTATCAGCAATCGAAAAAACTTTTAACGAAGTGGTCAAGATTGGAAGCTTTGTAGAAGAGGGGTTAAAGACAAATAAGATCATGAGTTATTCAGCTAT
This sequence comes from Nicotiana noctiflora, assembly GCA_032618575.1. Lineage (NCBI taxonomy): Eukaryota > Viridiplantae > Streptophyta > Magnoliopsida > Solanales > Solanaceae > Nicotiana > Nicotiana noctiflora. Next base: position 121,277 of record JASVEL010013549.1, read on the forward strand.
TAAGGCCACAAACCAGGCAATACAAACTAGAACTGGAAGATCGATTTTCAAAAAGAAGAAGGAGGAAGTTGCGGTCATCGAAGGTAGATCATGGTCTTAGGGCCCCAATAGATATCATCATCCACCTCGTCCATACCAACCATATCCACCAGCACCTAGCAACCCACCTCCACCATATTATCCTCCCACCACTCCACATTTTTCCGTCCCACATGCTCAACCTTACCCACCGCCTCCACATGTATGGCATACCCCAGCTCCATAAAATGTCTACCATGCACAAAATGCCTACCCGACTTCCAAAACATACAAAAATCCAAATCGACCCAATTTAAGTCCAGATCCAGAAGTGAGAGGAGTAGAGCCCAAAGAAAGAAAACATTTACTCCGTTAGGGGAGTCATATACCAGTCTTTTCCACCGCTTGAGAGAGTTAGGGATGGTAAGCCCTATTGAACCAAAAATTCCAAACCCACCACCCAGAAATCTAGACCAATCAGTTCGATGAGAGTATTGTTCTGGGGTGCCAGGACATGATACCGAAAAGTGTTGGCATTTAAAGTCCACCATACAAGAACGTATTAATACTAGGAGGATCGAACTGCAAGTTCCGGAAACTCCCAATATTACACAGAATCCATTACCAGCCCATCATGAGACGCACATGATAGAGTTGGAGCAGGGAGAGAGCAGTAAGAAACCTTCTCAATCAGTGATGATGATTAAAGCTAATAATATGGCGGAAGGGGAAGTTGAAAAGGAGAAAGCATCAGCTGAATTGCCAATAAAGAAACCATCAGTGGTCGAGCCCGTGAAGATAGTAGTGCTGGGAGAAAACCCGTGGTTATAAAACCGGTGGTGCAGATGCCAGTCGTAAACACCAGGGCCATACCGTGGAACTATAATAAAGTTACAGTGATGTACAAGGGGAAGGAGGTTAAAGGAGAAGTCAATGAAACACATGGCCTAACTCGCACCGGGCGATGCTTTGCCTCGGAGGAGTTGAGGAAGACAAAAATGGTAAAGGAGAACCCGATTCATATGAAGAAGGCAGTTACTGAAGAGGAAGCGGAAGAGTTCTTGAAAAATATGAAGGTTCAGGATTATTCAATAGTGGAGCAATTAAGAAAAACACCTACGCAGATTTCAATGTTATCATTGCTAATTCATTCTGAAGAGCACAGGAAGGCGTTGATGAAAATTTTGAACGAAGCACATGTGCCTGAAAATATTTCAGTATGCCATTTGAAGAAAACCATGAATAAGATCTTTGAGACAAACAAGATATCATTTTCAGATAATGAGTTGCCGCTTGAAAGAACGGAGCATAACAAAGCACTGTATCTTACAGTCAAGTTTGAAGAAGTTACCCGTGTTCTGGTGGACAACGGGTCAACTGCCAATATGTGCCCACACTCAAACTTGGGAAAGTTGAAGGTCAATCCTGATAGAATTTATCGGAATAGTGTGTGTGTATGGGGCTTTGATGGAGGTGGCAAGAATACTGTAGGGGACATTGTACTGGAGATTACTATTGGACCGATGGAGTTCACTATGGGGTTCCAAGTGCTAGATGTTGCTGTTTCTTACAATCTGTTATTGGGACGTCCGTGGATCCATGCGGCGAAAGTTGTGACATCTTCTTTGCATCAGATGGTAAATTTTGAATGCGAACAACATGAGACCATAGTGCATGGAGAGGATGATGTATGCAATACTATAACACCATTCGAAGAAACTGAAGGAGATAAGGGCCCGTTGGTATATCAAGTCATGGATGTTGTGGTGGTGAATAAAATATCCGAAGGGGAGAACATGACGATTCCCACAGTGGCTCCTACAGCAGTGATGGTAGCCAAGGAAATGATAAGAAATGTGTTTGCACCGGGTAAAGGCCTAGGGGTAACCATTATCTAATTTCTCTCTGAATTTTGGTTAATTGATAAGTGATTTCTGATTATGGCTATGTGTGCAAATTGACATAAGTGGGCTGTATTTGTAATAGATTCATGTGTTAGACTATGATCAATCTTACTGTGCTTTAGGGTATTGGTTATAGCTGTAATAGATAAATGATTAGTAAACTGGCTATTAGTGAAAAGTAACCTAAGCTGGTTATAAGTGAACAATTTACGTCTGTGTGATTAATTAGGCCACTCCTGAAACATTATAGTGACTAATTCTGCAAGTCTAAGTCTAAATAATAAAGTGGCTAATTCTGCAAGTCTAAGTCTAAATAATAAAGTGGCTAATTCTACAAGGCTAAGTTTAGCAGGCTAGTCCTGCAATCCAATCTAATTAAGCTAAGTAGCAATAAAGGCTAAAACTGAAAAGAACTAAGGTTAAAAGCTGGCCAAGTCTTAAATACTTTATAAATGATGGCCAGCAGTTAAATATTAGTTAAATTCAGACATATTTGATGTACTGTCTTAACTGTCATTGCTTTATCTGTTATTTATACTGCTGAAAAGGATATAAGAAAGTTATTACATAGCTTTGCTTAGTGATTTATTGGGTATTTTTACCTTCAATGTCTTTATACGTGCTTATTACCACTGAGTTGGAAGTACTCACATTACTCCTTGCACCTTGTGTGCAGATCCAGGTACTTTACAGCAGGGTTGACTTTCCAACTGCTCCAGAGCATTTTATGGATTATCGAGGTAGCTGCTTGGCGTCCGCAGGACCCAAACTTCGATGTTATATTTTTTTTCTTGATTTTCCGCATGTTGTCTTACACTTATGTATTCAGTTATATTATGACACTCTGGTAGAGGCTCTTGACTCATGACCCAGGATTCTGTAGGGGAGACTTGTGTTGTTTTGGGATATTTTTCTCTGTTATGCTAGACTTTTGTATTCTCTTATCTCTGTTAATACTTCTAAAGGTAAAGTGAGAGCTGGTAGCTCTGTAATTTGAAAGGTTGGTCAGGCTGGTCTGGCAATATGCTAGGTGCCGTCACGACCAGGTTTTGGGGTCGTGACAAGTTGGTATCATAGCCTAGGTCACTAGGCCTCATGATTCTTGAGCCGGTTAGTAGTGTCTCGCGGATCGGTACGGAGGCGTCTATATTTATCCTCGGGAGGCTGCAGACCTTTTAGGAAACACTTCATATTTCTTGAACTCTATCATGCGGTTTTATTGTTCCGAGAATTGGACTTTTGTATTTTATTCTCTCACAGATGGCGAGGACTCATGCTACAGGACGAAGTGGACGACCACCATTGCCACCAGCTGGAGGCCGTGGTCTCGGTCGTGGTCGTGGTAGAGTGGCAGGGGCAGTGCTAGTAGATCCAACTGTTGCCCCTATTCAGGATCAGCCCCTAGTGGTTGAGGCTCCAGCAGCACCCGCTCAGGCACCGGTGGTGCCTATTCTTATTCCTGGTCCTCAAGAGGCATTGGCTTAGATATTATCTGTTTGCACTGGGTTGGCTCAGGTAGTTTCAGCTACTACTGCAGCAGCGACATCTCAGACCGGGGGTGGTCATCAGAACCCCGCAGCTTGCACACTAGAGCAGGCTGTGCAGGGACTTCAGACACCAGAGGCAGTCCCAGCTCAGGTAGTTGCACCAGCTGTTCCAGTTACGCCAGTTGCGCCAGCCCCAGAGTATGTTGTTCCGGTGATGCCTGACAAGCAGCATCGATTAGAGAGATATGGCAGACTTCAGCCGCCTACATTCAGTGGTACTAAGGACGAGGATGCCTAGGGATTCTTGGACAAGTGTTAGAAGATGTTGCGTACAGTGGGGATTCTTGAGTCTAGTGGTGTTTCTTTTACTACATTCCAATTTTTAGGAGCAGTGTTCATATGGTGGCAGGCGTTCGAGAGGCATAGGCCTGCAGGGGCAGCACCCCTTACTTAGCAGCAGTTTTCTACTATTTTTTTTAGAGAAGTATGTGCCACAGTCCCGCAGAGAGGAATTGCATCGCCAGTTTAAGTGGCTAGTGTAGGGTGATATGTTAGTGACTCAATACGACTTGAGGTACACGCAGTTGGCCAGACATGCTATTTGGATGATCCCGACATATCGGGACAGCATCGGGAGGTTCATTGATGGCCTCAACTATTCAATTTGTATCTTGATGACCAGGGAGAGAATAGTGGAAGCGTCGTTTGAGGAGGTTGTGGATATAGCACGCCAGATTGAGGCAGATCATCGTCGTGAGCGAGAGGAGAGGGAGGCCAAGAGGCCTCGAGGTTCGGGCAATTATAGTGGTGCTCCATCCAGGGGTCAGTTTCATCAGGGCAGAGGTCGTTCATCTAGACCTCCTCAGTCAGGTTGCCCAGAGTATAATGGAGCTTCTTCCGGCCGTGGCTATCAGGGTTTTTAGCAGGGCCAGTCTTCACTCAGCGCCCTTCCAGCTCAGAGCTCAGCACGCTCTTCTTCAGCCCAGGGTTCATCTACGGTGAGGGGTTCCCTTCAATCCCATTCTCCAGCGCCAGGCAGTTGTTTTGAGTGTGGCGAGTTTGGCCACATTAGAAGGCAGTGTCCTCGACTTCGCAGGGGTAGGTCTTAGTAGAGGGATCAACCCTCCTTTTTAGATCCATCTACTTCAGCACCATCCCAGGCTAGTAGGGGTGGAGGCCAGTCTTCTAGAGGTCGCCCTAGGAGTGAGGATCGATCGAGTGGTGGTCAGGCACGTTTCTATCCACTTCCTGATAGGAGATATGATATTGCTTCAGATGCAGTGATTGCATGTATCATTTCAGTTTGTCACAGAGATGCTTCTGTTTTGTTTGATCCCGGGTCTACATATTCGTACGTGTCTTCTTATTTTACACATCATTTGGGTGTGACCCGTGGTGGTCTTGCTTTGCATGTTCATGTATCCACCCCGGTGGGTGATACAATTATTTTGGATCACGTCTATCGAACCTATATTGTTTCTATTCGGGGTCTGGAGACCCGAGTGGATTTGCTATTATTAGGTATGGTGGATTTCAATGTGATTTTGGGCATGGATTGGTTATCCCCATGCCATGCTATTTTGGACTATCATGCCAAGACAGTTACGTTGGATATTCCTGGTATTCCTTATATCACTACTAGAAAATAGGCCTATGGGAACAGTTTTTTGGCAACGGTTATAAAACCGTGGCAATAGAGTATATACGATAACAATTACAACCGTTACAATAGGATTTGATGCAATGGGCACACTTTAGGTACTAAACCATTCCAGTTGTTACTAAATCGTTACCATAGGAGTTATTTATAGGAACAGTTTTATGAACCGTCCCAGTAGCGTTATTTGTAGTAATGGTTTTAGGTATTTTTATAATATTGGAACGGGTATTTATTCCCTCATTGTTTCCCCCCCTAAATTTTACTAAACCCGCCAATATAACCCCTTTTCCTTTTATTTATTATATATTTTATATTAATAATTATTATAACAAAAGTACTGAAGCGACGACACTTTCGAGGAATTCATTCACATTTATCTCGTTAGAACGAAGAACTTCTGCAATCGCTCAAAAACTTCTGCTACATTTTGATCAACTCTTCGCCGAAGAAATCCCTAAAATTCCCAAACCATGTCTTAACTCTGAAATCCCCAAACCCCAAATCCATCTGATAGCCGAAAATCCCCAAATCGTTGCTAACCTAAAACTCCCAAATTCCCATAAGTCCCATAATAAATTTGCTTCACTCGAAGGATCCGAAGAACAGAGGAATAATTAAAGGAACGATTACATGTGAAGAAACTTTCAATTGCCAGAAAGTATCGACCCATAAGGCAATCCGTTAGAAATCTAACATCAGGTAATTTTTCTTTTCTAATTTGGGCACTATATTCTATAATCGTTCTTTTATTCTTTAAGATTTATGTTTTAGCAGCCTATATGAGTTCTTGCTTTCTGTTGATGTTTTGAACCCAAATTATTTAGGTTTAATTTTCAGTTGGGTGTGGTTAGTTGATAGCATCCATGTAAACTGGATTTTTCTCTGTTGTAGTTCTTTTTTGTTGGGTGTTTCAGCTTTCGTAGTGTTTGGTTTTCTAGTGATTCCATTGTAGTGTTTGCTTGTTGAGAGGGCTAAATTATTATGGTAATATAATGGCCCGAGCAAAAAGACTTTGATATGTGTTTGCTGAAAAGATTTTCTGGTTTAGAGTAGATTGCTTAGGCGTCAACATAAGGTTTCTTCATATGAATGAATTTGTAAGAAAATATATCTGGAAATTTATTCAAAATTGAAGCAAATTAGAATCGTAGATGGACTATTTCCACATCTATGATGAATAAAAAATAAGATGAAAACTGAAGAGGGACTATTGTGAGCACGTGATTTTTGCCTTACTTGAGAAGTACTCCCAGAAAATTCAAAAAATAAAAATAGTTTCGTGTTGGGCATGATTTTTGTGATTTTGTGTTATTTTATCTTTTTGTGTGCACGTTTATTTATTCAATTTAAAAATACAAAAAAATATATGCTAGGTTTTGCATTTTTTTAGTGTTTGATATCGGAGTCATGTGATTTACATTTTTTGGGTGATATGTAATTATGTACGTTAATTGTAGTAAAAAACAGCGGTGTTATAGGTTGGTATATATACATATGTGTGTATATATATATATATATATGTATATATACATATATATATATATATACACATACGCATATAGTACATCATGTAGATCTGATCTGGGCCGAAACTTAGCCTAAAAACCAGGCCCAAACGAATTTCCCCCAATCCAGCCCAAATACCCGTCCAAACTTCAGCCTGGGTAACGCTTGATCTGGACCGTTGGATTTTATTATCCAACGGCCCGGATTAATCCTTTAATTCCAATATACACTCAGATTATGATTTAACCAAACGACGTCGTTTGGTTTAAGTGAGGGGATCCTGATCGTTGATCGTAAATGATCCAACGATCAGGATTCAATCTCCTATCTCGTATATAAGGCTCATTCCTTACCCCGCCCCCCCAAGCCAGACCCCCCCTCTCCCTTCATCTCCCAAAGGTCCTCAGAGACCAGGCTTCTCTCCGCCGTCCGCCGCCATTGCGCCGCCAGCCGGAAATCGCCTCACGGCGGTTCCGGTAGGCCAATCATCACCAAACCAATGCCAAAACCTTCCCCTCACCTCCCCCATCACGGATCCGGCCTTCGCTAACCTCGAATCACCACCCAACGGCTCGAATCTTCATTCAAAGATTCGAGCCAAAACCCAAACTACGCCAAACTTCACCAAATTCACACCACAGTCTCCTCACACCTCCCCCACACTCCCATTGACATTGGTGTGGTTCGAATCTAATCAGAAATGCAAAAGCCCCAAATCCGAGCCCAAGAACCCTAGTTTTTGGAAAAAACCAATTCGAGCCGGGTTAGCTGTAATTGAAGTCCAAGGGACTTTAGTCTAGGTGTTCTCAATCGAGAACATCTTGATTAAAGCCCGTTTGGCTTCAATAGTTCCCAAATTTTGGTGCAAAGCCTGGGTCGGCAGTTTTTCTTATGAGGTATCCATTTCTTCTCCGGTCGATTCAATTCAATTGTGTGAACATGTGTGTTTGTTTTGTTTGTGTTTCAATTTTTATCTGTTTAATTTCTCGTATCGATTGATCTATTCTCCTCCTTCAACAGACCTTTTATGTGGTCGATTCCTATTCTTTACCCATTCTTGTTTGAATTCAATGCCACAACAGCTTGTATGCCTAGTTCGTTTAATGTCGTCAAGAATCCAATTTGTTTGTATAATTTGCCCTGGCCTGCCCGTATGCAATGCACAAGTGTGGGATTTGTTTGCTTGTTTAATCCTGGATTAAGAGTTAATTGTTTACAGAGTTAGGATTTAATTGAGATTGTTTATTTAATCACTTGCCCATAAAGGGGCTAGTGGAACCTGCACAGCAGGGTATCCCACTGATGCCCTGCCACCAGCCTTATTGTTTAATGCTGGAGTCCATACATTGGAGAGTAGGTAGTGGGGAATGCAGGGAATTTGATGGGTCTGGCAGAGATAGGAGTGGGCAGGGTAATAGCTAATTAGTGCAGGTATTCTGGAGGGGTTTTTAGCTATAAATATAGCATCAAACTAAAGCTATAGGGGATACCTGAAAAGAACTAGAGTACCTGGAGAGCAAAAAACACAGACAGTGAGGGGAGAGGACCTGGAGATACAAAGATTTTAAAACAGTGATAGCTAGAAAGAATACTTAGGGAGAAAATAGACAACAAGCTACATTTCGATACACATATATAAAGATACAGAGAAAGGCTACTGTTTCATTGGTTCTGGGGTCACTGTTTTGTGAGTTTTGATTCAGTGGCTGAGCTATTAGGCTTTCGTGTGTTGTGGTTGTGTTTTGCTGTTGGTGGCAGTGTTCATTTGGTACTGTTGGTCAGTAGTGTTGCTGCTCTTGGTCGTTTGTGTTGTTGGCTGGTTTATAGTTGTTGCTGCCTGGGTTGGTTTGTTGCTGTTAGGCATTTGTTGTTGTTGTTGTGTCTTTGTTGCTGCTGTGTTGACCTTACCCGAGTGTTGTGGTAGCTCCTGAGTTGCTTTTGGTCTATTTTGTTGCCACTGGTTGTTGTTGGGGCCATTCGATTGTTGCCACTGGTTATTGTTGCTGCCATTGGTTATTGGTCTACTGTTTTAGCTGGTCTAGGGTTGTTACTGTGGTGGTCATTTGTTGCTGGTCCAGTGTTTGTGGCTATTTGGTTGGTTATCATTGTTGTTGTGGTGTTTGTGTGGTTGTTGGTTCACTGTGTTTATTACTGGTCTACTGTTGTGCTCCTGTTACTGTTGCTGCATTACCATTGCTCACTCGTCCTTGTTCTTCCGCATTCCAGGTACACACCTCCTGTTATTGTAGTTCCTTGGTTCGAAAAGAATGAAGTTTGAAGCTTATGCATAAAGTCTATTGAAACATGTAGTCGTTTAAAGTTCTTATGTTTAATTACATTCTGTTATTCTTCAATTAAGCTTGTATTGCTAGTCTTGGTTATGGAAAAGTGTAGCTAGGCCAAAGATACACTGTGGTTAGATAAGCACGTAAACCTGAATTAGTCTGTTGTATCTCTATTCAATCTTCTCTGCTCGTGTGTGCAATCTCCAAATCTGTTAACGTTAGACCTTATGCTAAAAGCAAGATTAGCTAGGGAGTTGTTACTCAACGGAATGACGTAATTAGATTAAAAGAGTCGGGGCGCATTTCATGTGACCCGACCCCAATTTTGGGCAAGAGTAAACAAAGCATGTCAGGAACCACAGGCGCATTTCATGTGGTGTGGTTCGTAGCAAGTTTTAAATAATTTGGAATCAACTCTTAGGTAAAATACGGTGGGATGTAGTTCGCTTTAGGTTTGAATCAAAGGTGCGCCTCACCCAATAGTTACACTAATCACACAGCCTTCATAAATGTACATATAAAATACTTAGATTTTGAGATGCGTCGTTCCTTAACGAATATCACGCCCTTCTCAACAGTGTAAATAAGTAGTCGATCCGGGCGCATATTTTAGTTCTATCTTCTTAAATACGGGTGTGCATTTCATGCGACCCGAATCCAAACCCCGAAATGTTGAATAAGAATGTGTCGAGGATCCGGGTGCATTTCATGTGACGTGATTCGAAAGCATATTTTTAAGCAACTTTCTCTTTCGTAAATCATAACCAATAATAAAAGCGGTAAAGGGATATTAACTTGCACTAAGTACATAATTGTAAAAAGCAGATAGATAAGCCAAACACGACGGTTGAGCGACCGTGCTAGAACCACGGAATTCGGGAATGCCTAATACCTTCTCCGGGTTAATAGAATTCCTTATCCGGATTTCTGGTTCGCGGACCGTTAAATAGAGTCATTCTTTTCCTCGATTCGGGATTTAACCGGTGACTTGGGACACCATAAATCTCCCAAGTGGCGACTCTGAAATAATTAAATAAATCCCATCTCGATTGTCCTTTAATTGGAAAAACTCTTTGCATCCTCGCGGGTGCGTAAAAAAGAGGTGTGACAGCTCTGGCGACTCTGCTGGGGATATCTTTAGAATTCGAGCTCGGAATAACTGTTGTATTTGGCATATTTTATTATCCGATTCTTTTACATGTTGGCATCAATGTGCAAATGTTGTTTTTACTGCTTTGATATTTTGTGAACTGTACATATAAATTGTGCCGGAACCAATCTCCTCTCCGAGTCTTCTAAATCATGAAGAAGGGTGCACTTCGTGTGACTTCTTTTCTGTATAGTGTCTGATTCCCATTTTAGAACGAGGTTTGGATAAGTTGCAAAACCGGTGAAGCTTCTGTATTCCCGGGTTGCTCCCTCCTCCTCGGCTCGAGCTGTCCGCTCGGGTAAGCCAAGTCTAGAACAGATAAACCCAGGTTTTTAAACCTAGAATAACAAAGCTTCATGCCGGATCCCTAGTAGGAAACGTTTATTTGCATCATGTCGCATTTTGGCTTAGGGGACTCAACACGGGGGTTGAGTCCGTCTAGGACAGGTGACCTGAAATGAACAGACTATCCTGCTGCATCCTGTTTGTCTTGCGCATTTATCTGTTATAGACTTGCATGCTGACCGGCTTAAAAAAAAAAAAAAAAAAAAAAAAAAAAAAAATGTGTTTTGTTCTTAAGATAGAAATAGCTTATTTGTTTTCCTTAGTAAAATGAATAAATAAATGATGTCGTTTGTTTCGTCAAAACCGAACTACGTGGGTTTGATTCTCATTGGATGTGAGATACGTAGGCAACCTCCATCAGGTCCAACTTCACCTTTTGAAAAAATGGCCGAAAAATCAAAACTAACTTTTGTACTAAATAAGTCGGTGACGCTGTTTTTAAAAATAGCCGAATGTTCCCGAAAGGGACGCCGGAAGGCTAATTTCGTATAAACGGCCACCTTTGGGTCAATTTTGATTTCGATCAATTTACCCCACAGTCTTAAAAGCCTTCGTCCCCGAGACGTTGAAAGGCCGTGATTGAAAACTGATTTTTTTTTATTTTTAGCAAAACAAAGTTGTTGTCTTATTTAAATCACCTTAATAAATGTGCAGGATGAGCACGAATCGGAATAAATCATTTTCAATCTTTAGTGAGGTCCCTCAGCAGCTCCGTATATGGTGGAACGATTTGGAAGACAGTAGCAAAAAGGTTGTAGGGAGAATTTTGGGAGGTTTGGTTGATCTGTTGAATATCGAGCCAAGGGAGGACATCATCAAGGCACTAGTATCTTTCTGGGATCCGACCCGCAATGTGTTCCGTTTTGTTGACTTTGAATTGACGCCCACATTAGAGGAAATCGCGGGCTATGCAGGATTAAATGGGAAATTAAGAGGGCAATACCTGCTCTCTCCAAGACCGGTGTCTCCACATGGGTTTCTGGATTTGCTGAGCATTAGTCGGAAGGTGAAAAATGATGATCTGCTGAAAGGGTGTTGCGATCCCCAATTCTTATATCAACGGTACGGCGCTCCTCGGGGTTTTGAAGAGTCAAACCTTGGACTGACTCACGCAGGGAATAGAACCAAGTGGGAGGCCAGACGAATTCTAGCATTCATAACGACATTCTTGGGGATTGTGATTTGTCCGCGCGAAGATAAGAAAATAGAGATAAGTCTGGTAGGAATAGCCGATGTTGCAATCAAAAAGGCTACCAGCACGGTGGTCCCTTTGGTTTTGTCCGAAATCTATCGAGCCTTGACCGTATGCCGAGAAGGGGGCAATTTCTTCCAAGGTTGCAATCTGTTACTCCAATTATGGATGCAAGAACACCTCCATCACCGAACACAATACATGAACCATGGGTTGACCGGAAAAAACTGTATCAGGGGTTTCGAAGAACGGATGATGGGTGCTGTATTCCCTGAAGGCGTCGAGGCATGGCTTGCACGACTGAGCTCAATAGAAGCCGATCGGATTGAATGGGCATTCGGGTGGTTACCCGATACTGAAGTAATATATATGGCAGCCGAGGAGTGTTATATCCTTCTGATGGGGATTCGCAGTGTCCAACCATATGTCCCTCACCGTGTATTACGTCAACTAGGAAGGTTTCAGGTTATTCCTACCGATCAAGACCTAAGGAAGTACGCCATTGAGTTGAGCCCGGGAGTTGTCTTCCCCGAAGAGAAGGTTAGAAGGCTGTGGCATGAATGTCGGTTCCTTGAGCCTAAAACCATGGTCCGGGAGCTATCTAAGGGAGAGGTGGACCCAAAGTACAACGTGTGGTTCGGGAAAAGATTTCAGATTCGTCGGAAATGTTCTAAAAGAGCCCATGTCCAACAATTCACGGAAGATTCACGGGAACAATGGGATTGGTTAGCAAAGGAGGAGGGGTACAGGACGAAGATTGGTAGGATAGAACAGCAGGTCCGGGACCTTCAGTTCGAGAAGAACATGCAAGCTGCCACCGACGAAAGAGACAAAAAGAAGTTGGCACAAGAAAATGACTTCTTGAGAGCTCAAATCCAGCAAATAAAAAGAGATGCTGACAGACAGTCGAGGAGTCGGGCCGACGAAAAATTGATAAGGGGTTTGAGAAGCCAAGTCACCGACATCCAAAGAGAATTGGACGAGTCAAAAGCCCAAATAACGAGGATCCGTGCTAGCTGGAAAAAGGAGGCACATCAACATGCACTTCACCTAAAGCGGGTGGAAGAAGATTACACCGATATCATCACTAGCCTGAGGGAAGCAAATGTTGTCCTTAGGGAGCGGGTTTTCAAGCAAGCCCAAGATGCCAGAGCAGACCTCGACCGCTGCCACAATTTGATGGCCCGACCTGCAAGGACAAGTGGATAGGCTCCTAGATCAAGTCACCAACAATGCTCGAAGATTGGGGGCGAAAAACCAGCAAATAGAGCGGCTACTCGGAGAAAGGGACATGATCAAGGATAGAATTGGAGAAATCGGGCACTATGTCACCATGAAGTGCCTAGCTTGTGAACGAATGCCCCGCGCCGACCTTTTCGCTTCAATTATGGGTCATGTTCATCGGATCATGGAAGAGTTGAGGGAACTGCACAAGGACCTCACACCAAGGCCCGCGGCAAGGCCGAATGATGCCTCGCAGGCCCCCAGGAGTTTTAGGGCATTAGATTTTTGATTGAAAATGTATTTTGAAATGTTGAGTCAAGCCGGTTGGCAGTTCTATCTTTACTTTCCCCAGTCAAGCATTTTCTTTTGTTTTGTTGATTGTTGTAAGACGTGTTTTGTAACTACACGGTTTTATTGGATATAAAAGTTACTGAATTTTGCCACAATCTTGTTGCCAGAACTACGCTCGGTCTGATTCACGCGGGGTCGTGATACGTAGGCAATCCACATAAGATTCGACCACCACTAAAAAAGAAAGGAATCCATAGGTTAAATAACAATAAAGGCTTGCAAAGATAGTCGAAAAAGAAAAAAAAAAAAAAAAAAAAGAGAAGAAAAAGAAAGAAAAAGAAAAAGGGCCGGAATGACGCATGTTAAAGAGTACACGTAGAAAGGGTTATTTGGTTAGGTGCATTGCATCCAACGTGCTATAACATATCTGTCAAGCTCGGTGAACTAACAAGTTTATTGCGTATTCCAGAAAGTTTAGCAGTTGGTTTGACAGAATATCCTGGCCAGCCATCCCTACCGTACTAGATCCAAAGGACCAGTTACAGTAAGCATGTCTAGTTCTGGCAAGAGTCTCGAGGAAGAAAAATCCGAGCTACAAATCATGAAAGAAGAGGTAGACCGGTTAAAACAACGGATAACAGAGATGCACCTGGCCTGGGCCAGGGAACAGTCTTCACCAAACCGCCCTACTCTCGCCTCAGCTCCGGAACATCCGCCCATCGATCCTTCAACAAGCGCCCCGAGCTATCCATACTTTCAGGGGGAAAATCCATATGCCACCCACATTCCACCAGCCAAACCAAATCCTCCTCCGGTCACCCCTGTTTTTGTAGCACCTCCACCTGCTCCTCTGCAAAGGCCGGCCAGCGAGCCATATGTTCAGATCCATGACAACTCTTACTATCCTCCGGAGCCTACTTTCAGGGCTCCTGAACCACAATCACATACACCTCACTGGGATAATCCGGCAGAACCGGAAAAACACTTCCAAAGTTCGGAACACGAGGAAGTTGTCAGAAAAGTTAAAAGCCTGGAGCAGTCCTTCAGGAACATGCACGGTTTAGGCAACCAGGTCAGCGTCGCCTATAAGGATCTGTGTCCATTTCCGGACGTCCAGTTGCCAGCAGGATTTAAAATGCCCAAATTCGACCTATACGAGGGGCATGGTGACCCGGTGGCCCACCTGCGGGGGTTTTGCAGTAAAATGAGAGGGGCCGGAGGACGGGACGAGCTTCTGATAGCCTACTTCGGCCAGAGTCCGGGAGGATCGGCGTTGGAGTGGTACACTAGACAGGATCCCAGTAGATGGTTTACGTGGGATGATCTGGCTCAAGCTTTTATCGGCCAGTTCCAATACAATCTTGAGATAATCCCCGACCGCCTATCATTGCTAAAAATAGAGAAGAAGCCTGCTGAAAGCTTCAGGGAATTTGGTTTCCGATGGAGGGAACAGGCGGCCAGGGTGGATCCACCGATGAGAGAGAGCGAGATGGTGGATTACTTCTTGCAGACATTAGAGCCCACCTACTTCGGACATCTGGTAACGTCCGTAGGTAAATCATTCACCGAGGTGATAAAAATGGGGGTATGATCGAGGAAGGTTTGAAGGCCAACAAGATCATGAGTTACTCAGCACTGAAAGCCACCACTCAGGCTATCCAAAGTGGTACTGGAGGAGTACTGGGGAAAAAGAGGAGAGAGGAAGTTGCGGCCGTCGAGTCCGGGCATGGTTCAGAAATAGAGGCCCCGCACCCCAATATAGCCCACCCCAACCTCACCACCAAAATTACCCCCACAACCCATATAACCACCCTCAGCACTACTATCCCGCACCTGATCCCCACTTTACTGTCCACCACGCACAGTCCTATTCTGCACCTCCCGTCCATGCACCGTGGCGTGCACCAAACCCGCAAAACAACCACCCACCCCCAAGAGCTTATAGAAACCCCTCGGGCGCGAGTTTCCGTCCAAACCAGGCATTCAGAGGCGACAGGGCGCCGAGGCCAAAGACTTTCACTCCCTTAGGAGAGTCTTACACTAGTCTGTTCCACCGGTTAAAGCAGGTAGGGTTGCTGAATCCGGTTGAAGCTAAGCTGCCAAACCCTCTTCCGAAGAATTTGGACCATTCAGTAAATTGTGCCTACTGCTCGGGATGTCCGGGGCACGATACAGAAAAGTGTTGGAGGCTAAAGACGGCCATCCAGGAGCTCATTGACACTCGCAGGATTGAGGTCCAGACTCCAACCGAGCCCAACATCAACCAAAACCCGCTTCCAACTCATCATGAGACCAATATGATCGAGTTGGTACGGGCGGAGGAAGGAAAGGAGAAAGCCTCTCAGACTGTAATGATGATTAAGTCTAGCGGGGCAAGAACGGGAAAAGGGCCGAGTCTCGAGGAGTCGCCCAGTTGCAAGAAGAACATACCAGGAGAGTCGGAAGCAGGAAAGGAAGGTGTGAACGAGGTACCGGTGAAGCCGGCCAAGATAGTTGTACCAGGGGCAGCAATCAAGCCCATCTTGACAGTAGCAGGCGTTCGAATGGATCCTTTCATCATCCGGCCGGCAACACAGTTGCCAGTAACTGATAGCCGGGCTGTCCCATGGAATTATGCTCGGATTACAACGACCTACAGAGGAAAGGAGGTGAAAGAGGAAGTTTGTGAAGCCCGAGGGTTGACCCGCTCGGGGAGATGTTTTGCCCCTGCGGAATTGAGGAAGACCACTCCGGCAGTATTGAAAAAGCCGGTCACTGATGAAGAGGCGGAAGAATTCTTGAAAAAGATGAAGCTGCATGACTACTCTGTTTTAGAGCAGTTGAAGAAGACTCCGGCGCAAATATCATTGCTATCCTTGCTGATACATTCTGAAGAACATCGGCAAGCATTGATGAAAGTCCTGAATGAGGCACATGTACCGGATAAAATCTCGGTGAGCCATTTGGAGAAGATCACCAATAGGATCTTCGAAGCAAATCGGATCACCTTCACCGATGACGAGTTGCCTGAGGAAGGCACTGAGCATAACAGGGCTTTATATCTTACGGTGAAGTGTGAAGAGGCGGTGGTTACCAAAGTCCTTGTCGATAATGGGTCCAGTGCTAACATTTGTCCTCTCTCTACACTGGACAAATTGAAAGTAGACATCGGCAAGGTACGCAAGAACAGCGTATGTGTTCGAGGGTTTGACGGAGGAGGCAAAGCGTCGGTTGGTGACATAGTGCTAATCTTGACAATTGGGCCGGTGGAGTTCACTATGGAATTCCAGGTGCTGGACATGGTGGTGTCACATAACCTCCTGATAGGGCGACCATGGATTCATGCCGCAAGAGCAGTTCCATCCAGCTTACACCAGCTCGTCAAGTTTGAATGGGACCAGCAGGAGATCGTCGTCCATGGAGAGAACGATCCACAATCGGGCACCATCATTCCCTTTGTTGAAACAGAAGAAGATGTTGGGCCGTGGGTGTATCAGGTCTGCGATGTGGTGTCCGCCCACCGAGTTCCGGAAGGGGAATGCATTCCCGGCGACAGAACAATTACTGCGGATGTCATGGTGGCGCATGAAATGTTGAGACATGGTTTCATACCCGGTAAAGGTCTAGGTGCATCTCTGCAAGGAATCATACAACCGGTATCGGTGGTCGAAAACTTGGGAACCTTCGGCTTGGGATTCCAGCCAACCTCAGAGGACATCCGGCGAGCAAAGAGGGGTAAGCAGAAGACATGGGTGCTCCCAAAGCCTGTTCCACGCCTGTCCCAATCTTTTGTCAAGTCCGGAGCAAGAGGATATCCAGCGACAAAGATTCCCGGTCCTACGGTCAGGCCAGACGAAGAGTTCTTCAGGAAGTTCGAAAACCTATTCACGGATGTATGTATGCTCGAAGATGGTGAAGGATCCAGTCATGCCGAGATACAATTTGTGGGACCAAAGGCAAAACTGAATAACTGGAAGGCTACTCCTCTCCCTGTCCGGAAGGAGTCTTGGTAGTTTGTCTTGGATTGTTTTTCTTTCGAAATTTTGTATTGGGGGCTTGTCCCCGGAGTAAAATCCCTTTGTTTTTAATTCATTTTTGATTTAAGTTTGCAGTTTGTTTTCCCTTTGTACAATTCCCATTAATGAAATGTGGTTCCTTCGCGTCTAATTTTGTTTATCTCTTTCCTTCTTTTTACTTTTCTGAACAGCCTTCTTGCAACTGATCTTAATGATATGGCGTGCTTAAAGATTAATCAACCCAGTCTAGAAAGTCAATCGGGTTTGGAAATAACAACACATGAAATAAGAAGTGACGAGAGCGAGTCAGAGTACGGCGATGATGAAGCCGTGGAAGAAATCGGTGAAGAATTAAGTCACTTCGAGGAAAAGCCCAAACCGAATTTAAATGATACCGAGGCCGTTAATCTAGGGAATGCGGATGACGTCAAAGAAACCCGGATAAGTGTCCATATTGAACCCAATCTGAGAGAAGAACTGATCAAAACGCTCATGGAGTTTAAAGACATTTTCGCATGGTCGTACGACGACATGCCCGGACTCAGCACTGATCTAGTGGTTCATAGATTACCCACTGATCCGGCATATCCTCCCGTCAAGCAGAAACTGCGGAAATTCAAGACGGAGATGAGTGTGAAGATTAAGGAGGAGGTAACCAAGCGCAGTTGCAGGCAAAAGTCATTCGTGTCACTCGATACCCGGAATGGTTGGCTAACGTAGTATCGGTGCCAAAGAAAGACGGAAAGATCAGAGTATGCGTGGACTATCGCAATCTCAACAAAGAAAGTCCTAAGGATAATTTCCCACTTCCCAATATCCATATCCTGATTGATAATTGCGCCGGACGCGAAATTGGATCCTTTGTGGACTGTTATGCGGGATATCATCAGATTTTGATGGATGAAGAGGACGCAGAAAAGACGGCTTTCATCACACCGTGGGGGACTTATTGCTACCGAGTGATGCCGTTTGGTTTGAAGAATGCAGGAGCAACATATATGAGGGCGATGACTACGGTATTCCATGACATGATACACAAGGAAATTGAGGTGTACGTGGATGATGTGATAATAAAATCTAGGCGTCAAGAAGACCATGTTGCTGACCTCAGGAAATTCTTTCAAAGACTCCGAAGGTACGACATCAAGCTTAATCCGGCCAAATGCGCATTCGGAGTTCCATCAGGAAAGTTGCTAGGATTCATCGTCAGCCGACGGGGCATTGAGTTGGACCCCTCCAAAATTAAGTCCATTCAGGAGTTACCCCCGCCGAAGAATAAAACAGAGGTAATGAGTCTGTTGGGAAGGTTGAATTACATCAGTAGGTTTATTGCCCAGCTCACGGCAACCTGTGAACCCATATTCCGCCTATTGAAGAAAGACGCTGCGATAGAATGGACGGCAGAATGTCAGGAAGCGTTTGACCGGATCAAAGGGTATCTGTCAAATCCACCCGTACTAGTTCCGCCTGAACCGGGTAGACCCCTGATTCTTTATCTGACGGTTTTGGAGAATTCGTTCAGCTGCGTACTGGGGCAGCATGATCTTACCGGCAGGAAGGAACGGGCCATTTACTACCTCAGTAAGAAATTCACGATCCACGAGGTCAAGTACACTCATCTAGAAAAGACATGTTGCGCTTTGACTTGGGTAGCCCAAAAGCTGAAACACTACTTGTCTTCTTACACCACTTACCTCATTTCGCGTCCGGATCCGTTGAAGTATATTTTCCAGAAACCTATGCCTACAGGGAGGTTAGCAAAATGGCAAATATTACTTACGGAGTTCGACATCATATACGTGACAAGGACGGCTATGAAAGCTCAAGCCCCGGCCGATCACTTAGCCGAGAATCCCGTTGACGACGAATACGAACCTTTGAGGACGTATTTTACAGATGAGGAAGTATTGCAGATTGAGGGGTTAGAACCTACCAAGGATCCAGGATGGAAGCTCTTCTTCGATGGAGCGGCAAACGCAAAAGGAGTCGGAGTAGGGGTCGTGCTCATATCTGAAACAGGACATCATTATCCTGTTACTGCTCAACTGCGTTTTCACTGTACCAATAATATGGCTGAGTACGAGGCATGTATCTTGGGGTTGCGATTAGCGGTGGACATGGATGTACAGGACGTCTTGGTCTTGGGGGACTCGGACCTTATGGTACATCAGATTCAGGGAGAATGGGAAACCAGAGATTTAAAGCTTATCCCGTATCGTCAGTGTTTGCATGATCTGACCAAACGCTTTCGATCAGTAGAATTCAAGCACATCCCAAGGATGCATAATGAGGTTGCCGACGCGTTGGCTACTTTAGCATCAATGCTACATCACCCGGACAAGGTTCGTGTCGATCCGTTACATATCCATGTCCGGAATCAACATGCTTATTGTAATGTGATAGAGGAAGAGGTGGATGGTGAGCCATGGTTTCATGACGTCAAGGAATACCTCAGGTTAGGAGTATACCCAGAGCAAGCAACTGGAGATCAAAAGCGAGCTATTCGGCGGTTGGCGAACGGATTTTTCCTTAGTGGAGGGGTGCTGTACAAAAGAACCCAGATTTGGGATTGTTGAGATGTATAGACGCAAGTCAAGCCACAACAGCGATGACGGATATACACTCGGGAGTTTGCGGACCACACATGAGCGGATACGTATTGGCAAAGAAGATTCTTCGAGCAGGATACTATTGGCTCACTATGGAGCGGGATTGTATAAGTTTCGTGCGAAGATGCCATCAGTGTCAGATACACGGAGATTTGATTCATTCTCCGCCGACTGAATTGCATACAATGTCGGCACCATGGCCGTTTGTCGCATGGGGTATGGATGTTATTGGACCTATTGAGCCTGCGGCTTCCAATGGTCACAGGTTCATTCTGGTAACGATCGATTATTTTACCAAGTGGGTGGAGGCCAAAACATTCAAATCAGTGACCAAGAAGGCGGTGGTGGACTTCGTACACTCCCACATCATTTGTAGGTTTGGAATTCCAAAGATGATCATTACGGATAACGGTGCAAATCTTAACAGTGGATTGATGAAAGAGGTATGTCAACAGTTCAAGATTACACACCGAAATTCCACACCGTATCGCCCAAAAGCAAATGGTGCGGTCGAGGCAACAAACAAGAACATAAAGAAGATATTGAGGAAGATGGTAGAAGGGTCTAGGCAGTGGCATGAAAAGTTACCATTCGCGTTGTTGGGTTATCGCACTACCGTCCGGACTTCGGTAGGTGCAACTCCTTACTTGTTGGTATACGGGACTGAAGCAGTAATACCCGCAGAAGTTGAGATTCCATCCCTCCGAATTGTCGCTGAAGCTGAGATTGATGACGACGAGTGGGTCAAAACCCGATTGGAGCAATTGAGCTTGATCGATGAAAAGAGATTGACAGCAGTATGCCACGGCCAATTGTATCAAAAGAGAATGGCGAGAGCATATAACAAGAAGGTACGTCCCAGGAGATTTGAAGTGGGACAACATGTGCTGAGGAGAGTTCTACCACATCAGGCCGAAGCGAAAGGCAAGTTCGCTCCAAATTGGCAGGGACCTTTTGTGGTGACTAGAGTATTATCCAACGGCGCTCTATGTCTGACTGATGTCGAGGGAAGATGCACCGATATGGCTATCAATTCCGATGCAGTTAAGAGATATTATGTGTAATTCTTTAATGCATTTGTCAACGCTTGGTTTCGTTTGTGTGTATTTGGCATTTTTCGAAGAATGAAATGACAGAGGCAATTTTTCCACTACCCAAACACTTTAACCTTTGTTTTCCCATTTGAGCCTTAATTATTCTTTCATATACCCTCTTTCGGAATCATCAAGGAAGATGTGTAACAGAATAGAAAAGAAACAAAGAAGTAATACAAGAAAAAGTGAACTACGTTCGACCCGATTCCTCAAGAAGGATACGTAGGCGCCACACGGCTCGGTCATAATAAAATAAAAATCAAAAAATCCCCCAAGCAACAAAACTGGGGCAGAAGTCATTGTTTCGTTTGAAAGATAGTGTGGATTCCGAAAGTTGTAATAAGCTAACCGTTGAGGCTAAACCCCTTTCTCCAGCCTCACGCGCAGAAACCATATCAAGAACCAGAAAGACCTCTCGATCAGTATTTGGAAAGTGCCAAGTCATGTGAATGAAAGCCAGGAGTGACATCCCGACCCTCGATTGAATCCAGGATGCAAGCCAAAAGGGGATGACGCTCTAGAGGGAATCTCAGGGGTGATACCCCGCCGCAAGGAAAGAAAGCATAAATGAGAGAGTCTTAACGGTGAAAACCCTCGCGGGCACCTTAAGGCGAAGGAAGTTGAGAGAAGTAAAATGAGAGAGTCTTACGGTGAGAACCTTTACGGGCACCTTAAGGCGACGGGAGATAGAGAGAAATGAGAGAATCTCACTAGTGAAAACCCTTTGAAGGGCACTGTGAGGTGACAGGACGAGATAGTTGCAAGATGTCTGCATGAGACAAGGTTTGGACATCCGTTTACCTCTAGCAGGACGCGGTATCAGAAAGTGATTGACATGAATAGACTGGGTAGTTTAATCTCAAAGGCGCGGCATAACATTGGATCAGGCACACATTCAGATAAGTTTTCCTATTTTTGAGTTCAGAAAAGTTTTTCTCTTCTTTTGTCATTTGCGGTCGGTATTCTTTTCTTTTCTTTCATTTTCGAAAATTGATTTTTTCAAAGCTTACTACCAAGTCTCCCAAAGCAGTATATTGAAAGTGAATAGGCATGGAACGAGGCAATAAGACAGAAATCGTTACGATAGTAAGATTGGGATGACAGGCTGAGTGGAAAGTTCGCAAGAATTATGGAGTATGATGGACACATGTGGCATGTCCGAAAGATGGTTTCACGCAACGGATCACCGGCTAAAAAGAGTCGGATCAAACCAAAGAGTGGAATAAAAGGAAAGATGAGAGGTCGTTCGCGGAAAAAGCATCGTCCCAAGCAAGCGTCGACGTCGTCCGCAAAGTTCGAGAGAGGCCAAGCAGCTGAAAGAGAATGGCCCCAACAAGAGTGGCACGACCACTCACGGCATTTTGAAACTAACAATTTTTCTTTGATTTAAAAGCAGGAAAAGAGGGTTCGTTGGCAGAAAAGCATACCGTCCAGAAGTTTATCAAACTGGGGCAGAAAATTTTCTCCTGTTGCGAAAATTTTCTGGAAAGCAAGACTCAGAGGATAAGGGTAGAAAGCAATACGAGATTTCGGGAAGTACCGGCTCCGAGCAGAATAGTTTTGAGAAAAGGCCAGACAACACGATGGGGTAATATTTGAGCTTGGTATCACCCCCAGCAGTTGTGGAAAAATAAAACAATGACTTCGAGATTCCTCCAGCAGTATTACATTCCATAATTTGCTCGAGGAGGCAAAAGCGTGAGTCCCACAGGAGGTATGGGAAGAAGGAAGAGAAGAAGGGGTGAAGGAAACAAAGAATACTTCCTCAGCAGCATCAACCCCAGCAGGCGAGTAAACAGTTCAAAAATACCCCCAGCAGCCAGAAGAAAAGTAATACGACCCAGGGGAAGGCAATTCCAAGACAGGATAATTCAGAAGAGAAGGTGGTCCGAGAGGCAATGCAGGAAGAAGGAAATGGTACAAGAGGCAAGGAAGGTAATCAAGATAGGATGAAATCGGTGAGTAGTAGTTGAAGTCAGGGAGCCCGCCTGGAGAATGGAGTGGCGATTTAATTTTGAAGTAGTAGTTGAAGTCAGGGAGCCCGCCCGGAGAATGGAGTGGCGATTTAATTTTGAAGTTGTAGTCAGGGAGCCCGCCTGGAGAATGGAGTGGCGATTTAATTTTGAAGTCGTAATTGAAGTCAGGAAGCCCGCCCGGAGAATGGAGTGGCGATTTAATTTTGAAGTTGTAGTTGAAGTCAGGGAGCCCGCCTGGAGAATGGAGTGGCGATTTAATTTTGAAGTTGTAGTTGAAGTCGGGGAGCCCGCCTGGAGAATGGAGTGGCGATTTAATTTTGAAGTAGTAGTTGAAGTCAGGGAGCCCGCCCGGAGAATGGAGTGGCGATTTAATTTTGAAGTTGTAGTTGAAGTCAGGGAGCCCGCCTGGAGAATGGAGTGGCGATTTAATTTTGAAGTTGTAGTTGAAGTCGGGGAGCCCGCCTGGAGAATGGAGTGGCGATTTAATTTTGAAGTTGTAGTTGAAGTCAGGGAGCCCGCCCGGAGAATGGAGTGGCGATTTAATTTTGAAGTTGTAGTTGAAGTCAGGGAGCCCGCCTGGAGAATGGAGTGGCGATTTAATTTTGAAGTAGTAGTTGAAGTCAGGGAGCCCGCCCGGAGAATGGAGTGGCGATTTAATTTTGAAGTTGTAGTCAGGGAGCCCGCCTGCCTGAAGAATGGAGTGGCGATTTAATTTTGAAGTTGTAGTTGAAGTCAGGAAGCCCGCCTGGAGAATGGAGTGGCGATTTAATTTTGAAGTTGTAGTTGAAGTCGGGGAGCCCGCCTGAAGAATGGAGTGGCGATTAATTTTGAAGCTGTAGTTGAAGTCAGGGAGCCCGCCTGGAGAATGGAGTGGCGATCGGTTTTAAGTCGTAATTGAAGTCAGGAAGCCCGCCTGGAGAATGGAGTGGCGATTTAATTTTGAAGTTGTAGTCGAAGTCAGGAAGCCCGCCCGGAGAATGGAGTGGCGATCTGTTTTAATTTGGTAGAGGAAAGCGGTAGAATGTAACAGAAATCTTCGGCATGAATCCAAGTTCGTAAGAAGAGACGAAGCATCGGAAGGAACGCCAAGTCAGACAAGATGGCAAGGAGCGCGACGAGATCAAGTTACAAAGGATAGATAAGAACTTGTAGTACTGTAAATTAGTCTAGCTTCTTGTTTTTGTTGCTTAGTGCGGTGTAACAAGGAAATCAGCTGAGCAGTGGTAACAGCAGTAACAGCGGCAACGGCAGTAACAGCGAGATCGCAACAGTCATGGTAGTCCCAGCTACCAGAACTTCCCGAACTACATTGACCTGATTCCCTTTTAGCCAGGGATATGTAGGAGACCTTTGAAGCAAGGTTCGGTCAAAACTTTCCAAAATGCTTCATACGGAGGACTCGAATGGGCAAAATCGCTTATATCCGCTCACTTATCTTTGCACGAAAACTCTGCGTGTTTACGCGCAAAGAGGGGCAGCTGTGAGCACGTGATTTTTGCCTTACTTGAGAAGTACTCCCAGAAAATTCAAAAAATAAAAATAGTTTCGTGTTGGGCATGATTTTTGTGATTTTGTGTTATTTTATCTTTTTGTGTGCACGTTTATTTATTCAATTTAAAAATACAAAAAAATATATGCTAGGTTTTGCATTTTTTTAGTGTTTGATATCGGAGTCATGTGATTTACATTTTTTGGGTGATATGTAATTATGTACGTTAATTGTAGTAAAAAACAGCGGTGTTATAGGTTGGTATATATACATATGTTGTGTATATATATATATATATATGTATATATACATATATATATATATATATATATATACACATATGCATATAGTACATCATGTAGATCTGATCTGGGCCGAAACTTAGCCTAAAAACCAGGCCCAAGCGAATTTCCTCTAATCCAGCCCAAATACCCGTCCAAGCTTCAGCCTGGGTAACGCTTGATCCGGACCGTTGGATTTTATTATCCAACGGCCCAGATTAATCCTTTAATTCCAACATACACTCAGCCTATGACTTAACCAAACGACGTCGTTTGGTTTAAGTGAGGGGATCCTGATCGTTGATCGTAAATGATCCAACGATCCGGATTCAATCTCATATCTCGTATATAAGGCTCATTCTCATACCCCGCCCCCCCCAAGCCAGACCCCCCCTCTCCCTTCATCTCCCAAAGGTCCTCAGAGACCAGGCTTCTCTCCGCCGTCCGCCGCCATTGCGCCGCCTGCCGGAAATCGCCTCACGGCGGTTCCGGTAGGCCAATCATCACCAAACCAATGCCAAAACCTTCCCCTCACCTCCCCTATCACGGATCCGGCCTTCGCTAACCTCGAATCACCACCCAACGGCTCGAATCTTCATTCAAAGATTCGAGCCAAAACCCAAACTACGCCAAACTTCACCAAATTCACACCACAGTCTCCTCACACCTCCCCCACACTCCCATTGACATTGGTGTGGTTCGAATCTAATCAGAAATGCAAAAGCCCCAAATCCGAGCCCAAGAACCCTAGTTTTTGGAAAAAACCAATTCGAGCCGGGTTAGCTGTAATTGAAGTCCAAGGGACTTTAGTCTAGGTGTTCTCAATCGAGAACATCTTGATTAAAGCCCGTTTGGCTTCAATAGTTCCCAAATTTTGGTGCAAAGCCTGGGTCGGCAGTTTTTCTTATGAGGTATCCATTTCTTCTCCGGTCGATTCAATTCAATTGTGTGAACATGTGTGTTTGTTTTGTTTGTGTTTCAATTTTTATCTGTTTAATTTCTCGTATCGATTGATCTATTCTCCTCCTTCAACAGACCTTTTATGTGGTCGATTCCTATTCTTTACCCATTCTTGTTTGAATTCAATGCCACAACAGCTTGTATGCCTAGTTCGTTTAATGTCGTCAACAATCCAATTTGTTTGTATAATTTGCCCTGGCCTGCCCGTATGCAATGCACAAGTGTGGGATTTGTTTGCTTGTTTAATCCTGGATTAAGAGTTAATTGTTTACAGAGTTAGGATTTAATTGAGATTGTTTATTTAATCACTTGCCCATAAAGGGGCTAGTGGAACCTGCACAGCAGGGTATCCCACTGATGCCCTGCCACCAGCCTTATTGTTTAATGCTGGAGTCCATACATTGGACAGTAGGTAGTGGGGAATGCAGGGAATTTGATGGGTCTGGCAGAGATAGGAGTGGGCAGGGTAATAGCTAATTAGTGCAGGTATTCTGGAGGGGTTTTTAGCTATAAATATAGCATCAAACTAAAGCTATAGGGGATACCTGAAAAGAACTAGAGTACCTGGAGAGCAAAAAACACAGACAGTGAGGGGAGAGGACCTGGAGATACAAAGATTTTAAAACAGTGATAGCTAGAAAGAATACTTAGGGAGAAAATAGACAGCAAGCTACATTTCGATACACATATATAAAGATACAGAGAAAGGCTACTGTTTCATTGGTTCTGGGGTCACTGTTTTGTGAGTTTTGATTCAGTGGCTGAGCTATTAGGCTTTCGTGTGTTGTGGTTGTGTTTTGCTGTTGGTGGCAGTGTTCATTTGGTACTGTTGGTCAGTAGTGTTGCTGCTCTTGGTCGTTTGTGTTGTTGGCTGGTTTATAGTTGTTGCTGCCTGGGTTGGTTTGTTGCTGTTAGGCATTTGTTGTTGTTGTTGTGTCTTTGTTGCTGCTGTGTTGACCTTACCCGAGTGTTGTGGTAGCTCCTGAGTTGCTTTTGGTCTATTTTGTTGCCACTGGTTGTTGTTGGGGCCATTCGATTGCTGCCACTGGTTATTGTTGCTGCCATTGGTTATTGGTCTACTGTTTTAGCTGGTCTAGTGTTGTTACTGTGGTGGTCATTTGTTGCTGGTCCAGTGTTTGTGGCTATTTGGTTGGTTACCATTGTTGCTGTGGTGTTTGTGTGGCTGTTGGTTCACTGTGTTTATTACTGGTCTACTGTTGTGCTCCTGTTACTGTTGTTGCATTGCCATTGCTCACTCTTCCTTGTTCTTCCGCATTCCAGGTACACACCTCTGTTATTGTAGTTCCTTGGTTCGAAAAGAATGAAGTTTGAAGCTTATGCATAAAGTCTATTGAAACATGTAGTCGTTTAAAGTTCTTATGTTTAATTACATTCCGTTATTCTTCAATTAAGCTTGTATTGCTAGTCTTGGTTATGGAAAAGTGTAGCTAGGCCAAAGATACACTGTCGTTAGATAAGCACGTAAACCTGAATTAGTCTGTTGTATCTCTATTCAATCTTCTCTGCTCGTGTGTGTAATCTCCAAATCCTGTTAACGTTAGACCTTATGCTAAAAGCAAGATTAGCTAGGGAGTTGTTACTCAACGGAATGACGTAATTAGATTAAAAGAGTCGGGAGCGCATTTCATGTGACCCGACCCCAATTTTGGGCAAGAGTAAACAAAGCATGTCAGGAACCACAGGCGCATTTCATGTGGTGTGGTTCGTAGCAAGTTTTAAATAATTTGGAATCAACTCTTAGGTAAAATACGGTGGGATGTAGTTCGCTTTAGGTTTGAATCAAAGGTGCGCCTCACCCAATAGTTACACTAATCACACAGCCTTCATAAATGTACATATAAAATACTTAGATTTTGAGATGCGTCGTTCCTTAACGAATATCACGCCCTTCTCAACAGTGTAAATAAGTAGTCGATCCGGGCGCATATTTTAGTTCTACCTTTTAAATACGGGTGTGCATTTCATGCGACCCGAATCCAAACCCCGAAATGTTGAATAAGAATGTGTCGAGGATCCGGGTGCATTTCATGTGACGTGATTCGAAAGCATATTTTTAAGCAACTTTCTCTTTCGTAAATCATAACCAATAATAAAAGCGGTAAAGGGATATTAACTTGCACTAAGTACATAATTGTAAAAGCAGATAGATAAGCCAAACACGACAGTTGAGCGACCGTGCTAGAACCACGGAATTCGGGAATGCCTAATACCTTCTCCCGGGTTAATAGAATTCCTTATCCGGATTTCCGGTTCGCGGACTGTTAAATAGAGTCATTCTTTTCCTCGATTCGGGATTTAACCGGTGACTTGGGACACCATAAATCTCCCAAGTGGCGACTTCTGAAATAATTAAAATAATCCCGTCTCGATTGTCCTTTAATTGGAAAAACTCTTTGCATCCTTGCGGGTGCGTAAAAAAGAGGTGTGACAACTATCTCTTCAAAGACTGATCGTAGATCGTATTTTTAGTTTAGGTCCAATTTGTGAAGCATGAAATATGTAAAGAGACATTTCTTTGCATTGATGTTAATGTTTAATCCACCGTAAGATCATTTAAGAATGGCTATGCGTAAGCCCTCCTCCCATGTATTTGTGCTAATCAATCTGTGTATTGTGTGAATATTTATGTAAATGCGATAATTTTGTAAAATGCACTAGGTATTTGATGGAATTTTCCGCTGTTATGCAGTGGTGATTGCAATTATTGTGGTTGTTGCTGAGACAGAGTGGGGATTTTTCATCAAGTTCTGGAAGGTTTATGTGATGTCATAGTTTTTCTTATGATATTTGCTCACATTATGACCAATTAAACATATGTTTGCATATCGGACGTTGTAAATTTGAACTCTTCTAACTTCAGTGCCGCTATTAGTATGCATTTGCAAGTACCTTGGAGCTGCCTTCTCTACATTAACTGCCATTGTAAGTATCTGTTTAGGTTGAAAGATGTTCTGAGGAAGTACCTTCTGACTTTCAAAGCAAAGAGTCGAATTTCATGTTCTATATTTATGAGCACTTTATTCAAGGATAGTAACAACTTAAGTGCTGCTGTGATATATGTGTGCATATTCAATTTTTATCTTTAGATTTTCTAGTAAATTACTGTGGTATGATTTATACATTTACAAGTACATGATCTCCTACAATTTTACCATATTAACTCACCAATCTTTACTATACATGCAGGAGAATATATGGAATAAAAAGTTCAACCCTTTCTGATGATTTCAATAACAAGAAGGCATCTGGAATGAGGTCTTAAAACTAGTGTATTCCTTAAGCTAGCATTTGGGCTAATAAGGTGCTAACCTATGATTTCTTAAAAGCTAGATAGACCACTGGTGCTCAACGAACTCCAGCGTCTTCTTCTCTAGCCCAGTGAACGACCACTGCTGCTCCAAAATAGGTAAGTTTCTTCTTCTTCTTCTTCGTCTGTTCTTTAGAAACATTTATTAAAAGACACCAAAGGGAGCCACAAAACTAAGGCTGTTGTCAAATTACCTTTCTTCTACAAAAAGAATTTTTTTTGAATTTCTTGAACTGGGAAAAAAAAATAAACAAACAAACCTGTGTACGAATCAACTGATTTCTCCAGGACCTCAGCTCTTGCAGGTGTATTCCAGAACTTGCATGTATACTATGTTTTCTGCTGTTCTATCTGGGTAGCTACTCTTGCTGTGTGAACCTAGCATCTATTTGAGCTCACATTGCTGTTCTCAGTATCGTAGAGACTCACAGCTTTATTATGTGTGATCTCGACTAGTTTGGGATTGAGACATAAGTGTTGTTGTTTTCTATTTGGATATCAATTCCTTCTAACCAAGAATCCTCAAACATTTATTATTCGTTACCCACTTACATTACTTGAATAACCGTTTGGTTAAAGCTCTTATTTTTCAAAAGTGAAAAGGTCTCTATGGCTTATTCCTCGTTCCTTAATTGGCAGTGTCTAACTGTTAATTTCATCAATGTAGTCTATCGATTTAGATACTCTTTCAGACCCTACACTAATAATATTTTATTTGAGCAGAGAGAACACTTTCTTTCTGAGCTATTTTTCCTTGGATGTCTTTAGATTTGAAGTTTGCACTATCTATGCCTTATTTAATTTGCTTATTGAGTAAATGTTTAAATCAATAATGTTTTGTATGAATTTCATTCAATCTTGAAACTATTGAAGAACTGTATAACTTTTCCTATGGTTTACACTTGGAAAAAGATTAGGGTAACTGTTACCTCATTTTGGTCATTTTGTATTCAAAAGTTCCAGATAAAGTATCTTAAGATAATAGATTAGGTGTTATCTTCATCCTTTATAAATCTTTGTAGATCAAGAATTACAATAGTTATACTCATTTGTTCAAAGAAAAAGAAAGAGAAATTGAAAATTACAGCTCAGTTATTCTAGAAAATTATCTGATAGACTATTTTTTCTACTCGCTTGGTCTAAACAAGATAAACACTGGATGTATTAGCTTGTATCATTCACTCTTACTAGAGGTTGCATTGACAACCTTAACAGTAAACAATTGATATTGCAAGGAAAAACTCCACAACTGAGTGGGACAGTGCAAAAAGAAGTGACTGTTTGTTTCAGCATGCTTTCACATGAGAAAACACATGCTGCATCAAACAAATGTTCTTTCTATAGGTTTTCACGTGTGAGACATGCTTGTATACTCATAATCATCCATGTGAAACAATCAATCTTGTATAATGAAACAATCATACTTGTTACTTCTCTCAGTTTAGCTTGTCATCTGGATACTTCAAAGTAACTTAAGACAACACCATCAACACATCATGTGAAAGAAACTATAGTACTTGATTTAAAGTCTGCCTTACAATTTAAAACAGAGAAGCAACTAAATACATGTGCTTCAATAGAACTAGTTTTATGCCGTCTCACCACATTTTGCTTGTTTGGAAAAGTATTAGTGAAAATTTTAGTGTTAGTACATAAACATGTTGTTGCATGTGCAGCTGTTTGCTGCTCATGGAGGGAAAGAAATTGTTCAACATCCAGAGTTGTGTGGAAAGTTGACCTTTCCCATTTCTCTTAAGCAGGTGATTATCGTTCATTAATTTTCCCCTGTGTCTCAATTGTTTTGGACTAAGTTTAAAGTGCAAAATGAGATCTATATTATTGTTGTAATGTTTGTTATTAGACTCCCTTTTACAGCCTTGGTTTCAAGATGGAACCATCCAGTGCTTTGTCAGAAGAGACAAAGCTAATATAACTTACCAACTGTTCCTTTGCCTTAGCGCTGACAAGTTTGTCTTACTTATTTATGCGGGCTGACATGTAGTCTAATTTAGATCTTTTTCTCATATTTGAAGCTTCATATGTTTCCACAGTCATTTGATGTCTCCCTTTATTGTATTTGATCCTTTAGGATTTAAAACCTTTCTTTTTCTTTCTAAATCATGGATTAGATTAGATTCATTTCTGTCGGTTCCTAGAAGAATCATCTTACTCTATGCGTAATCGAGCCACTTGTGATGTGATATATATTTCAAGTATTTATCAATTATCTTGTTTTCTTCTATGAAAGATAAAGGTAGTGCATCTTAGTTGCTCATCTTTTATTTTCTTTGCTGTTTATACGTGATACTATATCATCAGCTGTTCAGTGTGCCCTCTTTTGCCTATCATATCTTGCCGAGTGCAGTGTGTCATATATCAAAATTCACTGTGTTTTACCGTTTTGAAATTTTGCTTGCGTAGTGAAATTATAGCTTCATTTAGTTTATTGTATGATTTTCCTAGTATTGAATTTTTGTCTCGCTATTCCTTTGGGAGCAATACTTATCTTTTCCATGTTTAGGCTATGACAGATCAAATTGAACAAATGGGAATGACATTAGAAAACCAATTGAAGTTTTGCTTGCTGAAAGTCATGTAGTTGAAAAGTGCCTATGTATTCCAATTGTAGAATGAATGATTTGGATTTTGGTTTGTTACAATCAACAAATTAAGGAGTTGCGAAGTAGATATGATCACCAGGCTCGTCAGTGCTCAGATTTGACATGTAAACTTGATGCCACACAGGTAAATTTCTAGCCTTTTATTCTAATATCACGTCTTAAAACCTGTTCAAAAGCTCTTACTATTGAAGGTTCTTGCTAAAACACTGTAACCAAACTACCTCAATGTTGGCGAATGCTGAGGACGAACTAAGACAATGTGGGTACACTCTCAAAGAGCCGGATTTTATTATCTGTGAACAGAAAAAAACTAGTATAGTGATCTGATCTTTGGTTTTAACTGTAGCCTTGAATTAAGTCTTAATTTCTTATTGATATTCACAGAAAATGCCCTTGCTCAACAAGCATGTAGTTTACAAGCTCAGTTGAAGAAATCAGTTCAAGACAATGCTTTATTGTTTTTGAAGCTTTGTAAGGCATCTAATTACAATATGCAGAACTGTAGAAATGATTTGTTGGAATTTGTTAACTATTTCCTTCTAATATGTTTTTTCTGCAGCAAGAGAAGACAAGTTGAGTGTTGATAATAGGTCAGTGGTGAACAACTTTCAAACTGACCTCGCGAAGCAACTTGGTTTTCTTTCTAACTTAGTGGCAATATCAGCGTGTCGACAAAACAAACACCTCCAGTGTGTTGAGAAATTGTGTCACAACTTTCTGGAATCACACGATAAGGTGACAACCATATTCCAGTGGCAAAGTTTCCTTTTTTATTTCCTTAATTATAAGATCTCTATTTGTTTGCTTTGTTCTACTACTGATACCGGACTTTACATTGTTTCTCTCCTAATTTTAGATTAGTTGAAGATCCAGATTTGATAAACTGTTAATGCAAAAAGTTTTCTTGTAGGTTGTGGTAGATTTGAAAAGGAAAATTAGAACTTCAAGGGCCTTGTATGCAACTCATTTAGAGGACATGCAAAATGTGGTAAGACGGCATAAAGCTAGTTCTATTACTGCCCTGGATGAGATTTCTGATTTAAAGTCTGCCTTACAAATAAGCTACTCGTTTATTTGAACGAACAAAAGGATGTTATAGAACAAAATTTTACAATGAACGTCATCGCATGACTTCAGTGTCTGAACCCAGATTTGCGACTTGATCCTGACATGTTAAGGTTCAGTGCACGTTCACATGTAGAAGCTTCCTCTGCACAACAAGCTACTGTTCAACTAAACAGTCGACCATCTGCTGGTAGTAACAATCAAGGTTAGTACGTACCAAATGTTATACATCTTCTATTTCTTCTTCTTCTTCTCCTCCTTGGTTGTGAATTTGCTTTTGTTCAAGGCAGAGTGGATATGGTTCCTTGTGTTCCCATGTTAAAAATTGCTAGTTTTCCTGTTTATAAGATGATTGCTAATGTAAGGCTGGACTACTATCCATTTTCTCTATTAAATAGCAGACCAAGTAGCACAACCAGGCCTAACGAAATTGAATACTTGCATGCGAATACGAGTCTTTAGTTCATTGCCTTAATCCAATTGTTGCAAACTTCTCTGTCACTTCCCTGTGTATCTTTGGATCCTTTAGTATAGGATTAGTCATGGTGAAATTGTTTATGCACCTTGATACAAGATAAGAAGAAAAGTGTTGGTTGATCTAGGTTTGTCGGGAAAATTGGCTCAGGGGACAAACTGGAAAACTCATTCTCAAAATTTTCTTCTGTTTGTGGAGCTACAGTTGAATGGGATGGCAAAAAGCACCGAGACTACTCCAGTTTTAGATCAGGCAACTATAGCTTTTATCAGCTCTTCATCTATAATTCTAGTTAGAAAACAAGGACAACAAGCTACAGCCATTTCCATTCCCATCATTGGACTTTCTATATCATGCAAACTGTGGTAATTGGTGATTCAAATCTTCTACTAGGAGATCTGGTCACCTTTTTGCTACCACCAACCAAGAGAAACATCTCACTTTAATAGCAATCCTGGCTTTCCAACTATTCTTTCAAGGCCATCTTGTGTCTAGTTATCTAGTAGCAGTTAATGCATTATATGTTGATTTAAGTGTGAAACACTTTCTGCCATTACCTTTCCATATCATGGAATCTCCAGCGTCAGTTGTGCCTTTGAACATGTCCAGCACCTTGAAGAACTCATTTGTATTCTCATTGTCAAAATCATAACTTTTCTTAGAAATAGAGTATCCTGTTTCAGAAATGTGTTTGGCTTGAGATACTAGCTCTATAGCTATTAGATGGCTTTGAGACAGATTTATTCTGTCCGAAGCATTTTCGGAGGATTTATTGGACGGTTCAAGTATTTATGTTTGTGATTCTTCTTATGCATTATTCTTTACTTTGCCATTATAGGTTGATAGTTTAAAAGTCTTGGTGTTTGGTAATAATATCAGATTGTTATTGCGTATAATTTGTTGAGATGAATAAGTTGGATTAATAAAAAAGAAAAAAACAGTTAAATGCTTGAGTATTCTTAGACCAGATTCTAACTTTATTTATGCTCTTTTGTAGGTGGAGTTGATCAACAAATGGACGTTGAAGACAATGAAGACAATGAAGACAATGAAGAATTAGACCTTACTTGAAATGAATTTTGTATTGTTATAGCTAAATGTTCTAGGAATCTTTTGTTGCCAACCTTTTTGAAAACTTATTTAATCTCTTGAAATGTACTAAACCACTCATGGGTTAGAATATTTAGCTTTATGGATAATTATTTATTACTAATAGTTTCATTTTATGATGTGTTTAAATTTTAGTGTTATTATAATTTATTATATGCATAAATATATATTTATAACAGGTTATTTTGGTTTTAATTGAACCGATACATACAGAACCGTTCCAAAAGGGCATCAAAACTATTCCAGTAGATAATGTAAACCGTTGCAATAGGTCCCACAAATTGTTCCAAATACTAATATAACCGTTACGATAGCCTAAAGCAATTGTAGCTATATCCTACATAACCGTAGCAATAATTTACGTAAGTGTTGCTATAAATAATATGGTAACGGTTAAAAACCGTTGTAGAAACTATACAGCAATGGTTTTGAACCGTTCTAATTTAAAAATGACCGTACTAATAGAGAAAGGAAAAACCGTTGCCATAGACCTTTCTATTGTCACGGTGACGTAAACCGTTGCAAGAACCGTTCCAATAGACCTATAGGTACGACGGCTGATGTAACGGTTGTTTAACCGTTCCAATATCCATATGGCAACGGTTTTGCTGTTTATGTGAACGGTTTTGCAACCGTTCCTGTAGGCCAATTTTTCAGTAGTGTATTGAGTGGCGGGGTTCGACTGATTATGTCCCTAGCCGTGTGATTTCATTCTTAAAGGCTTAGAGGATGGTTGAAAAAGGGTGTTTGTCATATCTAGCATTTGTGAGGGATGTTGGGAGCTGAGACTCCTAGTATTGATTTTATGCCCGTTGTGAGGGACTTCCCTTATGTGTTCCCATCAGACCTGTCGGGCATGCAACAGATAGGGATATTGATTTTGGTATTGATTTGGTGCCAGGCACTCAGTCCATTTCTATTCCTCCTTACCGTATGACACCAGCTGAGATGAAGGAGTTGAAAGAACAACTTCAGGAGCTTTTAGATAAGGGATTCATTCACCCTAGTGTGTTACCGTGGGGTGCACCAGTGTTGTTTGTTAAGAAGAAAGATGGCTCAATGAGAATGTGCATTGATTATAGACAGCTGAACAAGGTAACAGTGAAGAACAAGTATACTCTACCGCGCATTGATGATTTATTTGTTCAGCTCCAGGGAGAGAGGATGTTCGTGAAGATTGATCTTCGTCCAGGCTATCACCAGCTAAAGATTAGATATTCTGATATTATGAAAACAGCATTCAGGACGAGATATATGCACTATGAGTTTCTTGTGATATCTTTTCGGCTGATCAATAACCCAGCCGTGTTTATGCACTTGATGAACAGTATGTTCCAGCCATGTCTGGATTCTTTTGTGATCGTGTTCATTGATGACATTCTGGTATACTCTCGTAGCCAGGAGGAGCATGCTCAACGTTTGAGGTTGTGTTGCAGAGGTTGAGGGAGGAGAAATTGTATGCAAAGTTCTCCAAGTGCGAGTTTTGGCTCGAGTATGTAGCTTTTCTGGGTCATGTGGTGTCTCATGATGGTATTCAGGTCGACCCGAAGAAGATAGATGCAGTGCATAGTTGGCCTAGAGTGTCCTCAGCTATGGAGATTCGGAGTTTCCTTGGTTTAGCGGGGTATTATCGCCGGTTTGTTCAGGGATTTTCATCCATTGCTTCTTCTTTGACCAGATTGACGTAGAATGGTGCACCATTCGTGTGGTTGGATGAGTGTGAGGAGCGCTTTCTGAAGCTCAAGATAGCTTTGACCACAGCTCCAGTGTTAGTCTTGCCATTAGCTTCAGGTTCATATACCGTATATTGTGATGCCTCGAGAGTTGGGATAGGTTGTGTGTTGATGCAGGAGGGTAGGGTTTTTGCTTATGCTTCTCGTCAGTTGAAGCCTCATGAGAAGAACTACCTTGTCCATGATTTGGAGTTTGAGGCACTATTTGTACGGCGTGTCCTGTGAGATGTATACTGATCATCGTTGTCTCCAGCATTTGTTCAAACATAAGGATCTTAATTTAAGGTAGCGGATGTGGCTTGAGTTGCTCAAGGATTATGACATTACTATTCTATATCATCCGGGGAAGGCCAATGTAGTGGCCGATGCTTTGAGCCGAAAGGCGATTAGTATGGGCAGCTTGGCGTATATTCCAGTTGGGGAAAGACCATTTGCATATGATGTTTAGGAGTTGGCCAATCGGCTAGTGAGGTTGGATATTTCAGAGCCCAGCAGGGTGTTGGCTTGCATTGTTTCTCAGTCTTCCTTATATGATCACATTCGTGAGCGCCAGTATGATGATCCACACTTGCTTGTCCTTAAGGACACAGTTCAGCATGATGATGCTAGAGATGTCACTATTGATAGTGATGGTGTATTGAGGATACAGGGTCGGATTTGCATGCCCAATGTTGATGGCCTTCGTGAGTTGATATTGGAGGAGGCCCATAGCTCGCGGTATTCTATCCATCCAGGTATCGCGATGATGTATCAGGATTTGAGACAGCATTACTGGTGGAGAAGGATGAAGAAGGATATTGTGAGTCATGTAGCACGGTGCCTCAACTGTCAGTAGGTCAAGTACGAGCATCAGAGGCCCGGTGGCGTGTTTCAACGTACTGATATTCCAGAATGGAAGTGGGAAAGGATCACTATGGACTTTGTTAGTGGACTCCCTCGGACAGCGAGGAAGTTTGATTAAGTTTGGGTGATTGTGGATAGGCTGACCAAGTCAGCTCACTTCATTCTTGTATGTACTACATACTCCTCGGAGCGATTAGCAGAGATATTCATTCATGAGATTATGAGATTGCATGGAGTTCCAGTTTCTATCATATCAGACAGAGGTACTCAGTTTACTTTGCAGTTTTGGAGGACATTTCAGCGTGAGTTGGGCTCACATGTTGAGTTGAGTACTTCATTTCATCCTCAGACGGATGGACAGTCCGAGCGTACCATTCAGATCTTGGAGGACATGTTGCGCGCTTGTGTTATTTATTTTGGTGGTTCATGGGCTGATTATTTGCCTCTTGGAGAGTTTGATTATAACAATAGCTACCAATCCAGTATTCAGATAGCACCGTATGAGGCTTTATATGTGAAACAATATAGATCTCTATTTGGTTGGTTTGAGCCCGGTGAGGCTAGGTTGCTGGGGACAGAGTTGGTCTAGGATGCTTTGGACAAGGTGAAGGTGATTTAGGAGAGACTTCGCACAGCCCATTCGCGCCAGAAGAGTTATGCGGACCGGAAGGTTCGGGATGTGTCTTATTCCGTGGGTGAGAAGGTCTTACTAAAGGTTTTGCCTATGAAAGGCGTCATGATATTTGGGAAGAAAGGAAAGCTCAATCCGAGATTCATTGGCCCTCTTGAGATTCTTAGGAGGATTGGAGAGGTGGCCTATATGCTTTCTTTGCCGCCTAGTCTATCGGGAGTTCATCTGGTGTTTCACGTGTCTATGCTCCGGAAGTATGTTGGCGACACATCCCATGTGTTGGATTTCAGTACAATTCAGCTTGATGATGACTTGACCTATGATGTGAAGCCTATAGCTATATTGGGTCGTCAAGTGCGGAGATTGAGGTCCAAGGATATTGCATCAGTGAAGGTTCAGTGGAGAGGTCGGCCCGTGGAGGAGGCCACTTGGGAGATCGAGCAGGAGATGCAGAGCAAATATCCTCACTTATTTGAGTCTCCAGGTATGTTTCTTGACCCGCTCGAGGACGAGCGTTTGCTTAAGTTGGGGAGAATGTGACGACCCAGCCCATCATCACGAGAGTTACTGCCCCGTTATCCCCTTATTAAGTTGTTTCATGTTTTAATGTTAGTATTAGAGTCTATCGGGTGAGTTTGGATTGATTCTGGTTGAAAATAAAGCATATAGCCTTTTAGAATGAAGCTTGTTTCTGAAAAGTCAACCTAAAGTTTACTATGTGGTTTGAGGTCTCAGATATGGATTCCGGTCATTCGGTTAGCTTCGGGAGGTGAATTCTGACTTAGGGGAGCGATCGGAATTGAATTTAGAGGTCCGATGTAGAAATAGGCTTGAATTGGCTAAGTTGGAATTTTGGCGAAATCTGGTCGATAGGTGAGATTTTGATCCGGGAGTCGGAATGGAATTTTGACAATTTCAGTAGCTTCGTTAGGTAATTTTGGATACTTCTGCAAATGTTCAGGTCATTCAGACATCATTTGGTCGGATTTTTTATGGAATATAGGTTTCAAAAGTTTTGGTTGACACTTAGGCTTGAATACGCCTTGATTTGAGGATTTTTGTGTTTAATAATGTGTTTTTATGATTGGAACAAGTTCATATTGTGATTTGGAGTAGGTTGGTGGTTTTAGTTGAGGTCTCGGGGGCCTCGGGGGTGTTTCCAGGGGTCAAACAGACCATTTTGAGTTGAAGAACATAGCTGTCATAAATGTTGCAGACGTTTGCTCTATGCGATCGCAAGGGTTGTGATGCGATTGCATAGAAGGTTTGGAGGAGGCCTAGATTTTTTTCAATGCGATCGCGGTATGAGGGTTGCGATCGCATAGTTGATGAGGTTTGCGCTCTGCGATCGCATAGAGTATTGGCCAGGGGTCCCAGGTTCTTTAATTGTTCAATGCGATTGCGGACATAGGTATCCGATCACATAGTGTTGTTTGATGAAGCAATACGATCGCAGGGGTTGAGTACGATCACTTAGGTCAATTTTGAGTGGTCGGAAAGTTTGTTCTATGCGATCGCGGTAAGGGTGATGCGATCACATAGAGTAAAGTAAATGTCAGGCAGATCGGTTATATAACAATTCATCCGCGAGGGTTTCATAATTTTACCATTGTTGGGCAAGTTTTGAAGCTAGGGGACAAGGGATTAAGAGATTTCCACCTAGATTTCGATTAGAGATAATTTTTATGGTCTAATTACGTGATTTTATCCTAGAATCTTCATCTATATCGCTAAAATTTTGGAGGAAATAAGGTGTAAATTGGGATTCTGCTTGAAGCCTAAGAAAAATAGAAAATTGATAATTTGAAGGAGCAAATGAACTCCAATTTTGATAAATTTTCTATGTATGGACTCGTGGCGAGACGAGGATTCTGAAAATATGGATTTAGTAATTTTTTGATAAGCAGGCCTAAGGCTCGGATTTTGGCAACTTTGTGTTTTTGCATGTAATTCGAGTTATTTTGATTGGGTTATGTTCCTTTAGCCTATTTTGATATATTCCTATTGATTTTGATCAGTTTCTGCACTCGTGGAGGTTGATTCTCGTGGAAAGGGCATTGCGGGCTAGTTTTCAAGCCGATTCGAGGTGAGTAATGGGTATGGATGATGACCTGAGGGTTGAAACCCCGGTATATCACTATGTGATGCTGTATTGAGGCGAGACACGTACTTTACTGTGAGTGCGGGTTCGATTGTGATTGGGGACTATGACTTAGTCCGACTGTGTAGTATTATACTGTGTTGATGGCTATAAATGAGCCGGTAAACCTCCTACTTGGATGGTTGTGGATATCTTTGGGCTGTAAGTCAGTCATTTGAATCCCGTAAGGATCCTTATCATTGCTTCTATGATTATAGCATGTTATCTTGATATCAGTCCTGAGCTAAATACTGTGTAAAATGATTTTTCCAAACTCTGGTGTTTCTGAACATTGTTTTCTACAATTACTATTAAAAAGGATTTCAAAATGATAATTTAATGTGCCTGTGAGGCTTTCATTGCATGTAGCTGGACTAGTAGTGGATCGGGCTACGCGCCGCAGTATATCATTGATATTGTACTTGGGCTGTAGGAGCCCCTCCGGAGTCTAAACCCCCACAGTGAGCGCGGGTACCCAAATGGATCGGGCTATATGCCGTAGCAGTCATGTTCATGCATATGCATTGCATTTAGACATATTTACTGTACTGTCTTAACTGTCATTACTTTATTTGTTATTTATACTGCTGAAAAGGATATAAGAGAGTTATTACATAGCTTTGCTTAGTGATTTATTGGGTATTTTTACCTTCAATGTCTTTATCCGTGCTTATTAAAACTGAGTTGGAAGTACTCACACTATTCCCTACACCTTGTATGCAGATCCAGGTACTTCACAGCAGCGTTGACTTTCCAGCTGCTCCAGAGCATTTTATGGATTGTCGAGGTAGCTGTTTGGCGTCCGTAGGACCCGAACTTCCATGTTATCTTTTTTTTCTTGATTTTACGCATGTTGTCTTACACTTATGTATTCAGTTCTATTATGACACTCTGGTAGAGGCTCCTGACTCGTGACCCCCGATTTTGTGGGGGAGACTTGTGTTTTGGGATATTTTTCTCAGTTATGCTAGACTTTTGTATTTTCTTATCTCTGTTAATACTTCTAAGGGTAAAGTGAGAGCTGATAGCTCTGTATTTTGAAAGGTTGGTCTGGCTGGCCTAGCAATATGCTAGGCGCCATCACGACCGGATTTTGGGATCATGATACCGGCAAGCCTACATGTGCATTTGAGGTTTGGATGGATGAACCATGTAACCAGGAGTACTACAAAGAGAGAATTTTTGACCTTCATTGTTGATGTACAAGCCAAGCGGTAAGCGAGCACCGAACCATTGATGAAATTGAGGCGTTTAAGGCCAAATTCAATGAGGTAGAAGAAGAGAAAAAAAAAAGCTGGAAGACCAACTTGAGTGGTTGGATCAAATTGTAGTACGCGATCGTTATTAAATAGTGGCTAGTACAAGATAAGCATAGTAGTGTATTTTCATGTTTCCCTTGTCATGTGTTTGTATTAGTTGTACTGTTTATATTTTTATATTTGCCGCTTTTGTGTTTGTGTTTCATGTTCAAATAAAATTCATGTTCAAATTCTATTTCAGTAAAAATATTGTTATAGCTGAGTTATTTTTATTAAATACATAATATGAAAATCCTGTTTTGTGTCAAAGAAATTTAAAATGTTATGTCGAAAAATGCAAATCTAAATCTATCATGTCGAAATTAAAATGTTATGTCGAATAATGCAAATCTAATGAGAAAAATACAGTTTGTTGAGTTGTCATGTCCTTATGAAAAAGCTGAAAAATCATGTGAACACCATGTTTCATATCAGAGAAATTCAATATGTATTTCACAGTATAATACTACGTTTTGTTGAGTTGTCTTATATGTAATTCGCATTATTATACTATGTTTTGCGGAGTTGTCATGTCGTTCTGAAAAAGCTGAAAAATATGTGAAAACCCTGTTTCGTGTCAGAGAAATTTAATATGTAATGTGCAGTATTATACTGCAGTTTTGTGTGAAATGTTCAAATTTTGAACTTTTTTGTGTTAGTAAACATCACCAAGAATGTGGTATAAAACAAATATCGTTCTGAAAAGGCTGAACACCATACGAAAATAGAATTATTTTTAGAAAAATTTATTATGTGATTCGCAGTGTAATATTATATTTTGTTGAGTTGTCATATCATTCTGAAAAGCTGAAAACCATGTGGAAACCTTATTTCATGTCAGAAAAATTAAATATGTAATTCGTAGTATAATACTACATTTTGTGGAGTTGTCATGTCATTCTGAAAAAGCTAAAAACCATGTGAAAATCCTGCTTTGTGTCAGAGAAATTTAATATGTAATTTGCAGTATAATACTACAATCATTCTGAAATATTTCCGATAAATAACGAGCGTGTTCGAGTTATTTTCTGCGCTTAACAACAACCTATAATTGAAATTTTCCATAAAATCAAACTTCTCTTTAAGAAATGTCTCAACAACCCCTTCGTTGCCCAAAGTGCGACTGTGGAATCAAAAGCATGATGTACAATGAATGGGAAGAAGCTGGACGCCGCTACAGGGCATGTATGAACAAGTTTTATAGGCAAACCGACATACCTATATGCAATTTTAAGGTATGGGTTGATGAACCATGTGACTAGAAATACTACAAAGACCAATTTTATCATCTTCAAGGTGTGTAATGGGCAGTGGGACATAGAGCACCAATCGAAGCAAGAAATTGAAGAGTTGAAGGCAAAGATCAAGGAGGTGGAATAAGAAAAAAAGAAATTAGGAAAAAGCTCGAGAGGATTAAGCAGAAAAATACTAGGCGGTCGTAACTTAGCGATGACATTTACGTGTTGAGTGTTGTAGCGTATTTTCATGCTTCCTTTGTCAAGTGCTTTCTTTAGTTCAACTGCTTGTTTTTGTGTTTGGTTTGTGCTTGAGTTATACTGTTTAAGTAAATTTTTTGTTCAAATGCAAATTAAAAAAAAATTATTGTTAAAAGATAATTACGACCATTATTTACATAAAGCACTATTTACACAGAGTTAATACATAAGTAAATCAGTGAGTGCCCAGCCTGTGTGCTTCAGTGCTGATGCTGGCCTAAGTCGCATCCCCTGTCGCCCGGGCACACTATCTGGATCATTATCATCAAAATGCCTCTTTATGTGAGGATGTGCAGCAACATCAATACTATAGCTGGCAGGATAGGAAGAATAGGTCGTCGGGCCGTTAGCAACCTACAAAAGAAGAAGTAATCTTAGCATGTGAAAATGTATTATTTTATGAAAATGTATTATTATATTAACCTACAGAATGTACTATTATTTTAAGTACGAAAATATTTTCTCACCATGGTCTCGTCGGCCTCCTGGGTATATGTATCAGTGGTGTGCTCATCACCATATGTAGTGTCCTCAAAGATGGGATAGGACGAAGACTACAT
Source organism: Nicotiana noctiflora (assembly GCA_032618575.1). Lineage (NCBI taxonomy): Eukaryota > Viridiplantae > Streptophyta > Magnoliopsida > Solanales > Solanaceae > Nicotiana > Nicotiana noctiflora. The sequence continues at coordinate 164,043 of JASVEL010013549.1, forward strand.
AAGAAAGTACAAATTAATTAATGGCATCTCATTAACAGAAAGAAAATAAATTAAAATATTAAAGTAATACAACATATCGCCGCCTATGGTAGATCCGCATGAACTGCCGGGGACGAGGGATAACTCAACCTACGCACGCCATCTACGTCCCGGACCGGCCGATCCTCAGGTGCAGTAGATGGGCATGCAAAGTACTTCTCTACATCGCCGTCGAATGTACCCGTGATCGACAATGCTCCTGACGGGGTGACCTGCGATGCTGGCAGAGATAGCTGAAGGTTGTAAGAAGGCATGCTGCTAGAAGGCTCATCCGCCTGAGGTATATAACCCTGCTAATCATCTCCAAGTGCCTCAACTCTAAAGTCCTCATGTTGTCTCTCAGCATCTTGGTCGACATGTGCCTCAACGCCCCATTGGTGGGGACCACCTAATTGATGTCCCCCATGACCCCCGCGACTTCGCGAAGCACCATTCTCTCGTGCCCTACCCCTGTCTCGCGGGACACCCCTACCCCAAGGGTAGGCCTCTAGCGCCGCGTACTAAACCTCGCGCGCCAACCTCGTGGCATCTCTTGCCTGCAACGGTGTCTGGCGATCCAACTGTGCCACCTGCTGGCCATACTCAACCACTTCAGGGATGTCGGTACGCTGCTGCATCTGCTGACCCAACTGGAAGAGTTGATGATTCCCAATAGCCTATGAAACATAAAAAATATTACTTAAATAACGGTATATCCAAATTATAACATATTAATAAGCCACAAAAACATACCAGTTCCTCGAGCCTCCCGGCATGCGGTCTGTAGCGCTCGTCAAGTATATGAATGGGGTTCCCGATCATCAGTCGGGTGTGATGGCGGTACCACTCAGTATACAGATGGACAGTGGCCTCCTGGATATATGTAGGTGGTGGCAAAATACGCTCAACCCGCTCCTCCCAATAAACTATCTACTGCTATAGCCATCCTATATACCGCTGGTCAATGTTGCCACGGTCGTCTCGCTGATAGTGTCTAGGCTTCAATCCAGGCTCCCTCGGTATAGGCTGCAGACGGTGAAACTGTCGAAGCACACACTCTATGGAATGATACTCAATGTGATCGAAGAAGATCATCGGGATAGAGGCTCCAAAGAAACCGATCGACTGAGCAACATGCGGGCAACTGAGCAACCAATTCGATGTTGTATGGCGTCTAGATGAACTACCAAATAATAACATAAAAGTGAGTATGCGCGACACAACACAATTTAAAACAAGCAAGTGTAGGTACATTATTACATGTTCGTCCACCAACATATTTAACACATCCCTGACAAGGGGGAGATTATGATGAGCATCGCTCCCTCGGTAGTTCACACACTGGAGAATCCACCTGACAGCTAGAGGGAGAAACAGATAATCCTTATCAGGCGGAAGTGATGGTAGAGGTGGCTACAACGGCATGATCCGCTACCAGGCCCACACCTAAGAGAAAAGGTTCATGTAAAATTTATGAGTCATTTCACGATATACTATTCGGAGTAATGAAAATGATATTTCAAAATTTTGTCACCTGTTGGAGGGGAAGAAAATCACATATATCCACCGCTGGACCCATGCTCGTCCAACACATGCTCCTGTGCAGGTATGCCAGAATAAAAGAACCCTAGCTGTACTGCAGTAACTCATCCAATTACTGGAGAAAATGGAAAAAATGCATAGTCACTCTACTCCCCGAAGTGTCCAGGAACAAGACACACCCCAAGAGTAGGAGTAATGCCATCTGCGTGTACCTCTCAATCCAAAGATCCTCCATCTCGCCATGAATGTCTGGGTGAAAAATCAACATCTGATCTCTAATGGCTAACAAAAGAACGCGAGTGCCCCCAGCACCACCCTCTAGTCTAAAACCAGTAAACTCCCCCATTAAATCCAACAACTGGGAACGCATCATCCCTCTAATATACTGGGGCAGTACCACAGCCCGTCCATCCACGCGGAGCCCATATAAAACCTGAACATCCTCAAACATGATGGTGGCCTCTCAGGTGGGCAAGTGAAAAGTATGTGTCCCCGGTCGCTACCGCACTATCAACGCCGCGATGAGAGACCAATCGAGTTGCATCCCTCCAAGCTGAACAATCGTATAGAAGCCTATAACATATAGGCGCTCGACTACACGACCATGGAAAGGATGCTCCGTTATGAACTCCCACAAATCATCGGGCCTCTTGGGGCGGAGAGGCTGCTTATCCTTAATAACTTATCCTCGGCAGGTCCAGGATGCGCAGGCGGAGGAAAGGCCACGTCGTCTACTATAATTTACACAAAATTTATTGTGCCTCTTAGTTTAATAAATTAAATAATTAATTATATTTCCTACTAGACTGAATAATTAAATATGTGTTTCAGACTTGATTTTTGAGGTCCAATAGCACCGACTTATCCTTAGTTATTATGCGTGTCAATTTTAATATTTTTAGAATTTTATTAAATTAATAAATAAATAATTAATTATATTTAATATTGGACTGAACAATTAAATATGAGTTCCAGGCTTGATTTTAGAGGCCCGATAGCACCGGCTTATCCTTAATTATTATGCGTGTCAATTTCAATATTTTTAAAATTTTATTAGATTAACGAATTAAATAATTATTTATGTTAACTTAATAATTAAGTATGTCTTCCAGGTTTGATTTTTTAGGCCCGGTAACACTGACTTATCCTTAATTATTATGCATGTGAATTTTAAAATTTTTATAATTTTATTAGATTAACGAATTAAATAATTATTATGTCGACTTAATAATTAAGTATGGGTTTCATGCTTGATTTTTGAGGTCCGGTAGCACAGAATTATCCTTAATTATTATGCGTGGCAATTTTAATATTTTTAGAATTTTATTAGATTAATAAATTAAATAATTAATTATGTTGATTTAATAATTAAGTATGGGTTCCAGGCTTGATTTTGGAGGCTTGATAGCACCGACTTATCCTTAATTATTATCCGTGTCAATTTTAACATTTTAAGAATTTTATTAGATTAACGAATTAATAATTAATTATGTTGAATTAATAATTAAGTATGAGTTCCAGGCTTGATTTTTTAGGCCCGCTAGCACCGACTTATCCTTAATTATTATGCGTGTCAATTTTAATATTTTTAGAATTTTATTATATTAATAAATTAAATAATTAATTATGTTTACTGAATAATTAAGTATAGGTTACAGGCTTCATTTTTAGGCCCGGTAGCACCGACTTATCCTTAATTATTATGCTTGTTAAGTTTAATATTACTAAAATTTTATAAGATTAATTAAATAATTAATTTTTATAAAGTGTAATCTAAAAGGCTCTACTATGCTAAAAGGCTATATATTTTACTACACTAAAAGGCTCTATATTTTACTACACTAAAAGACTATATTTTACTACACTAAAATAATCTATATTTTACTACGCTGAAAGGTCACTATTACCTATAAAAATAACTAACATATAATATAAATATGAACAACAAACAAACAAATAATTATAATTTTTTATTTAAGCAAATAAAAACATATCATTTAAAATACAAATAATTTATAAACTTTTAACATTTTTTTGTACCACAACTAATAAATCAAGTCTTGTATAAATAAGATACCAATTTAAGCACAAGTATAACAAAAATTAACGTGAAAACACACTGAACAATACAAATATTCACGTACTATACACGTTTCATCAAGAAAATCGAAATACCTCGATTTAACTTTTTTTGAATTTGATTGAAATCAAAATTTCCATCCAAAATAAGGAATCCTTGCTTGCCTTGTGTGTGGGTCCTACAATCCTTGCTCTTAAGGTGACGGGTGGGGCCTATTTTTTTATATAACAAAATACGGGGGTGGGGGACCAGAATGGTGGGGGAAAGGTATTTTAATAGAGTTGGGGGGATTCTGACGGGGAAGAAGAGGGGTTATCTTTTTTCAAAGATAATTGGTAGTGTTATACTGCAAATTATCCTATTTCATACTCCCTCCGTTTTAATTTATGTAAACTCATTTGATTGGGCACGGAGTTTAAGAAAAGAGAGAAGACTTTAGATCTTGTGGTGTAAAATGAGGCACCTTTATTTTGTGTGGTTATAAATCATTGAATAAAGATAAATTATTTCCAAATAAAGAAAGAAGTCATTCTTTTTTGCACGGATTAAAAAGGAAATAAGTTCACATAAATTGAAACGGAAGGAGTAATATAATACTGATAATTACCTTTATAAAAAGAGCTGGGCCCCTTTTTAAATAATATACAGTATTATACTGTAAATTGCTTAAAAAATATTTTTTAATTATTTACAGTATAGTACTATTAATTACTTTAACGACTAAATTTTTATTAGAGCAATAATATTACATTATAAATTACCTATTAATCTAACTTTTTTAAAAACATTAAAAAAGTATTTTTATACAAAAAAGCATTATTTCAGTTCCGGACTCTGGTTATATTGCATACCAGGTCAGTCTTTCAGGCATCAAATAATATTGAGTTTTTGTCTGTCACGATTTTCTAGGAAGTTGAATGATTTTATGGTGACACAAAAGAATTGGCTTTACTTTATAACTACCTTAATTTAAATGACCATTGAAGTAAATTTTCAACCTAATTATAATGTTTAATTAGAAAAGTTTTTTTTAATTAATACAAGTTACATAATAGTACTCCTGCATCTCATTAGGTCTCACGTTTCTCTTCGTGAGAGACAAATTTTATAAAATTTAATTAACATTTTAACATGTATTTTTTATCATATTAACATGAAAAAAATTGCAAATTATAAATATTTAATAATTATTGGATATAAACTTCAATTTTAAAGTATTAAGATAAATTAATTCAATTTAATTTTAAAGACTAATCAAATTTCGAGAAGGAAAATGTGACTGTGACTGGTCAAAATCTTGGATTGCTCATTTTAGACTCTGACGAGTTTAATAAAGAAGGCATTTGTGAAGCATAAAAGAAACCTTGGGAATGCAATGAAAAATGGTGTCAAGGGCAGTGTGGCATTACGTGCTTGAATTGTTCCTTTCTGTGGATGATTGTCTCATATGGAGTTATAACACGTGTTGCTTAATGTTTATGGCTAATAATTTTCATATTAATCCCGTTTAAGTTCTATGGGATACACTCAATCTATCTCACACAAGATAAGAGTATGCATACATATTATTTATCTATAAAATATAGTTAAATTTATACGTAATTTATCGACAAGTAAATTAATTGGACCCTAAAATATAAGATGAATATGAATATAATGTAATATTTAGCCATGGAATGAAGAGTAGAAATAATAGTTTCGGAAGCACGGCTTCCGGGCATAACACTAAATGAAATCAAGAAGCAGGAAGATAAAATTATATTAAGTTTTGAATAGAGTGTAGCGTATGTTTTTCAGAAAGTTCTTCGTCTTTACAATGATCATAGATTTCAGTATTTATAGTTACGTCTAGGGAACAAGGTCCTTGTCACGACTCGAATTTTCCACCATTGTAATCGTGATGGCGCCTACTCGTGGTAACTAGACAAGCCTACTCAATTACCTTTCCAGTATTAAATAATTACCTTAACAGTGTATAGCATCCATTTAGAACATGAAATTTAACAAGAATAATAGCAGAAGTCTGATTTATAACTATGAATCAAAATATGGAACAATCAATAATAGCCTCTACCCAAGATTTGGTGTCACATTACTCATGAACTAATAAGAATATACTAAATACAAAGGTCTGAAAGAAACATATAAGTTGTCTGTCTCGAAAACAATGAGGCAACTATCTAAAAGAGAACATAAAGAAGAGACGTCGGGCCTGCAGACACCTGCAAGGCTACCTTGGTCTCGTGAAAATGAAAGCATGCTCCCGCACTAATGTTGCTGCTGCTCCTCAAAACCTGGACCAGTTCAAAAATGCATAGAAGTGTAGCATCCGCACAACCGACCCCATGTGCTGGTAAGTGCCTAGCCTAACTCCGGCGAAGTAGTGAGGAGGCTAGACCGAACACCACAAAAACCTGTGCAGTTATAAATATACAGCAAAAATCGAATACAAGGCAAATTAACAACATGGGAGGAAAAACATGTTATAGGGAGATACAATATTACAGTAATCCAGAGCAATAAAGTAAAGCAACTTAGATTCACAATGAACAAGGAATCAATACTCAATATAAACACATGCCATCAATAACTGTTACAGCGTGCAACCCGGTCCATATTTACCATTGTTGTGGCGCGCAACCCGCTCCACTTTGTACTACTGTTGCAGCATGCAACCTGGCCCATATTATTTATCATGTATCATTGTTGCGGCACGCAACCCGATCCTCACATATTATTGTTGCAGCGTACAACCCGATCTTCAGTATCATTGTTGCGACGCGCAACTCAATCCTCAATATCATTATTGAGGCACGCAATCAAATCCTCAATATCATTTGACAGTCTGACTCCCCAAACAACAGTCACAATTAAGGGGCATAAAAATAAGTAAATATTTTACAAAAATCCCAGCAGGGGAAATAACCCAACAAGTTCAACCAAATGTTCAACAACGCTTTCTCTTTCTTACTTTTCTTATCTTATAATCCACTCCACCATTTTGAGTCAACGCTCCAAAGAATCAAGTTATTTCATATACTTTCAATATTCGTATTCACAATTCAAGCCAATGCTCCTAGGGATCAAATGATCAAATCACTGTTCACATATTATTCATAACATATAGAAATCCTCCAATAAATATGAAATGCACAACCAATTCATGATAATCGTATTATAAGGAATCACGGTCATACTAGACATCAATGCATAGATACTCGTCACCATGCCGATACATCATACTTGATTACATAGCAATTAGCAACAAGACTCAACTCATATTCCCTCAAGGTAGGGTTAAACCAAATATTTACCTCAAAGCCTTGAAATCCACTTAATCTTCAACTATCGTTTTACCTCGCGGTTTCACCTCCAATTCGCTCGAATCTAATCACAAATTGCTTAATTACTTTAATAAATACTATATGAATCAATTTGAATGCAATAAAATGAGTTTCTCAAATTTTTTCCCTAAAATTCCAAAAATATCCCTGGACCCACGTGGTCAAAACCCAAGGTTCGAACAAAAACTCGGTTACCCATTCCCCCACAGACTCAAATATGTAATTTATTTTAGAATCGGACCTCAAATCGAGGTCCAACTCCACAATTTCTAGAAAACCTAGGTTCTACCATAAAATTCCAATTCACCCATAAAAATCCTTGATTTTAAGTGGAAAACATATTTAATGATGTTAAAGATTGAAAGAACTAAGCAAAAATTAACTTACAAGTGATTTGGGATGAATTTTGATATTGAAAAATCGCTTATGGTATTTGGGTTTTGAAATAATGGTGAAAAGTGATGAAAATTCGACTAATTATAAAATTTGCTGGGCCTCGGATATGGAAAATGCGAACATAGGTTCGCATTTGCGAACAATGCAGGCATGGGAAATGCAAGGTTGCAGTTCGCATTGCGAACTCAAGCTAACAGACGGGGTTTCACATTTGCGAAAGAGGCATCGCATTTGCGAACCTTCTCCCATGTCATTTGCGACAGTGCCCCATTTTCCCAGACTTCGCAATTGCGAAGCAGTTCTCGTATTTGCGAGCTCGCAATTGCAAGTCTTCCATTCGCATTTGCGAAAATAGCATAAGCCAGCATACCAGGTGTTCAAAAATGAAAAAAATGCAATCCGATGCCTATCCAAAACTTACCCGAGCCCACAGGGCCCGAACCAAACATGCCAACCTCGAAACATTCTACGGACTTATCCGTATGATCAAATCGCCAAAATAACATCACATACATAGAATCAAGCCACAAAACACATGATTTTTCTTCTAAACTTCATGAACTTTCAAATTGGGAACTTATAGTCTGAAACACGTCAAAAGATATTCGATTTTGACAAAACTTCACAGAAAGAGCTTAACACATATTTAAGACTTGTACCGGGCATCGAAACCAAAATACGAGTCCAATACCATAGTCTTTTAATCAATTTTCATTTCTAATTTCCTTAATAATTTCATAGAAAAATTCTTTCCTCGGGCAATAGACCACGAAATTCGACTCAGGGCACATGCCCAAGTCCCATATTTGTTTACGAAATTTTGGGACCGTCCAATCTCGGGTCTGGGTCTGTTTCACAAAATTCACATATTTCAATATAAATGTTTTCTGGTTACGTGCCCGGACTGCACACACAAATTGAGGCAAGTACAAATGAGATTTTCAAGGCCTCAGAAGCACGAAACGAATGAGGAAACAGATGATGACCCTTTGGGTCATCACATCCTCCACCTCTAAAACAACTGTTCATCCTCAAACGGACAAAAGAAAGAAGTACCTGAGTCGGAGAATATATGTGGATAACGGCTCTACATATTAGACTCGGACTCCCAGGTCGAGGCCTTAGGGGGCTGACCTCTCCACTAAAAACGAATAGAGGGAAAACTCCTAGATCTCAACTGACGGACCTGCCGGTCTAGAATAGCTACCGACTTCTCCTCATAACATAAATTCTGGTCCAACTGGACAGTGCTGAAGTCTAACACATGGGTAGGATCGCCGTGATACCTCCGAAGCATAGACACATGAAAAACTGGATGCACGGCTAATAAGTTAGGTGGCAATGCTAGTCTATAAGCCATATCTCCTACTCGATCAAGGATCTCAAATGGACCAATGTGCTTAAGGCTAAGCTTGCCCTTCTTTCCGAACCTCATCACGCCCTTCATAGGTGATACCCGGAGCAATACCCGCTCACCAACCATAAAAGCTACATCTCGAACCTTATGGTCTGCATAACTCTTCTGCCTAGACTGAGTTGTACGAAGTCTCTCCTAAATGATCTTGACCTTATCTAAGGCCTCCTAAACTAAGTCTGTACCCAATAACAGAGTCTCTCCCGACCAGAGACATACGCAGAACTTTTTGTAAGCGGTGTCAAGAAATAGATGAACAATCTAATATAAAGACCTGTATACCAAAAAATACAGTTCATATAATATTTATAAAGTACATTACTATAAAAAGTGTTATTTACTCTTTTGAATAGACTTATAATACTCCAATTGAAAATACTATTTAATACTTTTTTTGTATATAAAAACCAAACATAATCACTAAAAGCACTTCATTTGTTTTATATTTTGCAAATAAAGACTTATAAAAGAAATAGTAGCAAGCAACACATAAATCCCTAAAATTGCAAATTGAAGATATTGAAATCAATAATTAGTGCTTTGCTTATGTTAAACACCTAGAGCCAACGGCCAAAAACGTTCAAAACTTCAAAAAATACTCAATTGTAACTATTTAGGTTCGAACTTGCGACCACTCACAAGTAGTTTAGGCACTTAACCATGTGAGCTGAGCGCTGCTATTCCATCAACAAAGTCATTTAAATTTATCTATAATTATATTAATTTTGCATACAATCAAATATATATATTTAGCAAAATTTTCCGACTAAGCGGTGTCGGATGACACCGCTTAAGCTAAGGTGGCTCCGCCCCTGCTCCTAGCTCAAACCATCCGACTATAGACCGACATCGCCTACCATACAATGCCTCATACGGAGCCATCTGAATGCTGGACTGGTAGCTGTTGTTATAGGCGAATTCTGCTAAAGGCAAAAAATGGTCCAACGAGCCTCCAAAATCAATGACACAAGCTCGGAGCATATCCTCCAATATCTGTATAGTCCGCTTGGACTGACCGTCCGTCTGAGGATGGAATGTTGTGCTCAACTGAACCTCGGTGCCCAATTCTTGCTGAACTCCTCTCCAGAAGCGCGAGGTAAACTGCGTACCCCGGTCTGAAATGATAGATACCGGCACACCATGAAGGCGGACAATCTCTCGGACATAAATCTCAGCTAACCTTTCAGATGAATAGGAGACTACTACTGGAATGAAATGCACCGACTTGGTCAGCCTATCAACAATGACCCAAATAGCATCAAACTTCTTCCGAGTCAACGGAAGTCTAGTAACGAAATCCATAGTAATCCTCTCCCACTTCCACTCGGGGAGCTCAATCCTCTGAAACAAATCACCGGGCCTCTGATTCTCATACTTGACTTGTTGACGATTCAAACACCGAGCCACATACGCAAAAATGTCCTTCTTCATCCTACGCCACCAATAATGCTGCTGCAAGTCCTGATACATCTTCGCGTTGCTCGGGTGAATACCAAGAACTATGGGCCTCCACTAAGTTCAACTCTCGAATCCCATCAATATTGGGCACACAAACTCACTCCTGAAATCTCAAAACACCATAATCATCTAAGGTCACCTTCGTGGTACCCCCACACTACACTGTGTCTCTCAGGACACACAAATGGGGATCATCAAACTGCCGATCATGGATACGCTCCAATAAAGAAGAACAGCGACCGTGCAAGCTAACACTCTGCTGGGTCAGAAATATCTAATCTCACCAATCGATTGGTCAAAGCCTGAACATCTAAAACAAGCAATCTCTAGCTGACCGGGATATAAGCAAGACTACATATACTGGCGGACTTCCTACTCAATGCATCGGCCGCCACATTAGCCTTACCGAGTGATACAAGATAGTAACATCATAATCTTTCAATAACTCTAACCACCTCCTCTGCGTCACATTCAACTTGAATAGATACTGAAGGCTCTTGTGATCTGTGTACACCTCACACGTCACGCCATATAGATATAGCCTCCAAATCTTCAAGGCATAAACAATAGCTGTCAACTCTAGAACATGAACCGGATAACTCTTCTTGTGGATTTTCAATTGTCTCGAAGCATAGGCAATAACTTTGCCATCCTACATCAATACTCCTCCAAGCCCAATACGAAAAGCATCACAATAGATTGTGTAAGGCCTTGAACCCGTGGGAAAATCCAATACCGATGCCGTAGTTAGAGCTGTCTTGAGCTTTTGAAATCTCACCTCACACTCATCTTACCACCTGAACTGGGCACCCTTGTGGGTCAATCTTGTTATCGGGGCTGCAATAGACGAAAATCCCTCCACAAACCGACGGTAATAACCTGCCAACCCTAAAAAACTCTGAATCTCGGTCGCTGAAGCTGGTCGGGGCTAATTCTTGACTGCCTAAATCTTCTTCGGGTCCACCTGATTACCCTCTTCTGATACAATATGACCCAAAAATGCAATCGAGTTCAACCAGAACTCGCACTTCAAAAACTTAGCATATAGCTGACTATCCTTCGGAGTCTGAAGAACCACTCTGAGGTGCTGCTCGTGCCCCTCCTTGCTGCGGGAGTACACCAGAATATCATTGTCACACCTCCTTTTTCACTTATTACACCTCGTGAAGGGTACAATAAAAGGACTTTTTTCAATTAAAGGACAATCGAAACGAGATTCATTTTATTTATGAGATTCAGAGTCGCCACTTGGGAGATTTATAGTATCCCAATTCACCGGTTTGAATATCGAATCGAGGAAAGAGTTTGACTCTGTATTATAGTCGTGAACTAAAAATTCGGGTAGGGAATTCTATTAACCCGGGAGAAGGGGTTAGGCACTCCCGAATTCCGTAGTTCTAGCACGGTCGCTCAACTGCTATATTTGGCTAAATTTTGATTTTTATACATGCTAAGCCTATAGTGTAATTTTTTGAATTATTCACTAGTTTTAGTCGATTATTAAGAGAGTGAACATCGTTTAAGAACGTGTTTTCATACGTCACTTGAAATGCACCCGGATCCTCGACACATTCTTACTCAATATTTTGAAATTTTGATTTGGGTCGCAAGAAATGCACACCCGTATTTAAGAAGGTAAAATTATTAAAAACGCGCTAAGGTGACTAGCGTCTTTTAACTTTGCGAAGGTCTATGAAATTTGCTAAACAGAACGATCCAAATGCTATGTATTTTTACTTAAGTAACTAATAAGGCCCCTGCAATTTGTATTTTGTTTGGTGAGGCTCAACTCATTTTTATTAAGGGCCAACCTAAAGAAACTACAATTTTTCTATTTATTATTTCTTTCTAAAAGGCCAATTAACTAACAATTATAAATTTGGGCCTCGAATTCAAGTCCGAATTCAAACAAAAGGGAAGACCCTTTTCGTTTGAACCCGCTACCTAATTCGAAACCCAATTTTATATCATGGCATTTTAACTTTACGAGGGTCATGAAAATTTGCTGGTTGGATTGCCTCAAATCTAATTTCAAAGGATTGTACTCAACTAAAGGAAACTACGAATGTTCATATTTAACACTAATTTGAGATTAAATATCACAATCATGACATGGGAACCAAACTCGTAGTCATGATGATTTAGTTACGTACCAAAAGGCTCGCTTACCCGGGTGTGACCGGCCTAAGCATATCACTAGCGGTAGCAAATAAATAGAAGTAATAAAATATTTCAATCGAACTTGTCATTTACGTTAAGCCCGAATCCTTTAATCTAATCCAACAGTTCCTTCAATATTTAAAGCAATTTGAACTCAATCCCACGACCTATTTCATAACAAATTCCACTAAACCATAATCTCATCTCCAATATGTTCCAAAATATATTCCACACAAAAATTTACAAACAATCGTCAATATAATTCCAATCAAATGTATCAAATAAACGTTAAGCCAGAATATAATAGCAATTATAGATGAGTGGGACAAATATGATATTAGCCTACTAAAGCTCAAACAGACTAAATCTAAAACTATGTGCAGATTTTAAAATGTAATTTATCTTCTGAAACTGAATTCGTTACTAAGTCTATTAAATTGTGTTAACTACTAACCCATTTGCACCAAAGATCTGTGGTTCCAATGGTTGAAATTAAAATCAAAGGCACAACAGATGCAGAAATTAAACCAAGAGAAAATGACCAACATAAGCTAATATCATATTTTAAAATCACACATATATCACAAAGAGAAAAGACAAAACACAGGGGCAGAGATAAGAGTAAACCTGCTTGCTATTAATGTTGGTTTAATGTGTGAGAACCACAAGCGAACCTCAAATAGACACTGAAAAACTCGAACTAAAATGACCTCAAAGAAAACCTACCTTCTCTGATTGACGACTAGTAGTCAATTAGACGACACCTTGTATTATTGGCACTATAATTGGTAACAATTTGGTTGGACATATGATGTGGAAACTAAAACTATACTTGAAACAGGCTTATCCAAGAGTCTATGTGATTACTCATGAATCATAACAGAAATGCAATGGTTGCTAAAATCGTCACAAGAAGAACTAATGGTTCACATTCAAAAAGTAGCCTGAGAAGCGAAATCGGGAATGGAAAGAAGTGGAGGAGTTCATATATATCTACGTTTCTCTGTGAATACAATTATTTACTCGAGAAGTGCTCTTCTTCTGGGAATTCGATCCAGCTGCCCCTGTTTTTAAGGGTTTGGGTGGGGTATTTTTAATGTGATGGAGTCTTGTGGGGAATAGTTTTGGGGAGAAAATATTTTTGGGAAGGTGTTTTGGGGGGGAAATATTTTTGGGGAAGGTCTTTTGGGGGAAGGGTTCTTCATTTTTTTATTCCCAATTTCTTTTTATCTTCTTTTTTTAATTAAAAATCCTAGTATTGAAAACATAAATTGTCTAAAATTAAACTAGTTATGAAAATTATAAAACTACTTAATCTTAAATTAGAAGAGAAAGATCAACAAAAGGAAAAAGGTGTAATCAAATATATTTTGCGAATTTTAATTTTTTATGAAAAACAAATGACTTCCGATAAAACCTAAATGTTATGCAAGATATTTTTTGGTATTTATTATTTTGATTTTAAAATATTAAAATGCATGAAATGCAACTGAATAAAGGAAAATTCCTAAAAAATCAATAAAAATTATTTTAATCTATTTTTGGAGTTATCTTTATGTGGGGCAAAAATTACGTGCTCACAGCTGCCCCCTCTTTCCTCGGAAACACAAAAGAATTTTTGTGCAAAGATAAAGTGAGCGGATACGAGCGATTTTGCCCGTTTGAATACTCTCTGTGGGAAGCATTTTTTGAAAGATTTGACCGAACATTGCTTCAGAGGTTGCCTACATATCCTTGGCTATAAAGGATCAGTCAGTGTAGTTTAGAAGTGAGTGAGATGGTAGAGTATGCCGAGGTGAAGAGTCGGTCGATGTGCCATTCCGCCGAGTTTCCAGTCTATTGTCCTGTTTTACATCAAAATCAAAATAAATGAAAAGAGACTAGCTAAGTCTATCAACTACGAGTTACAAGATTCATATCTATAAGTCTTCTGAAGCTTGATCTTGAGTCTTGAATGGTTCTTCATGCAGACTTTGGATCTGAACCTTGACGCTAGCTAGTTGCAGGTGCTAATTCATTCTTCCTCAGCTTTTCGGACCAAAACCGGACAGCACCCCACGCTTGTGACTCCAATCATGTCTTAAGCAATTCACATCTTTCTCTACTTCTGCATTTGGATTCCTTTTGCCTTATTTTGTTTCTCCTCTTCTTTTATATTTTGGATTGTGACCAACTTCCGTTGGTCATCTCAGACTTTTGACTCGCATTATTTCTGCATGCCTCCTTTGTTGCCGACTTGAGTCGCACTCTGAAGTGTTATTTCTCTTTCTCCAGGTGATGTTTGACCGCTAAAATTTGGACTATATGCCTCTATTCTCCAGGCGGGCTCCTGACTGCTAACGCTTGAAAAGTATTCTCTTGTTCTCTTGGTGGGCTCCTGACTGCAACAAAACAAAGAAATTTTTTTGCCCTAGTTTGGTGGGTGGGCACAACATGTTATCAAATACATTAAAAATTAAAAGCTAAAATTTGAATTGTACTTCCCTAGTTCTCCAGGTGGGCGCCTGACTGCTGAAACTTGAAATATATTCTCTTGTTCTCCAGGTGGGCTCCTGATTGCTGAACTTGAAAAGTATTACCTTTTTCTCTAGGTGGGATCCTGATTGCTGAACGTGAAAAGTATTTCCTTGTCCAGGTGGGCTCCTGACTGCAACAAAATCGACAAACAAAGAAATGTTTTTGCCGTAGTTTGGTGGCTAGGTACAACATGTTATCAAATATAAAAAGCTAAAATTTGAATTGCACTTCCCTTGTTTTCCAGGTGGGCACATCACTGCTGGAACTTGAAAAATATTCCCTTGTTCTTCAGGTGGGCTCCTGATTGCTGAACTTGAAAAGTATTGCCTTGTTCTCCAGGTGGGCTCTTGATTGCTGAACTTAAAAACATATTCCCATGTTCTCTAGGTGGGCTCATGATTGCTCAACTTGAAAACATATTCCTTTTTTCTGTAGGTGGGCTCATGATTGCTCAACTTGAAAAGTATTCCCTTGTTCTCCAGGCGTGCTCCTGATTGTTGAACTTGAAAAGTATTCCCTTGTTCTTTTAGTGGGCTCCACACTGCAACAAAATAGACAAACAAAGAAAATTTTCTGCCCCAGTTTGGTGGCTAGGTATAGCATTTTATCAAATATAAAAAATTGAAAGGTAAAATTTGAATTGTACTTCCCTTGTTCTCCAAGTGTGTGCCTGACTGATGAAGCTTGAAAAGTATTCCCTTGTTCTCCAGGTGGGCTCCTGATTGCTGAACTTGGAAATAATTCCTTTGTTCTCCAGGTGGGCTGCTTACTGCAACAAAATAGACAAACAAAGAAACTTTGCTGCCCCAATTGGCTGGGTACAACATGTTATCAAATATAAAAAATTGAAAGCTAAAATTTGAATTGTACTTTCCTTGTTTTCTAGGTAGGTGCCTGACTAGTGAAATTTGAAATGTATTCCCTTGTTCTTCAGGTGGGCTCCTGACTGCGATGCTTGAAAAGTAATCGTTTGTTCTCCAAGTGGGCTCCTGATTGCTGAACTTGAAAAGTATTCCCTTGTTCTCCAGGTGGACTCTTGAGTGCAACAAAATAGATAAACAAAGAAAACTTTCTGCCCCAGTTTGATGATTGGGAGCGTTATGTTACCAAGATTAAAACTTGAAAGATGAAATTTGCATTATACTTCCCTTGTTCTCCCGGTGGGTGCCTGACTGCTGAAATTTGAAATGTATTCCCTTATGCTCCAGGTGGTCTTCTGATTGCTGAATTTGAAAAGTATTTCCTTTTTCTCCAAGTGGGATCCTTATTGTAACAAAATAAACAAACAAAAAAAAAATTTCTTCCCCAGTTTGATGGTTGGGCACATGGGTGAGCGTTAAACTGAATTATTGTACCAACTATTATCAGAATTTGAAAGCTAAGTCCTATTATCCAGGGAGGTCCTGACAACTCCTAACAGTTATGAACCTAAGTTATATCTTCCAAAGGTATTACTTCCCCTACATTGTTATCAAAGAGATATTAACAACTCCCCATTATCCAGGAGGGTCTTGACAACCTCTAGTTAAAAAACAATTTTTATCTAAGTTATATATACTAAAGGTACGACTTCCACTATATCTTGTTATCCAGACTGACCTTAAAAATACGTCTCATTATCCAAGATGGTCCTGAAAACTCTTAATTGACACCTATCTAAAACATGCAAACTTTAGAACAAACTTATATGTCTTTGGGGTACATTTATGCTAAGTTATGCTTCTCATGATTCTTTTGACATTTAAACTAAGACCCATTTTCTAGCAGGATCCTGAAAATTTCCAGTCATACCTGTTTGGGTCCTGCATTTCCTACGGAGGGTTTCTTTGAAGCAAATGAAACTTCTGCCCCTGTTTCAACAAAAAAAAAATCTTGTCAGTTTAAAATGTGGTGGTTGGTTTTTGGTCTTGAAATTTGACGACGGCTTCCTCTTTGCTTGCCAAGAAGATTGATTTCCACTTGAAGACCCTCCTTGTTTCCGGACTAGACCCCTTTCTATGTCGTCCTCATCACATAAAATACCTTTTCTCCGTTCAAACCCAATATCCTCTATTTGTTGCATTGCATGAACTAGTGCCTCCCCAACCTTTTTATTTCACATGAATCCCAAAGTATGTCCATTGCCCCCACTTCGTGTATATGTTCTTCTTTCTTGACCTAACCAGTGGCTTCGACCTTGAGATCTGTTGCTCCTTCACTGTGATTTCCATTCGACAACCTTGCTCGTTCATTGACTAACTACTTTCTTTGTTACCCTTAGCGCAGAAAATATCCCTGATCCGTTCACCAAACATCCTCTGTCTTTATTGCATTTTTCATGAGTTGGTATGTACCAAACCTGTCGTATTTTACTAAAAATATCTTTGATCCGTTCACCTAACACCCTTCATCTATTGCATTGTTCCTGAATTGATAAATACCAAACATTTGTATTTCACATGAACCCCAAAGCACGTGAGTGGCTGATCACGCCCAACTATGCCTTGTAAAAGGACAATGCGGTCGATGTCAATATAACTCAGTTTACAAGTTCGGAGTCGTATCCCACAAAGAGTTAACCTATCAACTACAACCTTCAAAACCCAATAATACTTCTGAACAGCTTCCCAAAATTTGAAATGTATTTGTGGGTGGTTTCTACTAAATACTTTTGCAATAAACTAAAGAATTGAAGAAAATAACTGAAAGTGTTGTAATGAATAATAAGAAAGATTAAGGTGCTGATTTCCCCTATTGATGAAATCCCTTCTGTTTATGCTCATACAAATTGTCAATATTTCTCTATCAATCATGAACATTAATTCTACCGTAATTCTCTCCCGAGCAATTACAATAATTTACTATTGCACTCTTTCGAGCTACCCTAGCTAGCTTTAATTAGCACAGTTCACTTTAGATTGCACCCAAAGTTTCGTTATTTCTAATCCCACCTTTACACCCGCAATTATAGATTTCTTCAATAATTTAGGTGTGGTGTTGTTCAACAATAACCTAAATATGCACTCTTTTCCAATTTATGCACACTAAATATGCACAGCTAATTGAGGATCCTATCAATTAACTACAACAAAAATGAAGTTGATAAATAGAAATTTAACTAACAATTTGTATTCATATAACCCAGAAGTTCATCAATCAATTGGTTATATCAAAACTTTAGATAAGAATTTAGCTACTCATAATTAAGAAAGCAAAAGAGATAATGGATTTCATAATCAAGAATTCAAAGTAAAAGAAAGAGAGATATTGAGAGAGTTCTCTCTTACTAGTTTTCTTGCAAAAGTAGTCAATAGTACAAAACTTACCTCCTTTGGGCGAATCCATAGGATTTAGGTTTTACAATTTCTATTTTTACACTTCAGCCCTGAAGTTTTCCGCTTTCCATCGCGGTTTCACCGCGTTCGCGATGGAACCGCGGTGAGTGATGCCTTTTGAATCTTCAAAACTTCCGTAGGCCTGTTCTACCGCGGTTCTACCGCGATCGTGGAACTGCGGTCAAACAGTGCCTCGAATTCTTCTGGGTTGTTCCAGCACAATTTCTTGATTTGTTTCACTCATGGCCTTTTTCACCTTCTTTTGACTCCAAAATTGCTCTTTTAGCCTTCATCAACTCTTGTGTACCTATAACACACTAAAAATATTAATAAGAGCATTTTCTCATCATATATATTATCAAAACAATATTAAAGTGTGATTATTTAGGGTATAAATATAGTCAAATTTACCTATTATCAACACCCCACACTTAAATCTTTGCTCGTCCTCGAACAACTTTAATCACACTTTTAGGCTTATCTTATCAATGTCTCCCCCAAAATATGTCACATAAGCTATCATTCATGATTAACCTAAGTAATGCATAATCCTTACTCAACTGTAAACTCAAATGCCAACACATCATTGCTTACTCTAATTATTATCACAGACTTGCAAACTTACCCTTTTCTTCTAGAGTTACATGCCCTCACACAATCATACTGAGAGAAGTTCCCACACATATGCAATTTATAACATGGAACTTATATATATAGAAAAATTTCACTCACTCTCAGCAAAGAGCATATATATGTATACAGACACACAATAAGCTTGCCCCTAGTGTAATACTCTACTAATCGAGTCATTAAATCAAAGATCAAGAGGTCTTTAAGGGTTGTAATGTAGGCTATGGGATGGGTAGGATACTTTTGGTTATAGTGGCTAAACTCCCTAAGCACTTCTTTTACACTAACTTCCCTTTAAGCTTTTCGTTATGCTCCCCCTAACCATTACTTCACCTTTTATTCACTTTTAATCCCCTTTTTCATTTGGTGCAACTGGCTTTCTTATTTACATATATACTTCTTTTCTTTTTTTATTGCTTGTAAGCATTTACTGTACATTGCCAGTTCACCATTTTCTACCATTCATTCTTGATTTTCCTTTTTTCAATTTTCCCTCACCCCACACTTTCACTTTTGCATATTCGTTACAATTTGAGTGCTTCTAGGAGGTAAGGTACATCAATGTATAATATAGATTTTGAACATCATAGGGTTATCAAAGAACATGCTTAAGGCTCAAAGGGGTTAACTAAAATATTATGTACAGGTGAATTCACGGTTTTTGATTTATGGGGTTACACAAAGAAATGCCTTTATTATCTCTATAACTAAATAACTTCTATTTCACTTTGCACACACACAGGGCAAGTTCTAGGTATCATGTACAAACATATAATGCAGGTAGGAACTCACACACACTTAGCATGCAACTCATTTTGAATCAGGTTCATCTGCAAAGTCATATCAATGTTCAAGCAAGCTGTATTGTGTAATTTAAGGTATATCCTAGAATCTACAGTCAAGCTCAGATAATACACTCTCAAGTTCATTTTAGTTTTGCTAGTGTGCATACTTGGGGTTACATATTAACCTTCACCCACTAATCCTAAAAAGAAAAATCTACCTAACCCGGCTCAATAAAAACCCGTGGAAAAGAACAGTGGCCAAAAGAACAACCAAGGGGGAGGTGATACACTACCTAAAAAAAAAAAGAAAAGAAAAGAAACAAAAATTCCTACATGGACTACTTCCCTCAAGAGTACTATCCAAGTAGTTCGTCATCGGGAAGAGTCCTCTACTCATATTTTTGGTTTTTTTTTAAATTTTTTGATTTATTTGTTTTTTTTTTCTTTTTTTTTTCTTCTAACTTAGACCCTTAAGAAACCCGTCGCCAAGTGTCCATCATTGACCCAAGCCAGCTAATATACTATACAACTAAATCTACTATGTACAACATACAATCACTACAATATAAGTCTCCCACCCCACACTTAAAATCATGGCATGTCCTCATGTCATACAAATCAATTTAAAGCAAAGTAGAGTTAGAAGACTTACCTGAGACTCAATCTGAGTCGCAGATGGCGGCGGGGTTGACATTGCATGCTCGACCCAATGCTCTGAACCATGCCATGAAACGGCTTTTAGACCTAGAATGCCTCTATGACATCGCGTCCATGCGCGTGTGCAGGCCATCCACAGAAGTGCGTAAATCCCTAACTTCTTCCTCCAAAGATCTAAGAATAGGCCTGGTGGACTGGGAATGGGATAGGCCAGCTCCATAGTGAGCTTGCCTAGATGTACCTGCGGAGTCAGTAGACCTCCGGGACTGGAAAACCGGGACAGGGTCATCATCGTCATCAATGTCAATGGGGTCGTTGCCTCTACCTACCTGAATACCAGAATCTTTAAATGAAGCTTTTTATGGAAGCTCACCATCAGTAGGTAATACGAGTGTGTGGTGAGAGAGGCAAAGAGTGGAAATAAAATCCCTTGGACTTGAGGGGTCCCCTTAGCATCATCTCATCACAAATCAGTCGGGCAGCGTCAAACTCCTGTTGGGTGACAAAGCACCAAGTCAATACTGCCTATTAAAGTTAACATCAGTGGTGTTGCTGGAGGAGAGAAAATGGTTACAGACAACCATAAACCAGCACTTGGCAAGATGTGTGAAACAGGTGGATTTAAGAGTAATTTGGTCCTTGATCCCGAAAGAACGTCCACCTACACATAAGGCCTCTATCATGGTGTCCCAAGTGACACCAGGCCTGTCGTGGTAGTAATCAACGTCACTGCTAAAAGCAGGCAGTCCGAAGGATTGCCTAACACTAGGCACCTTGGCCCAAACATGCTTACCTCGCACGAAGACCTCCCTAGACATGTCGTAGGTTGCATTTGCGTAGAACTCCCTGACAAGCATTTTTTTGACGAGAGCAGGTTCCTGGAATAAGAATTTCATGTCCCTGTGTTGAACTTCCTCATACATGTCGGGATTTTTTGCCCGAAGAGCCATCATGTCAATAGAGATCTCCTGCAGCCAGGCCTTGGTAGCCTTGGCGTGAAAGTTGTTTTCCGCCTTTTCGCACTCAAAATGAGACTCATTTTTGGCAGGACACCTAGACGAGCTCGCAGCATTGCTTGATCGCTTTGGTGCCATAATCCTGCACATAAGAAGCATAAAAAAATTCATTATATTAGTGCGTCGAATGGCTCAGACTTCACCATCCGTTGACTACAAATGTACTTCTTTTAGTGCCATCATACCACGACCCCTAATTTGACCATATATTCCCAACAATTTCACCAACACTAACCAAATGCACCTTACACTTACTTCTTTTATCATGCCAACATCACCCCACACATAATTACACCATCTCCAAATTTTTACAACAACAACCAACCAAACTTAAGCATCACATCCCCTAAAATTTTGCAACACCATACATAATAACATAATTGGCTAAACTATGGCCCAAAACCCTACTAATCAATCAACAAGCTAATTTGGGTCTCCAAACCACCATAACAAAGCACAATTACATAATAATAGAGACCCAACCAAGTTAATTATCAAAAATTCCAAAAATCAACTATACAACAATGGTGCTATACTAACGGGGCATTTTTACATATTTTACACCAAGCCTAGGTAGGGTTTAAGCAAAAACTACAATTTAAGAATAATACACTAATTAAACTAATAAAAATTAAAAAGAGAAGAAAAAGAAAAAGAAAAACTTACTTGAAGAGAGAAGGAGAAGAAGAGGAATAGCAATGGAGGAGTGGGAAGGAGTAGTGGAGGAAGAGGAAGAGAGTTGGGGGGCGGGAATTAGTAGAGAGAAGGAGGAGAAAATAAAATTTAGAGAGAGAATGGGAGTTGAGAGGCGTCTGGGGTTGAGGAAATAATGGGGAAGGGCTATTAGGTTAGGGATATTAAAAGAAAAGGAGGGGAAAGGGTAAAAAAAATAAAAATAAATTGGACTTACCTGGGCCCGTTGCGGTCCACCACGGTTTCACCGCGTTCGCGATGGAGCCGCGAGCAGTGAGGATCAAAGAGGTTCACCCACCGCAGTTTGACCACGATCGCGGTCCAACCGCGGTGGGTCAGATTCAGAGGGGCCTTCTCACTGCGGTTTTATCGCGGTCGCGGTGGAACCGCGGTAGAAGGTGTCTTTTGAATCTTATGCATGGCCGCACCCTTTTTTTAATAATTGTTTTATATAGACTATCTATAATGTTTTAAAATTACAATAATTTCGTGGGTTGGCTCTTACGTAGCACCTAATTTAACGTCGCGGCACGACTCAACTTAGCGCATTTTAAGGCTCGCTCAACCTTTGAGGATCATCCAAATGCAATTCAACCGTCTCTTTGGCTTCATCCATGCCAACGTACAATTTCAACCGTTGTCCATTGACTCTGAAAGTGCGAGAGCCATTTTACAGATTGTATTTCCATAGCGCCCGACGGTAACACTTCAACCACCAGGAATGGGCCAGACCACCTTGATTTCAATTTGCCCGGGAACAACCGTAATCTTAAGTTGTAGAGTAGTACCTTGTCCCCGGTTTTGAAGTTGCGCTCTATGATGTTTTGGTCATGCAACCGCTTCATCCTCTCCTTATATAATCTTGTGCTCTCAAAAGCCATATACCAGAACTCCTCCAACTCATGTAATTCCGTGACTCTTGTTTTGCCCGCTTCATCCCAGCTGAGATTTAATTGCTTGAGTGCCCACCATGCTTTATGCTCCAGTTCAACGGGTAGGTGACAAGCTTTCCCAAATACCAAATTGTATGGTGACATGCCGATTGGTGTCTTAAAAGCTATCCTATACGCCCATAATGCATCATCGAGCTTTCTTGACCAGTCGGTCCTTGTGGCGTTCACTATTTTTGTCAATACACTCTTTATTTCTCTGTTGGATACCTCAACTTGCCCACTGGTCTACGGGTGATATCGAGTAGCCACCCTGTGCTTCACATCGTATTTTGCCAATAATTTCTCAAATGCCCAATTACAGAAATGAGTGCCCCCGTCACTGATAATTGCCCTCGGTGTCCCAAAGCGTGTGAAATGTTTTTCTTGAGAAATCCCACAACCACCTTAGCATCATTGGTGGGTAATGCTACAGCTTCCACCCATTTGGACATATGGTCTACAGCAACAAGAATGTACTTATTGCCATAGGAGCTGACGAAGGGACCCATGAAAGCTATCCCCAGACGTCAAATACTTCCACCTGTTGGATTTGGTTCATGGGCATCTCGTGACGGCGGGAGATATTCTCGGTGCATTGACATTCAATACACCCTTTCACCCACAAGTGTGCATCTTTAAATACCATTGGCCAGTAGAATCCAGTCTCTAGTATCTTGGCTGCTGTTCGAACTCCTCCGAAATGGCCACCATATGCTTAAGCATGATAAGCCTGCAAGACAGAAGATTGTTCGATCTCGGGGATGCATCTCTGGATCATGTTATCAAGGAATATTCTTAACAAATAGGGCACATCCCAATAGTACAATTGGCTTTCACGAAAGTATCTTTTCCTCTGGACCGATGATCGGTCGTGAGGAACAATACCACTGGCCAGGTAGTTTGCATAGTCTGCATACCATTGCGCTTCAAGCAGAGTGGTAACGAGCAGTTGCTCGTCTGGAAAGGTTTCCAGAATTTCTCTACTTTCTTTAACAGTTTCAGCACATTCAAGTCATGATAAGTGATCAGCGACTTGATTCTCAGTGCCCTTATGGTCACGGATTTCAAGATCAAACTCTTGCAGAAGCAGCACCCAATGAATTAGGCGCGGCATAGAGTACTTCTTTTCAATTAGATACCTTAGTGCTGCATGGTCACCGTATACTATTACCTTGGATCTTATGAGATAGTACCTGAACTTGTCGAACGTAAACACTACCGCCAGCATTTCCTTCTCCGTCACACAGTAATTTAGCTGTGCTCCACTCAATGTTCTACTAGCATAGTAGATTGGATGCATCAGCTTGTCCTTCCGCTTGCCCAACACTACCCCCACTGCATAGTCACTTGCATCGCATATGAGCTCAAATGGTTGCTCCCAGTTGGGGGCAATAATGATTGATGCTGTGACCAGCCTCTTTTTCAGCTCCTCAATTGATGTCCTGTAATCATCAGAAAATACAAAAGGGTGATCTTTTTCAAGTAACTTATAGAGGGGATTGCCAATTTTGGAGAAGTCTTTAATGAATCTCCGGTAAAAACTGGCATGTCCAAGAAAGCTTCTAATGGCTTTGACAGACGTTGGTGGAGGCAGCTTTGCAATGCCATCAACTTTGGCTCGGTCCACCTCAATACCATTGCTTGAAACTCGGTGCCCCAAGACTATTCCTTCTTGTTCCATGAAATGGCATTTTTCCCAATTTAGCACCAAGTTGGTCTCAATGCACCATTTCAGCACTCTTGTCAGATTGACAAGGCATTCATTGAACAGATTCCCTACCACTGAGAAATCATCCATGAACACCTCCATGATATCTTCCACCATGTCAGTGAATATGGCCATCATGCACCTTTGGAATGTGGCAGGTGCATTGCATAGGCCGAATGGCATCCTCCTGAAGGCAAAAATGCCATATGGGCATGTGAAGGAGGTCTTCTCTCTATCCTCAGGGGCAATTGAGATCTGATTGTGCCCTGAGTACCTATCTAAGAAGCAAATGTGTGACCTCCCTGCCAACCTGTCGAGCATCTGGTCAATTAAGGGAAGTGGAAATTGGTCCATACGGGTGGCTAGATTCAGTTTCCGGTAATACATGCAAATCCTCCAGCCGGTGATTGTTCTTGTTAAGATTAATTCATTGTTTTCATTTTTCACAACCATCATGCCACCCTTCTTTGGCACACATTGAACTGGGCTAACCCAGCTATTATCAGAGATTGGGAAAATAATTCTCGCGTCTAGCCACTTTATCACTTCCTTCTTTACCACTTCCTTCATATTCGGGTTCAGCCTTCGTTGGTGTTCCCTGGAAGGTTTGTGTCCCTCTTCCAGGAGAATCTTATGCATGCAGTAAGCAGGGATGATCCCCTTTATGTCTGCCATGGTCCAACCAATAGTAGTTTTACATTCCTTGAGTACCTGTATAAGCTGTTGAGCCTGCACATCTAGTAAACCAGATGAGATAATAACAGGTAAAGTGGAGTTAGGGCCTAGAAATTTATACCTGAGATAAGCTGGTAATGGCTTAAGTTCCAGCTTTGGTGGTTCCTCAATGGATGGTTTTGCTGGAGGGGTCTCTCTCTTTTCTAAGTGTAGAGGTTCAAATTCGAACTCTCCATCCCAAAACCCTTTGCCTTCCAGTACTAACACCCACTCTTCCAGACTTTCACCATTTACCTCCTCTAAGTTCATTAGGCAAGCCTGAATTGGATCTTCAGCTATCAAAGCTACATCGTCTGTCTCTACTATCACATCTACCGCATCAATGAGAGAGCAATTTGCAAATTCACTAGGGTGCCTCATAGATTTTGTACATTGAATATGATCTCCTCATTATTTAGCATTATTTTGACCTCCCCAGTCTCACAATCGATCAGGTCTCTCCCCGTGGCTAGGAATGGTCTTCCTAAGATTATAGGAATCTCCTTATCCACCTTGCAGTCTAGAATCACAAAGTCGGTGGGAAACACAAACTTCCCAACCTGAATAAGCACATTATCCAATATCCCGAATGGACACTTTACCGTCCTGTCAGCAAGCTGTAATAACATAGAAGTAGGCATGGCTCTCCCGATGCCAGCCTCTTATAGATCACCAAAGGCATAATATTTATGCTAGCCCCCAAATCACACA
This sequence comes from Nicotiana noctiflora, assembly GCA_032618575.1. Classification (NCBI taxonomy): domain Eukaryota; kingdom Viridiplantae; phylum Streptophyta; class Magnoliopsida; order Solanales; family Solanaceae; genus Nicotiana; species Nicotiana noctiflora. The sequence goes on from JASVEL010013549.1 coordinate 190,132, forward strand.
ATGCCTTAGCAAAGGCAAAGTTTCCTATAGTGCACGTAATAGTGAAGCCACCTGGGTCAGATAACTTCTCAGCTATGGGTCTAGATACCACTGCACTACATGTCTGAGTAAGAGTCACGGTGGCCAAGTCCGGGAAATCAAATTTCCGCGATATCAAGTCTTTCATCATTTTAGCATACCCAGGCATCTCTTTCAAAGCTTCAATTAAGGGGATGTTTACCTAGATTTGCTTGAGCATTTTAAAGAACTTCTTGTATTGCTCCTCTTTCTGGTGCTTGGCCAACCTTTAGGGAAATGGGGATGGAGGCCTCTTCTTCCCAATCACTTGGGATTTTTCTTTCTCTACTACCTGTTCCACAACCGATTGTTCTACCGGTTCAGCTGCTTTCTCTGTTTCCTGCTGCACATCATTACTTTCAGCTGCTAGTTGGACTATAACTTCTGTCAACCCTGTGAACCCATCTAATTCAATGGGTACTAAAATGAGTGTCTCAGCCTGCAAATTGCCTCTAGTTCTCTCCTGCTCAACATCAAGATCGCTACGTTTCTCAGACTTACTGCCATCAGGTGCATTGGGACTTGATCTTTTGGGTTTGTTTGAGTGTCTGCATGTAATTTCCCTTGAGGACAATTGTTCAGTGTCATAGCAATCTGACCCACTTGCACCTCTATATTCTTAATAGCTGCATCATGTGCATCTATCCTTTCATTGGTTTTGGCATGTGCCAAAATCACCTGCTACATCATAGCTTCTAACCTTGCGAATCCATCGTCATGTCTACCCCCTTGTTGTGGTGGGATGGATGATACCCCTGCTGCGGATTGTTGAAGGCTGAGGTCTAGGATATGGAGCCATATTGTTGGGTGGCCTCATACCTCCTGCATTGTATTGTGGCTGAGGGGGCCTATACTGCTGTGGAGCCTGCTGACCCCAATTCTGGTTTCCCTGTCGCTGCCTCAAAAATTTGCCACGTAGTTCATGTCTTCATGTTGATGATGATGTTCCTGGTCTGCAGCCCATGAATTACCTATGGGTTGGCTAATGCAAGATGTGCATAAACACCCATTGGTAGTATCTACTATATGAACTTGCTGCTTAACCCTAGATTCTTCCACCTTTTTCGTCATGATGCTCATCTGTGTGAAAAGTGTAGCCATGTTCTCCTCCATATTGTTGGAAGGGTTCAGAGGTATAGAGTGTACCACTAGAGTGATAGGGGCATTCCTGGTTGTCCACCCTGAGTTCTGAGCCACCTTGTCAAGCAAATTCTGACCATCTCTCCAGGTCTTGCTCAGAAAAGCCCCACCTGCCGAGGCATCTACTATATTCTTCATGCTATCCAAGAGCCCCATGTAGAACCTTTGACCCAACGTCTGTTCGGGGACCCCATGGTGAGGACACATGACTAGCATACTCTTAAATCTGCCCCAAGTCTCATGTAATGTCTCCATCGGTTATTGCTTGAAGCTCACAATCTCATCAATTTGCTGAGCTGTTTTGTTAGGTGGATGAAACTTGTTGTCTAATTTTTTGACTAACTCATTGCTGTAGAGTTAATGGGAAGTGAGTTGAGCCATACCTGTGCAGTCCCTGTAACTGAGAATAGAAACAGCAATAGCCTGATAGCCTCCGGTGTCACATTGGATTGCATCTGCATCTTGCATATAGAAAGAAAATTCTTCAGGTGTTGCTGTGAATCTTCAACCCGAGTCCCAGAAAATAGTTCCTTGTTTTGCAACAAGTGCAGCATGTTGTTAGTGATCTGGAATGATTCAGCTTGAATGGCTGGCACAATAATGGCAGTTGCCAAATTATCAGCACTTGGCTGTGCCCAGCCAAATAGTGCACCCTCATGCGCCTCATGCGCCTCTTCCTGTACATTCAACCCAGCTTGTTGGTTTGGATCGTTTACGTCTCCCATGTCAAAGTCTAGTTTCAGTGGTTGTTAAGATTGTTGAAGTTTTCTGTTTGCCCTATTTCATGCCCGGAATGTTTGCTCTAGGTCTAAGAGTCCTTTAAGTAGTTCTCCAGTCCTTGCAGATTTCCTAGGCATACACCTGAACACCCAATTCAACAATCGTCAAAATTTTCAATTTAAGGTGTGTAGAGAGAATCTGACTGCACAAGAATCTTGCAGTTCTATCAATGGCAATTGATAATTCCGTTAACTCCCCGGCAACGATGCCAAAATTTGATCACGCCCAACTATGCCTTGTAAAATGACAATGCGGTCGCTGTCAATATAACCCGGTTTATAAGTCCGGAGTCGAATCCCACAGAGAGTTAACCTATCAACTACAACCTTCAAAACCCAATAATACTTCTGAATCAGCTTCCCAAAATTTCAAATATCTTTGTGGGTGGTTTCTACTAACTACATTTGCAATAAACTAAAGAATTGAAGAAAATAACTAAAAGTGTTGTAATGAATAATGAGAAAGACTAAGGTGTTGATTTTCCCTATTGATGGAATCCCTTCTGTTTATGCTCATACAAATTGTCAGTATTTCTCTATCAATCATGAACACTAATTCTACCGTAATTATCTCCCGTGTGATTACAATAATTTATTATTTCACTCTTCCGAGCTACCCTATCTAGCTTTAATTAGCACAGTTCACTTTAGATTGCACCCAAGGTTTCGTTATTCCTAATCCCACCTTTACACCCGCAATTATAGATTCCTCCAATAATCTAGGTGTGGTGTTGTTCAACAATAACCTAAATATGTACTCTTTTCCAAGTTATGCACACTAAATAGGCAAAGCTAATCGAGGATCCTATCAATTAACTACAAAAGGAACGAAGTTGAACAAATACAAATTTAACTAACAATTTGTATTCACATAACCCAGAAGTTCATCAATCAATAGGTTCCATCAAAACCTTAGATAAGAATTTAGCTACTCATAATTAAGAAAGCAAAAGAGATAATGTATTTCATAATCAAGAATTCAAAGTAAAAGAAAGAGAGATGTTGAGAGAGTTCTCTCTTACTAGTTCTTGAAAAGTAGTCAATAGTATAAAACTTGTCTCCTTTGGGCGAATCCTAACAATATATATAAGGTTTAGGTATTACAATTTCTATTTTTACACTTCAGCCCTTAAATTTTCCACATTCCACCGTGGTTTCACCGCGTTCGCGGTGGAACCGCGGTGAGTGATGCCTTCTGAATCTTTAAAACTTCCGCAGGCCTGTTCTATCGTGAGTGATGGAACCATGGTCAAACGGTGCCTCGAATTCTTCCGGGCTGTTCCAGCACAATTTCTTGATTTGTTTCACTCATGGCCTTGTTCACCTTCTTTTGACTCCAAAATTGCTCTTTTAGACTTCCTCTACTCTTGTGTACCTATAACACACTAAAAACACTAATAAGAGCATTTTGTCATCATATTAAAGTGTGATTATTTATGATGTAAATATAGTCAAATTCACCTATTATCAGTGGCCACCTTCTCAAGGTGTATGTTTTCTTTTTTTGACTTAAACCAATGGCCTTGGCCTTGAGGTCTACAGCTCCCTTACTTGCCATGTTAACTTTGATTTTTCTTGGAAAGGTTTGCTCAGCACTGGTTTACCACCCTTTGTCCATCCTATCACAAGAAATTCTTTTGATCTGTTCACCCACACCCTTCATCTATTGCATCGTTAATGAATTGATGTATACCAAGCCTTTGCATTTCAAAAGGATCCCAAAGCATGTTAATTGTTGCCAAGTTAGTCGTGCTTGCTGTTATTTCTTGACTTATGACGCTTTGATGTGTTAACCAGATCCTATTTTACGCAATCGGAATGCTTGGTGGAAGATTTTGCAGTCATTTCTCACCTGTTATGACCAGACAGACTCAATAAGAGGGAATAAAACAAGGTGGGAAGAATAGAGTGAAGGAAAATGGAAATAGACGATTCCTAACAAGAAACCTACAGAGTAGAAAACCATCAGATGTAGATACCAACTCTAGCGACCTTGACATGCACCTGCAGCCTACTCTATTTAGCAAATCCAATGTTCAGCTCTTGTCACACCTTTTCGTCATGAAACTAGGCTTCAGTGCTCCCCTTGCCCGATCTGATCCATTATCCTTAGTCGACTTGTGGTGCCCGTAGAGTTTTTACCATCAAGCATCTCTCATTTTAACTCTTCTCTCAACTGACTGTCTCCTTATAGTGTCTGTGAAGGTTTTCACCAATAAGACTCTCGTTTTGATTTCTCTCATCTTTCATTGCCTTGGGGTATCCGTAAAGGATTTCATCAACAAGACTTTCTCATTTTCATCATTTTCTTCTTGTACTAGAGTGTTTGCTTCTTGTACCGGAGTGTGGCCCCTGACATGATTTACCTTTACTCGCTTGACTCGGCATTTATTGAAGACTAATCACAAAGTCTTTCTTTGGACTGTAATGCAGGCTTTTGGATAGGGTTACGAAGAAGGGTATCAGAGGCTCAAAACAATTCAACATGGGTTCAAAATTACAACTTTCGAAATCAGATTTCTCCCAACACTTTTGCCCCAATTATCTTCTTGGGGACTTTTGGAAGTTTTATTTCGGTGTGACTGAACCTCTGAGAGGCTGCCTACGTACCCTTTCGAGATCATGTCAAACGTAGATCAGGCGACTACTTTTGTTGTTGCGGTCTGTCCTTTCTTTCGCTTTCTTTTCCTTTCTTTCATTGTTTTCTTTTCCATCTTTTTTTTGTTTGTTACTTTTTCTTTTCTCTTTTTTATTTCTTTTCTTTTCTTGTCATTTTTCTTTTTCCTTTTCTTTTCACTGCTCTTCTCTTTTCATTTCTCTTTGTTCTTTTCTTTTTCACTATTTTTCTCTTGTTTCTCCACCTGCTTTCCTCGCTCGGGCTTACGAGTTTTATTATTGATTCTGAAAGAGGGTACACAAGAAAATAACCGAGGCTAAAAGGGGTAACAAAGGATAAAGTGTTTGGATAGCAGAATAAAATGCATTCGTCATTTCAATCTCTAAAATAAACCAAGTACAAACTACACTGTTAAACAAGCTGAGGAAAACACACATAACACCTTTCGATTGATTCTCATATTTGCCTTCTGTATTTGTCAATTACCTAACACCATTGGACAACAATCTCGATACCACGAACGGTCCTTGTAGACTTGGGGCAAACTTGTCTTGACTTCAAATCGATGCGGCATGATGTATTTCAACAATATTTCTTTATGTTCTACCTGCCCCCAGTTTCACTTGATTTGGGCTTGAAGTGATCTCAAAATTCCTTTACTTATTTCCCTTAAAATGTCCTTACATCTTCAACATTGTTTCATTACTAAATTGACTATTAAAAACCAAGCTGAGAATTATGCGTGCAGGTCATGTCATTAGAACCAGCATGAAAGAATTGTAACAGGATAAGGGAACTAAATAAACTAATTAGAAATGGTGGAAAATAGAGAATTGCATTAGACTGGCGGTGAAAGGGTTGAAACAATAGAACAAGAAAACTAAACTAGTTACAGCCCTTGACGGTACTAAACAAGCTATTATGACTAAACAAAGCAAAGTGAAAAGATAGAAGGGTTTGAGTCACCCGACAATATCCGGATTACAATCCTGAAAATGACCCAGACAATAGAAATGATAATAAAATAAACCACCATAACTCCACTCTAGTTTGCCAAGAGGGGGAGTGTCTTTCTAACCACAAAACTCAACACCTTAGCCACTGTATTGACCATCAAAATTATTTGGACCTTCATTCGACAAGTTTCCTAGAGGATTCTCATACTCCTAGTCACCACTGGATCTTCCCCACACAACATGCAAGTAAAGGATTCTGTGCAATATTCTGGGCGGCATTGTCCTGGACCACAATCATCCCTTCCCTGAATTATTCTTTCTATCTCTCCTTTCAAATCCTGACAGTTTTTGATATTGTGCCCCTGGGCATTGGAATGGTATTCACACCGCTTAGAAGGGTCAAAACTTCTTGCACGCTTGTCCACATGATTTAGAAGGATAGGTGCAATCAGGTTATCATGCTTTAATCTCTCAAACAAACTTGCATAGGTTCCTCCTATTTGTGTAAAATTATTTTTCAGCCTTGTTTCCATTCTACACCCTTGGCTTGAATGTGGATTATAGGGTACTTGGAAATTTTGTGGAGGCTGGTGGGGATTCTTCGGTGCTCGTACTTGCCCCTTGGCGTGACTTAGTGATTGGACAGATGGTCGGACATTGTTCGGAGGATAATGCTGAGGTGGATTATGTGGAGTTTGGAGATGTTCATGGGATCGGTATTATGGCTGAAACTGTGTAGAAAGAACAACCACCGGACCCTGTCTTGGGCGGAGGCAACGACCTGACGGTTGGACAAAAGATCGGGTGTTGTTCAGGGGATAACACTGAGATGGATTAGGTGGAGCTGGGGGATAGGTTTGGAGTTGGTGTTGAGGTTGAACCCGTTTAGCAAGAACGATTACTGGACCCCGTCATGGTTGGGGCTCAGCAACGCCTTTTCTATCAATGGCATGACTATCCCGAGCAACCTGTTCATTCCATATGAGCCAAAAAACATTAAAACTTTCCTTGGGTTTCCTTTTCGTTTGAGATAGGGAGGAGCAATTTGGGACAATCTCTTTATTTTACTGAAAATGTCGCACAAAATCTTGAGCCATGTCACCTAATGTAGGCCACTTACCGACATTGTAACGATTATGCCATCCTAAAGCTGCCCCAGTCAAGCTCTCACTGAAGTATGCCATCAACAAGTCATCGTTCTCCACAATACTTCCCATTTCACTACAATAGACCCTCCGGTGAGCTATTGGATCTCCATTCCCACCATACAGGTTCAATTTTAGCACTTTGAAACCCGCAGGCAGGCGAACGTCAGGGAACACAGACGATTCTTTGTAAGACACGTTACCATGATCTCCCATTCCTTGTATGTTCTTTAAGGATTGTTCTTTCGGCTTCATAGCTATTTCATCTCACCTTACTTTTCCTGTAACCTTTTCACTTCCAGCATGAAGATCATCACGAGGGCTCTTCTTGTATTCTTTATTGGGGGTAGTGGATATGACAGGAAAAATTTGTGGTGGCAGGGGTGGTGCCTTCCCGGTCATCCAGACTTGATACATGTTTGCCATGTGTTGTCTTAACATCTGCACCTCCTTGACCAACCCATCATCCCGTTCATCCACCTGTTGTCGGGTACCAGTACTAACCAACTCAGTTCTTTTGTTGTTTGCCATCGCCTTTTGTCCTTGTGTTGTAAAGAAGAGTTACTGCTTTGAAAACCACAAACCAACCACATTTACGGAATGACACGACAAAATTGAAACTGCCACGTTAGCGTTTGGGCATTTAACACTTTATTAACAGCTTTTGATTGGTCACATGCGTCATCCCGGCGTTTTCCTTATTTCCAATTGTAAACTTTACCTTTCTTTGTTTTTCTTCTTTTTCTATCTTTTTTTATTTTTTATTTTTTATTTTTTTTATTTTTTATTTTTTTACCTCTTGTCTTTCTTGATTTTTCTTTCCGCTATCTTCTTGTTTTTCCGCTATTTCCTTTTCTTTTCTTTTTGCCTTTTTGTGGTTTTTCATCTTTTTTTCCTTTTTCTTTTTCTTTTTCTATTGGTTATGGTCGAATCCTACGTGGATTGCCTACATATCATAACCCCGCATGAATCAGACCGAGTGTAATTCTTGCAAAATGAATGCAAAAATAAAGAGATATTTTTTTGGGATTTTCAGATTTTATTTTTCTTGAAGGGAAACTACAAAAGCAGACTCAAAATAACAAACTACAAACTCGATGATTAAAACTAGATCAAGAGTACATCAAAGCTTCACATCCTGGGGCCCATGGGGCATCACTCGGCATCGCCACAGGCCTAAGCAAAACTAAGAAGGTTTCAATGTCAATTGTGACCATTTAAAAAAAGACTGGCCATGTAATGGCTTATTTTGACTTAAAAAAAATAAAGTGGTTATTTTTGCAAAGTTTGGTTTTTCTTTTTCTTTACAAAAACGAGACTCAGTTTTATAGATACGGCCTTTCAACACTTCTGAAAGGGAGATTTTAAGGATGTGCCAAAAAATTATTTTTAAAATGGCCCAAGGTGGCTGTTCTTGTAAAAGTAACCTTCCGGCACCCTTTTGGGGATATTCGGCTTATTTTCAACAAGAATGGCGTCGCCCGACTTATTGAAGAAAAATTAAAATTTAGGTATTTTTTTGGCTATTTTTGAAAAACTGTGGTTGGACCCGATGAGGGTTGCCTACGTATCTCACATCCGGTGAGAATCAAACCAGCGTAGTTCGGGCAGATTGGCCAAAATCAAAGCTATTTTTTGAACAACCATTTCTTTCTAATTTCAAATTTCCTTTTTCTCTTTTTTTTTTCATTTTTGGAAAATTCTGCAACACTTCAGTACTAGTTAGGCATTTGTTTTTATATTCAAATGATTACCCTCACTCAGTCCTAACACTGCTTTTTTTATAATTTTTTACTCATTGTATACAAGATGGTCAACATGCGAAGCCGAGCAAATAAATGCAAGTAGCACGTAAGATGCATCAGGATGGTCATTTCAATTAAGGACACCTATCTTAGATGGACCCAACCCCTGTGTTGAGTCCCCTAAGTCAAATGCACATGATGAAAACAAGCGTCCTACTAGGAATCTGGCATGAGTTTATGGTTCTTCTAGGTTTAAACCCTAGGTTTATTGATCCAGACATGGATTACCTGAGTGGACAACTCGGGCCGAGGGGGAGGCAGCGTACCGAGGATACAGAAGCTCCGTCGGCTTTGCAACTTATCCAATCCTCTTTCTAAATTGGGAAAAAGACTCTAAACAGAGAAGCTACATGAAGTGCACCCTTCTCCATGATGTAGAAGACTCAGAAAGAGGGAGGGATTCACGACAATTTATATACAATTCAACAAATATTAAAGCGGTAAAATATTTAGTACATAAGGCATGGAACATGTAGCAAAATCAGATAAAGCCAAATATAACAATTTATCTAAGCTCGAATTTTGAACCCTGAACCAAAGGTTCTGGGTTCTTGTCCCCAGCAGAGTCTCTAGAGTTGTCACACCTCCTTTTTCTGCTTACTACACCCCGTGAAGGGTATAATAAAAGGAGTTTTTCCAATTAAAGGACAATCAAAACGGGATTCATTTTATTTAAGAGATTCAGAGTCACCACTTGGAAGATTTATGGTGTCTCAGGTCACCGGTTTGAATCCCGAATCGAGGAGAGGGTTTGATTAGGTATTACATTCGCGAACCAGAAATCCGGGTAAGAAATTCTATTAACATGGGAGAAAGGGTTACGCACTCCCGAATTCTGTGGTTCTAGCACTGTCGCTCAACTGCTACATTTGGCTAAATTTTGATTTTATACATGTTAAGCCTATAGTGCAATTTTTTGAATTATTCACCGCTTTTAGTCAATTATTAAGAGGGTGAACATCGTTTAAGAACGTGTTTTCTGATCACGTCACATGAAATGCACCCGGATTCTCGACACATTCTTACTCAATATTTTGTGATTTGGATTTGGGTCGCATGAAATGCACACCCATATTTAAGAAGGTAAAATTATTAGAAACGCGCCTAAGGTCACTAACGTCTTTTAACTTTGCGAAGGGCCGTGAAATTCGCTAAACGGCACGCTCCAAATCTAAGTATTTTTACTTAAGCAACTAATAAGGGCCCCACAATTTGTATTTGGTTTGGCGAAGCTCATCTCATTTTTATTAAGGGCCAACCTAAAGCAACTACAATTTTTCTATTTATTATTTTTCTCTAAAAGGCCAATTAACTTATAATTATAAATTCGGGCCTCGAATTCAAGTCCGAATTCAAACAAAAGGGAAGACTCTTTTAGCTTGAACCTGCTACCTAATTCGAAACCCAATTTTATATCATGTCGTTTTAACTTTGCGAGGGCCATGAAAATTTGCTGGATGGCACACCTCGAATCTAATTTCAAAGGATTGTACTCAACTAAAGCAAACTACGGATGTTCATATTTAACACTAAATTGAGATTAAATATCACAATCACGACATAGGAACCATACCTGTAGTCATGATGATTTAGTTACGTACCAAAAGGTTCGCCTACCAGGGGGTGACCGGCCTAAATGGGGGATGAATAGTGTTCCCTCAAATATGGGGGTGCACTATTCATCTCCCCCATTACTATTTACTACTCCCTCCGTTTGAATTTATGTAAACCCATTTGACTAGGCACGGGGTTTAAGAAAAGAGAGAAGACTTTTGATCTTGTGGTGTAAAATGCGGCACCTTTATTTTGTGTGGCAATAAATCATTGCATAAATGTAAATTGTTTCCAAATAAGGAAAGAGGTTATTCTTTTTGGCACGGACTAAAAAGGAAATATGTTCACATAAATTGAAACGGAGGGAGTATTATTTTATTATTATTTTATTATTTAATCTTTTATTTTATCTTTTTATATACACTTCATAAAGTTTATGTAATATTTCTATTGTATTAATATTATATCTTAACTTTGGTGTATAATTTTGATAAATTAATTTTCGTGCATAATTTCAGAAAATTAATTTTCGTGCATATTAATATTTTATTCGAATTATTAGTTAATCTATAATAATTGCTTACAAATTATATTATTTAAAATTTTATGAAATTATTTTAATTATGGAAATTACAAATTAATAAAACAAAAAGATGTTTGTTTAATTGAAATTAAAAAAATAAAATTAAAATGAAAGATAATAATATAATATAAAAGAAAGAGAAGAATATAAAAAAGTTTGGGAAAAAAATGAGGGAATTGTTGGAGTAAGTTATCCCTAAAATGAGAAAATCCCCATTTTGGGGACAAAAAATGAGATAAAGATTGGAGATGGCCTAAACATATCACTAACGGTAGCAAATAAATAGAAGTAATAAAATATTTCAATCGAACTTGTCATTTATGTTAAGCCCGAATCCTTTAATCTAATCCAACAGTTCATTCAATATTTAAAGCAATTTGAACTCAATCCCACGACTTATTTCATAACAAATTCCACTAAAACATAATCTCATGTCCAATCTGTTTCCAAATATATTCCACACAAAAATTTACAAACAACCGTCAGTATAATTCCAATCAAATGTATCAAATAAATGTTAAGCCAGAATAATAGCAATTATAGATTAGTGAGATAAACAGGATATTAGCCTACTAAAGCTCAAACAGACTAAATCTAAAACTATGTGCAGATTTTAAAATGTAATTTATCTTCTGAAACTGAATTCGTTACTGAGTCTATTCAATTGTGTTAACTACTAACCCATTGCACCAAAGATCGGTGGTTCCAATGGTTGAAATTAAAATCAAAGGCACAAATGATGCAGAAATTAAACCGAGAGAAAATGACCAACATAAGCTAATATCATAGTTTAAAATTACAGATATATCACAAGGAGAAAAGACAAAACACAGGGGCAAGGATAAGAGTAAACCTGCTTGCTATTAATGTTGGTTTAATGTGTGAGAACCGCAAGCGAACCTCGAATAGACATCGAAAAGCTCGAACTAAAATGACCTCAAAGAAAACCCACCTTCACTGATTGACGACAGCAGTCAGTTAGGCGACAACCTGTATTGTTGGCACTGTAACTGGTAACAATTTGGTTGGACATATGATGTGGAAACTGAAACTATACTTGAAACAGGCTTATCTAAGTGTCTATGTGATTTCTCATGAATCATGACAGAAAAGCAATTGTTGCTAAAATCGTCACAAGAAGAACTAATGGTTCACATTCAAAAAGTAGCTTGAGAAGCGAAATCGGGAATGGAAAGAAGTGGAGGAGTTCATATATATCTACATTTCTCTGTGAATACAATTATTTATTCGAGAAGTGCTCTTCTTCTGGGAATTCGATCTAGCTGCCCCTATTTTTTAGGGTGTGGGTGGGGTATTTTTAACGTGATGGAGTCTTGTGGGGAGTAGTTTTGGGGAGAAAATATTTTTGGGAAGGTGTTTTGGGGGGTGGGGGAAATATTTTTGGGGAAGGTCTTTTGTGGGGAATATTTTTGGGGGAAGGGTTCTTCTAATTTTTATTCCCAGTTTCTTTTTATCTTCTTTTTTTAATTAAAAATCCTAGTATTGAAAACATAAATTGTCTAAAATTATATTAATTATGAAAATTTTAAAACTACTTAATCTTAAATTAGAAGAGAAACATCAACAAAAGGAAAAGGTGTAATCAAATAAATTTTGTGAATTTTAAATTTTTATGAAAACCAAATGACTTCCGATAAAACCTAAATGTTATGCAAGATATATTTTGGTATTTATTATTTTGATTTTAAAATATTAAAATGCATGAAATGCAACTGAATAAAGGAAAATTCCTCAAAAATCAATAAAAATTATTTTAATCTATTTTTGGAGTTATCTTTATGTGGGTCAAAAATCACGTGCTCACAGCTGCCCCTCTTTGCTCGGAAACACAAAAGAATTTTTGTGCAAAGATAAAGTGAGCGGATACGAGCGATTTTGCCCGTTTTAATACTCCGTGGGAAGTATTTTTTGAAAGATTTAACCGAACATTGCTTCAGAGGTTGCCTACATATCCTTGGCTATAAAGGAATCAGGTCAGTGTAGTTTAGAAGTGAGTGAGATGGTAGTGTATGCCGAGGTGAAGAGTCGGTCGATATGCCATTCCACCGAGGTTCCAGTCTATTGTCCTGTTTTACATCAAAATCAAAATAAATGAAAAGAGACTAGCTAAGTCTATCAACTACGAGTTACAAGATTCATATCTATAAGTCTTCTGAAGCTTGATCTTGAGTCTTGAATGGTTCTTCATGCAGACTTTGGATTTGAACCTTGACGCTAGCTAGTTGCAGGTGCTAATTCATTCTTCCTCAGCTTTTCGGACCAAAACCGGATAGCACCACACGCTTGTGACTCCAATCATGTCTTAAGCAATTCACATCTTTCTCTACTTCTGCATTTGGATTCCTTTTGCCTTCTTTTGTTTCTCCTCTTCTTTTATGTATTGGATTGTGACCAACTTCCGTTGGTCGTCTCGGACTTTTGACTCGCATTATTTCTGCATGCCTCATTTGTTGCCGACTTGAGTTGCACTCTGAAGTGTTGTTTCTCTTTCTCTAGGTGATGTTTGACCGCTGAAATTTGGACTATATGCCTCTATTCTCCAGGCGGGCTCCTGGCTGCTAACGCTTGAAAAGTATTCTCTTGTTCTCTAGGTGGGCGCCTGACTGCAACAAAACAAAGAAATTTTTTTGCCCTAGTTTGGTGGGTGAGCACAACATGTTATCAAATACATTAAAAATTAAAAGCTAAAATTTGAATTGTACTTCCCTGGTTCTCCAGGTGGGCGCCTGACTGCTGAAACTTGAAATATATTCTCTTGTTCTCCAGGTGGGCTCCTGATTGCTGAAATTGAAAAGTATTACCTTTTTCTCCAGGTGGGATCCTGATTGCTGAACGTGAAAAGTATGTCCTTGTCCAGGTGGGCTCCTGACTGCAACAAAATAAACAAACAAAGAAATTTTTTTGCCCTAGTTTGGTGGCTGGGTACAACATGTTATCAAATATAAAAAGCTAAAATTTGAATTGCACTTCTCTTATTTTCCAGGTGGGCACCTGACTGCTGGAACTTGAAAAATATTCCCTTGTTCTCTGGGTGGGCTCCTGGTTGCTGAACTTGAAAAGTATTCCCTTGTTCTCCAGGTGGGCTCTTGATTGCTGAACTTGAAAACATATTCCCATGTTCTCTAGGTGGGCTCATGTTTTCTCAACTTGAAAACATATTCCCTTGTTCTCTAGGTGGGCTCATGATTGCTCAACTTGAATAGTATTCCCTTGTTCTCCAAGCGTACTCCTAATTGCTGAACTTGAAAAGTATTCCCTTATTTTTTTGGTGGGCTCCTGACTGCAACAAAATAGACAAACAAAGAAAATTTTCTGCCCCAGTTTGGTGGCTAGGTATTGCATGTTATCAAATATAAAAAATTGAAAGCTAAAATTTGTATTGTACTTCCCTTGTTGTCCAGGTGGGTGCCTGACTGATGAAGCTTGAAAAGTATTCTTTTGTTCTCCAGGTGGGCTCCTGATTGCTGAACTTGAAAAGAATTCCTTTGTTCTCCAGGTGGGCTGCTTACTGCAACAAAATAGACAAACAAAGAAAATTTTCTGCCCCAGTTGGCTGGGTACAACATGTTATCAAATATAAAAAATTGAAAGCTAAAATTTGAATTGTTCTTTCCTTGTTTTCTAGGTGGGTGCCTGACTGCTGAAATTTGAAATGTATTCCCTTGTTCTTCAGGTGGGCTCCTGACTGCGATGCTTGAAAAGTATTCTTTTGTTCTCCAAGTGGGCTCCTGATTGCTGAACTTGAAAAGTATTCCCTTGTTCTCCCGGTGGGCTCCTGAGTGCAACAAAATAGATAAACAAAGAAAACCTTCTGCCCCAGTTTGATGATTGAGAGCGTTATGTTGCCAAGATTAAAACTTGAAAGATGAAATTTGCATTATACTTCCTTTGTTCTCCAGGTGGGTGCCTGACTGCTGAAACTTGAAATGTATTCCCTTATGCTCCAGGTGGGCTCCTGATTGCTGAATTTGAAAAGTATTTCCTTTTTCTCCAAGTGGGATCCTTATTGCAACAAAATAAACAAATAAAAAAAAAATTTCTTCCCCAGTTTGATGGTTGGGCACATGGGTGAGCGTTAAACTGAATTATTGTACCAACTATTATCAGAATTTGAAAGCTAAGTCCTATTATCCAGGGAGGTCCTGACAACTCCTAACAAGTTACGAACCTAAGTTATATCTTCCAAAGGTATTACTTCCACTACATTGTTATCAAAGAGGTATTAACTACTCCCCATTATCCAGGAGGGTCCTGACAACCTCTAGTTAAAAAACAATTTTCATCTAAGTTATATATACTAAAGGTACGACTTCCACTATATCTTGTTATCTAGACTGACCTTAAAAATACGTCCCATTATCCAAGAGGGTCCTGAAAACTCTTAATTGACACCTATCTAAAACATGTAAACTTTAGAACAAACTTATATGTCTTTGGGGTACATTTATGCTAAGTTATGCTTCTCATGATTCTTTTGACATTTAAACTAAGTCCCATTTTCCAGCAGGATCCTGAAAATTTCTAGTCATACCTGTTTGGGTCCTGCATTTCCTACGGAGGGTTTGTCCGAAGCAAATGAAACTTCGCCCCTGTTTCAATCAAAGAAAAATCTTGTCAGTTTAAAATGTGGTGGTTGGTTTGTGGTCTTGAAATTTGACGACGGCTTCCTCTTTGCTTCCCAAGAGGATTGATTTCCACTTGAAGACCATGCTTGTTTCCGTACTAGACCCATTTCTATGTCGTCCTCATCACATAAAATACCTTTTCTCCGTTCAAACCCAATATCCTCTATTTGTTGCATTGCATGAACTAGTGCCTCCCCAACCTTTTTGTTTCACATGAATCCCAAAGTATGTCCATTGCCCCCACTTCGTGTATATGGTCTTCTTTCTTGACCTAACCACTGGCTTCGACCTTGAGGTCCGTTGCTCCTTCACTGTGATTTCCATTCGACGACCTTGCTCGTTCATTGACTAACTACTTTCTTTGTTACCCTTAGCGCAGAAAATATCCCTGATCCGTTCACCAAACATCCTCTGTCTTTATTGCATTGTTCATGAGTTAGTATGTACCAAATTTGTTGTATTTTACTAAAAATATCTTTAATCCGTTCACCTAACACCCTTCATCTGTTGCATTGTTCCTGAATTGATAAATACCAAACATTTGTATTTCACATGAACCCCAAAAGACGTGAGTGGCTGATCACGCCCAACTATGCCTTGTAAAAGGACAATGCGATCGCTATCAATATAACTCAGTTTACAAGTCCGGAGTCGAATCCCACAAAGAGTTAACCTATCAACTACAACCTTCAAAACCCAGTAATACTTCTGACTCAGCTTCCCAAACTTTGAAATATCTTTGTGGGTTGTTTCTACTAAATACTTTTGCAATAAACTAAAGAATTGAAGAAAATAACTGAAAGTGTTGTAATGAATAATGAGAAAGATTAAGGTACTGATTTCCCCTATTGATGAAATACCTTCTGTTTATGCTCATACAAATTGTCAATATTTCTCTATCAATCATGAACATTAATTCTACCGTAATTCTCTCCCGAGCAATTACAATAATTTACTATTACACTCTTTCGAGCTACCCTAGCTAGCTTTAATTAGCACATTTTACTTTAGATTGCACCCAAGGTTTCGTTATTTCTAATCCCACCTTTACACCCGCAATTATAGATTTCTCCAATAATCTCGGTGTGGTGTTGTTCAACAATAACCTAAATATGTACTCTTTTCCAAGTTATGCACACTAAATAGGTACAACTAATTGAGGATCCTATCAATTAACTACAACAAAAACGAAGTTGAACAAATAGAAATTTAACTAACAATTTGTATTCATATAACCCAGAAGTTCATCAATCAATAGGTTCCATCAAAACTTTAGATAAGAATTTAGCTACTCAAAATTAAGAAAGCAAAAGAGATAATGGATTTCATAATCAAGAATTCAAAGTAAAAGAAAGAGAGATGTTGAGAGAGTTCTCTCTTACTAGTTTTCTTGCAAAAGTAGTCAATAGTACAAAACTTGCCTACTTTGGGCGAATCCATAGGGTTTAGGTTTTACAATTTCTATTTTTACACTTCAGCCCTTAAGTTTTCCGCCTTCCACCGCGGTTTCAGCGCGTTCGCGATGAAACCGCGGTGAGTGATGCCTTTTGAATCTTCAAAACATCCGTAGGCCTGTTCTACCGCGGTTCTACCGCGATCGCAGTGGAACTGCGGTCAGACAGTGCCTTGGATTCTTCCGGGCTATTCCAGCACAATTTCTTGATTTGTTTCACTAATGGCCTTTTTCACCTTCTTTTGACTCTAAAATTGCTCTTTTAGCCTTTCTCAACTCTTGAGTACCTATAACATACTAAAAACACTAATAAGAGAATTTTCTCATCATATATATTATCAAAACAACATTAAAGTGTGTTTATTTAGGGTATAAATATAGTCAAATTTACCTATTATCAATACCCCACACTTAAATCTTTGCTCGTTCTCGAGCAACTTTAATCACACTTTTAGGCCTATCTTGTCAATGTCTCCCCCAAAATATATCACATAAGCTATCATTCATGATTAACCTAAGTAATGCACAATCCTTACTCAACTGTAAACTCAAATGCCAACACATCATTGCTTACTCTAATTATTATCACAGACTTGCAAACTACCCTTTTCTTCTTGAGTTACATGCCCTCACACAATCATACTGAGAGAAGTTCCCACACATATGCAATTTATAACATGGAACTTATATATATAGAAAAATTTCACTCACTCTCAGCAAAGAGCATATATATGTACACAGACACACCATAAGCTTGCCCCTAGTGTAATACTCTACTAATCGAGTCATTAAATCAAAGATAAAGAGGTCTTTAAAGGTTGTAATGTAGGCTATGGGACGGGTAGGATACTTTTGGTTATAGTGGCTAAATTCCCTAAGCACTTCTTTTACACTAACTTCCCTTTAAGCTTTTCCTTATGCTCCCCCTAACCATTACTTCACATTTTATTCACTTTTAATCCCCCTTTTCATTTGGTGCAACTGGCTTTCTTATTTACATATATACTTCTCTTTTTTTTTTATTGCTTGTAAGCATTTACTGTACACTACCAGTTCACCATTTTCTACCATTCATTCTTGATTTTCCTTTTTTCAATTTTCCCTCACCCCACACTTTCACTTTTGCATATTCGTTACAATTTGACTGCTTCTAGGAGGTAAGGTACATCAATGTATAATATAGATTTTGAACATCATAGGGTTATCAAAGAACATGCTTAAGGCTCAAAGGGGTTAACTAAGATATTATGTACAGGTGAATTCACAGTTTTTGATTTATGGGGTTACACAAAGAAATGTCTCTATCATCTCTATAACTAAACAACTTCTATTTCACTTTGCACACACACATGGCAAGTTCTAGGTATCATGTACAAATATATAATGCAGGTAGGAACTCATACACACTTAGCATGCAACTCATTCTGAATCAGGTTCATCTGCATAGTCATATCAATGTTCAAGCAAGCTGTATTGTGTAATTTAAGGTATATCCTAGAATCTACAGTCAAGCTCAGATAATACACTGTCAAGTTCATTTTAGTTTTGCTAGTGTGCATACTTGGGGTTACATATTAACCTTCACCCACTAATCCTAAAAAGAAAAATCTACCTAACCCGGTTCAATAAAAACTCATGGAAAAGAACCGTGGCCAAAAGAACAACCAAGGGGAAGGTGATACACTACCTAGAAAAAGAAAAGAAAAGAAACAAAAATTCATACATGGACTACTTCCCTCAAGAGTACTGTCCAAGTATTCTGTCATCAGGAAAAGTCCTCTACTCATATTTTTGGATTTTTTTAAAATTTTTGATTTATTTTTTTTCTTTTTTTTCTTCCGACTTAGACCCTTAAGAAACCTGTTGCCATGTGTCCATCATCGGGCCAAGCCAGCTAATATACTATACAACTAAATCTACTATGTACAACATACAATCACTACAGAATAAGTCTCCCACCCCACACTTAAAATCATGGCATGTCCTCATGTCATACAAATCAATTTAAAGCAAAGTAGGGTTAGAAGACTTACCTGAGACTCAATCTGAGTCGGAGACGGCGGCGGGGTTGACATTGCATGCTCGACCCAATGCTCTGAACCATGCCATGAAATGACTCTTAGACCTAGAATGCCTCTATGACATCGCGTCCATGCGCGTGTGCAGGCCGTCCATAGAAGTGCGTAAATCCCTAACTTCTTCCTCCAAAGACCTAAGCATAGGCCTGGTGGACTGGGAACGGGATAGGCCAGCTCCATAATGAGCTTGCCTAGATGTAGCTGCGGAGTCAGTAGACCTCCGGGACTGGAAAACCGGGACAGGGTCGTCATCGTCATCAATGTCAATGGGGTCATTGCCTCTACCTACCGAATACCAGAATCTTTAAACGAAGCTTTTTGTGGAAGCTCACCATCAGTAGGTAATACGGGTGTGTGGTGAGAGAGGCAAATAGTAGTGACCAAAGACGGGAAATAAAATCCCTTGGACTTGAGGGGTCCCCTTAGCATCATCTCATTACAAATCAGTCGGGCAGTGTCAAACTCCCGCTGGGTGACGAAGCACCAAGTCAATACTGCCTATTAAAGTTAACATCAGTGGTATTGCTGGAGGGGAGAAAATGATTACAGACAACCATAAACCAGCACTTGGCAAGATGTGTGAAACAGGTGGAGTTAAGAGTAATTTGGTTCTTGATCTAGAAAGGACGTCCACCTACACATAATGCCTCTATCATGGTGTCCCAAGTGACACCGGGCCTGTCGTGGTAGTAATCAACGTCACTGCTAAAAGCAGGCAGTCCGAAGGATTGCCTAACACTAGGCACCTTGGCCCAAATACGCTTACCTCGCACGAAGACCTCCCTAGACACGTCGTAGGTTGCATTTGCGTAGAACTCCCTGACAAGCATTTTGTTGACGAGAGCAGGTTCCTGGAATAAGAATTCCATGTCCCTGTGTCGAATTTCCTCATACATGTTAGGCTTTTCTGCCCGAAGAGCCATCATGTCGATAGAGATCTCCTGCAGCCATGCCTTGGTAACCTTGGCGTGAAAGTCATTTTCCGCCTTTTCCCACTCAAAATGAGACTCATCTTTGGCAGGACGCCTAGACGAGCTCGCAGCATTCCTTGATCGCTTTGGTGCCATAATCCTGCACATAAGAAGCATAATAAAATTTCATTATATTAGTGCGTCGAATGGCTCAGACTTCACCATCTGTTGACTACAAGCGTACTTCTTTTAGTGCCATCATACCATGACCCCTAATTTGACCATATATTCCCAATAATTTCACCAACACTAACCTAATGCACCTTACACTTACTTCTTTTATCATGCCAACATCACCCCACACATAATTACACCATCTCCAAATTTTTACAACAACAACCAACCAAACCTAAGCATCACATCCCCTAAAATTTTGCAACACCATACATAATAACATAATTGGCCAAACCATGGCCCAAAACCCTACTAATCAATCAACAAGCTAATTTGGGTCTCCAAACCACCATAACAAAGCACAATTACATAATAATGGAGACCCAACCAAGTTAATTATCAAAAATTTCAAAAATCAACTATACAACAATGGTGCTATACTAACGGGGCATTTTTACATATTTTACTCCAAGCCTAGGTAGGGTTTAAGCAAAAACTACAATTTAACAATAATACACTAATTAAACTAATAAAAATTAAAAAGAGAAGAAAAAGAAAAAGAAAAACTTACTTGAAGAGAGAAGGAGAAGAAGAGGAATAGCAATGGAGGAGTGGGAAGGAGTAGTTGAGGAAGAGGAAGAGAGTTGGGGGGGGGGGGTATTAGTTGAGAGAAGGAAGAGAAAATAAACTTTAGAGAGAGAATGGGAGTTGGGAGGCGTCTGGGGTTGAGGGAATAATGGGGAAGGGTTATTAGGTTAGGGATATTAAAAGAAAAGGAGGGTAAAGGGTAAAAAATAAAAATAAATCGGACTTACCTGGGCCCGTCGCGGTCCACCGCGATTTCACCACGTTCGCGGTGGAGCCGCGAGCAGTGAGGATCAGAGAGGTTCACCCACCGTGGTTTGACTGCAATTGCGGTCCAACCGCGGTGGGTCGGGTTCAGAGGGGACTTCTCACTGCGGTTTCATCGCGGTCGCGGTGGAACCACGGTGGAAGGCGTCTTCTGAATCTTACGCATGGCAGCACCCTTTTTTTAATTATTTTTTTATATAGACTATCTATAATGTTTTAAAATTACAATAATTTTGTGGGTTGCCTCCCACGTAGCGCCTGATTTAACGTCGCGGCACGACTCAACTTAGCGCATTTTAAGGCTCGCTCAACCTTTGAGGATCATTCAAATGCAATTCAATCGTCTCTTTAGCTTCATCCATGCCAACGTACAATTTCAACCGCTGTCCATTGACTCTGAAAGTGCAAGAGCCATATTCAGATTGTATTTCCATAGCGCCCGACGGTAACACTTCAACCACCCGGAATGGGCCAGACCACCTTGATTTCAATTTGCCCGGGAATAACCATAATCTTGAGTTATAGAGTAGTACCTTGTCCCCGGTTTTGAAGTTGCGCTCTATGATGTTTTGGTCATGCATCCACTTCATCCTCTCCTAATATAATCTTGTGCTCTCTAAAGCCATATACCAGAACTCTTCCAACTCATGTAATTCTGTGACTCTTGTTTTGCCCGCTTCATCCCAGTTGAGATTTAATTGCTTGAGTGCCCACCATGCTTTATGCTCCAGTTCAACGGGTAGGTGACAAGCTTTCCCAAATACCAAATTGTATGGTGACATGCCGATTGGTGTCTTAAAATCTATCCTATACGCCCATAATGCATCATCGAGCTTTCTTGACCAGTCGGTCCTTGTGGCGTTCACTATTTTTGTCAATACACTCTTTATTTCTCTGTTGGATACCTCAACTTGTCCACTGGTCTACGGGTGATATCGAGTAGCCACCTTGTGCTTCACATCATATTTTGCCAATAATTTCTCAAATGCCCGATTACAGAAATGAGTGCCCCTGTCACTGATAATTGCCCTTGGTGTCCCAAAGCATGTGAAATGTTTTTCAGGAGAAATCCCACAACCACCTTAGCATCATTGGTAGGTAATGCTACAGCTTCCACCCATTTGGACACATAGTCTATAGCAACAAGAATGTACTTATTTCCATAGGAGCTGACGAAGGGACCCATGAAATCTATCCCCAGACGTCAAATACTTCCACCTGTTGGATTTGGTTCATGGGCATCTCGTGACGCCGGGAGATATTCCCGGTGCGTTGACATTTATTACACCCTTTCACCCACAAGTGTGCATCTTTAAATACCGTTGGCCAGTAGAATCTAGTCTCTAGTATCTTGGTTGTTGTTCGAACTCCTCCAAAATGGCCACCATATGCTGAAGCATGACAAGCCTGCAAGACAGAAGATTGTTCGATCTCGGGGATGCATCTCCGCGTCAAGTTATCAAGGAATATTCTTAACAAATAGGGCATATCCCAATAGTACAGTTGGCTTTCACGAAAGAATCTTTTCCTCTGGACCGATGATCGGTCGTGAGGAACAATACCACTGGTCAGGTAGTTTGCATAGTCTGCATACCATAGCGCTTCAAGCAGAGTGGTAACGAGCAGCTACTCGTCTGGAAAGGTTTCCAGAATTTCTCTGCGTTCTTTAACAGTTTCAGCTCCTTCAAGTCATGATAAGTGATCAGTGAGTTGATTCTCAGTGCCCTTATGGTCACGGATTTCAAGATCAAGCTCTTGCAGAAGCAGCACCCAATGAATTAGGCGCGGCTTAGAGTACTTCTTTTCAATTAGATACCTCTGTGCTGCATGGTCACTGTATACTATTACCTTGGATCCTATGAGATAGGACCTGAACTTGTCGAACACAAACACTACCGCCGACATTTCCTTCTCCGTCACAGTGTAATTTAGCTGTGCTCCACTCAATGTTCTACTAGCATAGTAGATTGGATGCATCAGCTTTTCCTTCCGCTTGCCCCACACTGCCCCCACTGTATAGTCACTTGCATCGCACATGAGCTCAAATAGTTGCTCCCAGTTGGGGGCAATAATGATTGGAGTTGTGACCAGCCTCTTTTTCAGCTCCTCAAATGTTGTCCTGCAATCATCAGAAAATACAAAAGGGTGATCTTTTTCAAGTAACTTATAGAGAGGATTGCCAATTTTGGAGAAGTCTTTAATGAATCTCCGGTAAAAACCGGCATGTCCAAGAAAGCTTCTAATGGCTTTGACAGACGTTGGTGGAGGCAGCTTTGAAATGACATCAACTTTGGCTCGGTCCACCTCAATACCCTTACTTGAAACTCGGTGCCCCAAGTCTATTCCTTCCTGTACCATGAAATGGCACTTTTCCCAATTTAGCACCAAGTTGGTCTCAATGCACCATTTCAGCACTCTTGTCAGATTGACAAGGCATTCATCGAACAGATTCCCTACCACTTAGAAATAATCCATGAACACCTCCATGATATCTTCCACCATGTCAGTGAATATGGCCATCATGCACCTTTGTAATGTGGCAGGTGCATTGCATAGGCCGAATGGCATCCTCCTGAAGGCAAAAATGCCATATGGGCATGTGAAGGAGGTTTTCTCTCTATCCTCAGGGGCAATTGAGATCTAATTGTGCCCTGAGTACCTATCTAAGAAGCAAATGTGTGACCTCCCTGCCAACCTGTCGAGCATCTGGTCAATTAAGGGAAGTGGAAATTGGTCCTTACGGGTGGCTAGATTCAGTTTCCGGTAATACATGCAAATCCTCCAGCCGGTGACGGTTCTTGTTGAAATTAATTCATTATTTTTATTTTTCACAACCGTCATGCCACCCTTCTTTGGAACACATTGAACTGGGATAATCCAGTTACTATCAGAGATTGGGAAAATAATTCCCGCGTCTAGCCACTTTATCACTTCCTTCTTTACCACTTCCTTCATATTCGGGTTCAGCCTTCTTTGGTGTTCCCTGGAAGGTTTGTGTCCCTCTTCCAGGAGAATCTTATGCATGCAGTAAGCAGGGCTGATCCCCTTTATGTCTGCCATGGTCCAACCAATAGTAGTTTTACATTCCTCGAGTGCCTGTATAAGCTGTTGAGCCTGCACATCTAGCAAACCGGATGAGATAATAACAGGTAAAGTGGAGTTAGGGCCTAGAAATTCATACCTGAGATGAGCTGGTAATAGCTTAAGTTCTAGCTTTGGTGGTTCCTCAATGGATGGTTTTGCTGGAGGGGTCTCTCTCTTTTCTAAGTGTAGAGGTTCAAATTCGAACTCTCTATACCAAAACCCTTTGCCTTCCAGTACTAACACCCACTCTTCCAGAATTCCACCATTTACCTCCTCTAAGTTCATTAAGCAAGCCTGAAGTGGATCTTCAACTATCAAAGCTACATCGTCTGTCTCTACTATCACATCTACCGCATCAATGATAGAGCAATTTGCAAACTCACTAGGGTGCCTCATAGATTTTTGTACATTGAATATGATCTCCTTATCATTTAGCCTCATTTTGACCTCCCCAGTCTCACAATCGATCAAGGCTCTCCCCGTGGCTAGGAATGGTCTTCCTAAGATTATAGGAATCTCCTCATCCACCTTGCAGTCTAGAATCACAAAGTCGGTGGGAAACACAAACTTCCCCACCTGAATAAGCACATCATCCAATATCCCGAATGGACGTTTTACCGTCCTGTCAGTAAGCTGTAATAACATAGAAGTGGGCCTGGCTCTCCCGATGCCCAGCCTCTTATAGATCACCAAGGGCATAATATTTATGCTAGCCCCCAAATCACACAATGCCTTAGCAAAGGCAAAGTTTCCTATAGTGCACGGAATAATGAAGCTACCTGGGTTAGATAACTTCTCAGCTATAGGTCTAGATACCACTGCACTACATGTCTGAGTAAGAGTCACGGTGGCCAAGTCTTGGAAATCAAATTTCCGCGACATCAAGTCTTTCATCATTTTAGCATACCCAGGCATCTCTTTTAAAGCTTCAATTAAGGGGATGTTTACCTAGATTTGCTTGAGTATTTCAAAGAACTTCTTGTATTGCTCCTCTTTCTGGTGTTTGGCCAACCGTTGGGGAAATGGGGCTGGAGGCCTCTTCTTCCCAATCACTTGGGATTTTTCTTTCTCTACTACCAGTTCCACAACCGATTGTTCTACCGGTTCAGCTGCTTTCTCTATTTCCTGCTGCACATCATTACTTTCAGCTGCTAGCTGGACTGTAACTTCTGTCAACCCTGTGGACCCATCCAGTTCAATGGGTACTGAAATGAGTGTCTTAGCCTGCAAGTTGCCTCTAGTTCTCTCCTGCTCAACATCAAGATCCATACCATTTCTCAAACTTACTGCCATCAGGTGCATTGGGACTTGATCTTTTGGGTTTGTTGAGTGTATGCAGGTAATGTCCCTTGAGGACAATTGTTTAGTGTCATAGCAATATGGCCCACTTGCACCTCTATATTCTTAATAGCTACATCATGTGCATCTATCCTTTCATTGGTTTTGGCATGTGGCAGAATCACCTGCTGCATCATAGCTTCTAACCTTGCGAACCCATCGTCATGTCTACCCCCATGTTGTGGTGGTGGTGGATGATACCCCTGTTGCGGATTGTTAAAGGCTGAGGTCTAGGATATGGAGCCATTTTGTTGGGTGGCCTCATACCTCCTGCATTGTATTGTGGCTGAGGGGGCCTGTACTGTTGTGGAGCCTGCTGACCCCAATTCTGGTTTCCCTGTCGCTGCCCTCAAAATTTGCCATGTAGTTCATGTCTTCATGTTGATGATGATGTTCCTGGTCTGCAGCCCATGAATTACCTATGGGTTGGCTAATGCAAGATGTGCATAAACACCCATTGGTAGTATCTACAATATGAACCTGCTGCTTAACCCCAGATTCTTCCACCTTTTTCGACATGATGCTCATCTGTGTCAAAAGAGTAGCCATGTTCTCCTCCATATTGTTGGAAGGGTTCAGAGGTACAGAGTGTACCACTAGAGTGATTGGGGCATTCCTGGTTGTCCACCCTGAGTTCTGAGCGACCTTGTCAAGCAAATTCTGACCATCTCTCCAGGTCTTGCTCAGAAAAGCCCCACCTGCCGAGGCATCTACTATATTCTTCATGCTATCCGAGAGCCCTATATAGAACCTTTGACCCAACATATGTTCGGGGACCCCATGGTGAGGACACATGACTAGCATACTCTTAAATCTGTCCCAAGTCTCATGTAATGTATCCATCGGTTTTTGCTTAAAGCTCACAATCTCATCAATTTGCTGACCTGTTTTGTTAGGTGGATGAAACTTGTTGTGTAATTTTTTGACTAACTCATCCCATATTGCTATAGAGTTAGTGGGAAGTGAGTTGAGCCATACCCGTGCAGCCCCTATAACTGAGAATAGAAACAGCAATAGCCTGATAGCCTCCGGTGTCACATTAGATTGCCTCTGCATCTTGCATATAGAAAGAAAATTCTTCAGGTGTTGCTGTGAATCTTCAACCCGAGTCCCAGAAAATAGTCCCTTGTTTTTCAACAAGTGCAACATGTTGTTAGTGATCTGGAATGATTCAGCTTGAATGGCTGGCACAATAATGGCAGTTGCCAAATTATCAGCAGTTGGTTGTGCCCAGTCAAACAGTGCACCCTCATGCGCCTCCTGCGCCTCTTCCTGTACATTCAACCCAGCTTGCTGGTTTGGATCGTTTACGTCTCCCATGTCAAAGTCTAGTTTCAGTGGTTGTTGTGATTGTTGAAGTTTTCTGTTTTCCCTGTTTCATGCCCGGAATGTTTGCTCTGGGTCTAAGATTCCTTTAAGTAGTTCTCCAGTCCTTGCAGATTTCCTAGGCATACACCTGAACACCCAATTCAACAATCATCAAAATTTTCAATTTAAGGTGTGTAGAGAGAATCTGACTACCCAAGAATCTTGCAGTTCTGTCAATGGCAATTGATAATTCCGTTAACTCCCCGGCAACGACGCCAAAATTTGATCACGCCCAACTATGCCTTGTAAAATGACAATGCGGTCGCTGTCAATATAACCCGGTTTATAAGTCCGGAGTCGAATCCCACAGAGAGTTAACCTATCAACTACAACCTTCAAAACCCAATAATACTTCTGAATCAGCTTCCAAAAATTTCAAATATCTTTGTGGGTGGTTTCTACTAACTACTTTTGCAATAAACTAAAGAATTGAAGAAAATAACTAAAAGTGTTGTAATGAATAATGAGAAAGACTAAGGTGTTGATTTCCCCTATTGATGGAATCCCCTTTGTTTATGCTCATACAAATTGCTCTATCAATCATGAACACTAATTCTACCGTAATTCTCTCCCGTATGATTACAATAATTTACTATTGCACTCTTCCGAGCTACCCTATCTAGCTTTAATTAGCACAGTTCACTTTAGATTGCACCCAAGGATTCGTTATTCCTAATCCCACCTTTACACCCGCAATTATAGATTCCTCCAATAATCTTGGTGTGGTGTTGTTCAACAATAACCTAAATATGCACTCTTTTCCAAGTTATGCACACTAAATAGACAAAGCTAATTGAGGATCCTATCAATTAACTACAAAAAGAATGAAGTTGAACAAATAGAAATTTAACTAACAATTTGTATTCACATAACCCAGAAGTTCATCAATCAATAGGTTCCATCAAAACCTTAGATAAGAATTTAGCTACTCATAATTAAGAATGTAAAAGAGATAATGGATTTTATAATCAAGAATTCAAAGTAAAAGAAAGAGAGATGTTGAGAGAGTTCTCTCTTACTAGTTCTTGAAAAGTAGTCAATAGTATAAAACTTGCCTCCTTTGGGCGAATCCTAACAATATATATAGGGTTTAGGTTTTACAATTTTTAATTTTACACTTCAGCCCTTAAGTTTTCCGCATTCCACCGCGGTTTCACTGCGTTCGCGGTGGAACCGCGGTGAGTGATGCATTCTGAATCTTTAAACTTCCGCAGGCCTGTTCTACCGCGATTGCGGTGGAACCGTGGTCAAACAGTGCCTTGGATTCTTCCGGGCTCTTCCAGCACAATTTCTTGATTTGTTTCACTCATGGCCTTTTTCACCTTCTTTTGACTCCGAAATTGCTCTTTTAGACTTTCTCAACTCTTGTGTACCTATAACATACTAAAAACACTAATAAGAGCATTTTGTCATCATATATATTATCAAAACAACATTAAAGTGTAATTATTTAGGATATACATATAGTCAAATTCACCTATTATCAGTGGCCACCTACTCAAGGTGTATGTTTTCTTTTTTGACTTAAACCAATGGCCTTGGCCTTGAGATCTACAGCTCCCTTATTTGCCATGTTAACTTTGATTTTTCTTGGAAAGTTTTCGCTCATCACTGGTTAACCACCCTTTGTCCATCCTATCACAAGAAATTATTTTGATCTGTTCACCCTCACCCTTCATCTATTGCATCGTTAATGAATTGATTTATACCAAGCCTTTGCATTTCAAAAGGATCCCAAAGCATGTTGATTGTTGCCAACTTAGTCGTGCTTGCTATTATTTCTTGACTTATGACGCTTTGATGTGTTAACCAGATCCTATTTTACGCAATTGGAAAGCTTGGTGGAAGATTTTGCAGTCATTTCTCACCTGTTATGACCAGACAAACTCAATAAGAGGGAATAAAACAAGGTGGGAAGAATAGAGTGAAGGAAAATGGAAATAGACGATTCCTAACAAAAAACCTACAGAGTAGAAAACCATCAGATGTAGATACCGACTCGAGCGACCTTGACATGCACCTGCAGCCTACTCTGTTTAGCAAATCTAATGCTCAGCTCTTGTCACACCTTTTCGTCGTGAAACTGGGCTTTAGTGCTCCACTTGCCCGATCTGATCTATTATCCTTAGTCGACTTGTGGTGGCCGTAGGGTTTTTACCATCAAGCCTCTCTCATTTTAACTCTTCTCTCAACTGACTATCGCCTTATAGTGTCCGTGAAGGTTTTCACCAATAAGACTCTCGTTTTGATTTCTCTCATCTTTCATTGCCTTTGGGTATCCGTAAAGGATTTCATCAACAAGACTTTCTCATTTTCATTATTTTCTTCTTGTACCGGAGTGTGGCCCCTGACATGATTTACCTCTACTCGCTTGACTCAGCATTTATTGAAGACTGATCACAAAGTCTTTCTTTGGGCTGTAATGCAGGCTTTTGGATAGGGTTACGAAGAACGGTATCAAAGGCTCAAAACAATTCAACATGGGTTCAAAATTACAACTTTCGAAATCAGATTTCTCCCAACAACCACAATTTCTGCCCCAATTATCTTCTTGGGGACTTTTGGAAGTTTTATTTCGGTGAGACTGAACCTCTGAGAGGTTGCCTACGTACCCTTTCGAGATCATGTCAAACGTAGATCAGGCGACTACTTTTGTTGTTGCGGTCTGTCCTTTCTTTCGCTTTCTTTTCCTTTCTTTCATTCTTTTCTTTTCCATCTTTTTTTTGTTTGTTACTTTTTCTTTTCTCTTTTTTATTTCTTTTGTTTTCTTGTTATTTTTCTTTTTCCTTTTCTTTTCACTGCTCTTCTCTTTTCATTTCTCTTTGTTCTTTTCTTTTTCACTATTTTTCTCTTGTTTCTCCACCTGCTTTCCTCGCTCGGGCTTACGAGTTTTATTATTGATTCTGAAAGAGGGTACACAAGAAAATAACCGAGGCTAAAAGGGGTAACAAAGGATAAAGTGTTTGGATAGCAGAATAAAATGCATTCGTCATTTCAATCTCTAAAATAAACCAAGTACACACTACACTGTTAAACAAGCTGAGGAAAACACACATAACACCTTTCGATTGATTCTCATATTTGCCTTCTGTATTTGTCAATTACCTAACACCATTGGACAACAATCTCGATACCACGAACGGTCCTTGTAGACTTGGGGCAAACTTGTCTTGACTTCAAATCGATGCGGCATGATGTATTTCAACAATATTTCTTTATGTTCTACCTGCCCCCAGTTTCACTTGATTTGGGCTTGAAGTGATCTCAAAATTCCTTTACTTATTTCCCTTAAAATGTCCTTACATCTTCAACATTGTTTCATTACTAAATTGACTATTAAAAACCAAGCTGAGAATTATGCGTGTAGGTCATGTCATTAGAACCAGCGTGAAAGAATTGTAACAGGATAAGGGAACTAAATAAACTAATTAGAAATGGTGGAAAATAGAGAATTGCATTAGACTGGCGGTGAAAGGGTTGAAACAATAGAACAAGAAAACTAAACTAGTTACAGGCCTTGACGGTACTAAACAAGCTATTATGACTAAACAAAGCAAAGTGAAAAGATAGAAGGGTTTGAGTCACCGCACAATATCCGGATTACAATCCTGAAAATGACCCAGACAATAGAAATGATAATAAAATAAACCACCAAAACTCCACTCTAGTTTGCCAAGAGGGGGCGCGTCTTTCTAACCACAAAACTCAACACCTTAGCCACTGTATTGACCATCAAAATTATTTGGACCTTCATTCGACAAGTTTCCTAGAGGATTCTCATACTCCCAGTCACCACTGGATCTTCCCACACAACATGCAAGTAAAGGATTCTATGCAATATTCTGGGTGGCATTGTCCTGGACCACAATCTTCCCTTCCTGAATTATTCTTTCTATCTCTCCTTTCAAATCCTGACAGTTTTTGATATTGTGCCCCTGGGCATTGGAATGGTATTCACACTGTTTAGAAGGGTCAAAACTTCTTGCACGCTTGTCCACATGATTAAGAGAGATAGGTGCAATCAGGTTATCATGCTTTAATCTCTCACAGAAACCTGCATAGGTTCCTCCTATTGGTGTAAAATTATTTTTCAGCCTTGTTTCCATTCTACACCCTTGGCTTGAATGCGGATTATATGGTACTTGGAAATTTTGTAGAGGCTGGTGGGGATTCTTCGGTGCTCGTACTTGCCCCTTGGCGTGACTTAGTGGTTGGACAGATGGTCGGACATTGTTCGAAGGATAATGCTAAGGTGGATTATGTGGAGTTTGGAGATGTTCACGGGATCGGTATTATGGCTGAAAGCGTGTAGCAAGAACGACCACCGGACCCTGTCTTGGGCGGAGGCAACGACTTGACAGTTGGACAAAAGATCGGGTGTTGTTCAGGGGATAACACTGAGATGGATTTGGTGGAGCTAGGGGATAGGTTTGGGGTTGGTATTGAGGTTGAACCTGTTTAGCAAGAACGATTACCGGACCCCGTCATGGTTTGGGGCTCAGCAACACCTTTTCTATCAATGGCATGACTATCCCGAGCAACATGTTCGTTCCATATGAGCCAAAAAGCATTAAAACTCTCCTTGGGTTTCCTTTCCGTTTGAGATAGGGAGGAGCAATTTGGCACAATCTCTTTATTTTACTGAAAATGTCGCACATAATCTTGAGCCATGTCACCCAATGTAGGCCACTTACCGACATCGTAACGATTATGCCATCCTAAAGCTACCCCAGTCAAGCTCTCACTGAAGTATGCCATCAACAAGTCATCGTTCTCCCCAATACTTCCCATTTCACAACAATAGACCCTCCGGTGAGCTATTGGATCTCCATTCCTATCATACAGGTTCAATTTTGGCACTTTGAACCCCGTAGGCAGGCGAACATCAGGGAAAACAGATGATTCTTTGTAAGACATGTTACCATGGTCTCCCATTCCTTGTATGTTCTTTAAGGATTGTTCTTTCGGCTTCATAGCTATTTCATCTCACCCTACTTTTCCTGTAACCTTTTCACTTCCAGCATGAAGATCATCCCGAGGGCTCTTCTCGTATTCATTGTTGGGGGTAGTGGATATGACAGGAAACATTTGTGGTGGTAGGGGTGGTGCCTTCCAGGTCATCCAAACTTGATACATGTTTGCCATGTGTTGTCTTAACATTCGCACCTCCTTGACCAACCCATCATCCCGTTCATCCACTTGTTGTTGGGTACCAGTACTAACCAACTCAATTATGTTGTTATTTGTCATTGCGTTTTGTCTTTGTGTTGTAAAGAAGAGTTACTGCTTTGAAAACCACAAACCAACCATATTTATGGAATGACACGACAAAATTGAAACCGCCACGTTACCGTTAGGGCATTTAACACTTTATTAACAGCTTTTGATTGGTCACATGCGTCATCCCGATGTTTTCCTTATTTCCAATTGTAAACTTTACCTTTCTTTGTTTTTCTTCTTTTTCTATCTTTTTTTATTTTTTTTATTTTTTTATTTTTTTATTTTTTACCTCTTGTCTTTCTTGATTTTTCTTTCCGCTATCTTCTTGTTTTTCCGCTATTTTCTTTTCTTTTCTTTTTGCCTTTTTGTGGTTTTTCCTCTTTTTCCCTTTTTCTTTTTCTTTTTCTATTGGTTATGGTCGAATCCTACGTGGATTGCCTACATATCATGACCCCGCATGAATCAGACCGAGTGTAGTTCTTGCAAAATGAATGCAAAAATAAAGAGATATTTTTTTGGGATTTTCAGATTTTATTTTTCTTGAAGGGAAACTACAGAAGCAGACTCAAAATAACAAAATACAGACTCGATGATAAAAAACTAGATCAAGAGTACATCAAAGCTTCACATCCCGGGGCCCGCGGGGCATCACTCAGCATCGTCATGGACTGAGAAGGTTTCAACGTCAACTGTAGGCTATTTAAAAAAAACTGGCCATGTAATGGCTTATTTTGACTGAAAAAAATAAAATGACTATTTTGCAAAGTTTGGTTTTTCTTTTTCTTTACAAAAACGAGACTCAGTTTTATAGATACGGCCTTTCAACACTTCCGAAAGGGAGATTTTAAGGTTGTGCCTACAAATTATTTTTAAAATGGCCCAAGGTGGTTGTTCTTGTAAAAATAACCTTCCAGCACCCTTTTGGAGACATTCAGCTTATTTTCAACGAATGGCGTCGCCCGACTTATTGAAAAAAATTAAAATTTAGGTATTTTTTTGGCTATTTTTGAAAAAGTGTTGTTGGACCCGATGAGGGTTGCCTACGTATCTCACATCCGGTGAGAATCAAACCAGCGTAGTTCGGGCAGATTGACCAAAATCAAAGCTATTTTTTGAACAACCATTTCTTTCTAATTTCAAATTTCCTTTTTCTCTTTTTTTTTTCATTTTTCGAAAATTCTGTAACACTTCAGTACTAGTTGGGCATTGGTTTTTATATTCAAATGATTACCCTCACTCAGTCCTAACACTGCTATTTTTCATAATTTTTTACTCATTGTATACAAGATGGTCAACATGCGAAGCCGAGAAAATAAATGCAAGTAGCACGTAAGATGCATCAGTATGATCATTTCAATTCAGGACACCTATCTTAGATGGACACAACCCCTGTGTTGAGTCCCCTAAGTCAAATGCACATGATGTAAACAAGCGTCCTACTAGGAATCCGGCATGAGTTTATGGTTCTTCTAGGTTTAAACCCTAGGTTTATTGATCCAGACATGGATTACCCGAGCGGACAACTCGGACCGAGGGGGAGGCAGCGTACCGGGGATACAGAAGCTCTGTAGGCTTTGCAACTTATCCAATCCTCTTTCTAAATTGGGAAAAAGACTCTAAACAGAAGAGAAGCTACATGAAGTGCACCCTTCTCCATGATGTAGAAGACTCAGAAAGAGGGAGGGATTCACGATAATTTATATACAATTCAACAAATATTAAAACGGTAAAATATTTAGCACATAAGGCATGGAACATGTAGCAAAATCAGATAAAGCCAACTATAACAATTTATCTAAGCTCGAATTTTGAACCCTGAACCAAAGGTTCTGGGTTCTTGTTGCCAACAGAGTCGCCAGAGTTGTCACACCTCCTTTTTCCGCTTACTACACCCCGTGAAGGGTATAATAAAGGGAGTTTTTCCAATTAAAAGACAATCGAAACGGGATTCATTTTATTTAAAAGATTCAGAGTCGCCACTTGGAAGATTTATGATGTCCCAGGTCACCGGTTTGAATCCCGAATCGAGGAAAGGGTTTGACTAGGTATTACATTCGCGAACCAGAAATCTGGATAAGAAATTCTATTAACATGGGAGAAAGGGTTACGCACTCCCGAATTTCGTGGTTCTAGCACTGTTGCTCAACTGCTTCATTTGGCTAAATTTAGATTTTTATACATGTTAAGCCTATAGTGCAATTTTTTGAATTATTCACCGCTTTTAGTCAATTATTAAGAGAGTGAACATCGTTTAAGAACGTGTTTTCTGATCACGTCACATGAAATGCACCCGGATCCTCGACACATTCTTACTCAATATTTTGGAATTTGGATTTGGGTCGCATGAAATGCACACCCATATTTAAGAAGGTAAAATTATTAGAAACACGCCTAAGGTCACTAACGTCTTTTGACTTTGCGAAGGGCCGTGAAATTCGCTAAACGGCACGCTCCAAATGCTACGTATTTTTACTTAAGCAACTAATAAGGGCCCCACAATTTGTATTTGGTTTGGCGAAGCTCATCTCATTTTTATTAAGGGCCAACCTAAAGCAACTATAATTTTTCTATTTATTATTTTTCTCTAAAAGACCAATTAACTTATAGTTATAAATTCGGGCCTCGAATTTAAGTCCGAATTCAAACAAAAGGGAAGACCCTTTTAGCTTGAATCCGCTACCTAATTCGAAACCCAATTTTATATCATGACGTTTTAACTTTGTGAGGCCCATGAAATTTTGCTGGATGGCACACCTCGAATCTAATTTCAAAGGATTGTACTCAACTAAAGCAAACTACGGATGTTCATATTTAACACTAATTTGAGATTAAATATCACAGTCACGACATGGGAACCATACCTGTAGTCATGATGATTTAGTTACGTACCAAAAGGTTCGCCTACCCGGGGGTGACCGGCCTAAGGGCATCTCCAACCTTGCCCCATCCCCCATAATGGGGGCAATTTTGAGGAAAATTGTCCTCCAACCCTCCCCCATTTTTGTCCCCAAAATGGGGATGAATTGTGTTCCCTCAAATATGGGGGTGCACTATTCATCTCCCCCATTACTATTTACTATTATTTTATTATTTAATCTTTTATTTTATCTCTTTATATACACTTCATTATGTTTATGTAATATTTTTATAATATTAATATTATATCTTAACTTTGGTGTATAATTTTGATAAATTAATTTTCGTGCATAATTTCAAAAAATTAATTTTCGTGCATATTAATATTTTATTTGAATTATTAGTTAATCTATAATTATTTCTTACAAATTATATTATTTAAAATTTTATGAAATTATTTTAATTATGGAAATTACAAATTAATAAAACTAAAAGATGTTTGTTTAATTGAAATTAAAAAATAAAATTAAAATGAAAGATAATAATATAATATAGAAGAGAGAGAAGAATATAAAAAAGTTTGGGAAAAAAAATGAGGGAATTGTTGGAGTAAGTTATCCCTAAAATGAGGAAATCCCCATTTTAGTGACAAAAAATGAGACAAAGGTTGGAGATGGCCTAAACATGTCATTAACGGTAGCAAATAAATAGAAGTAATAAAATATATCAATCGAACTTGTCATTTATGTTAAGCCCGAATCCTTTAATCTAATGCAAAAGTTCATTCAATATTTAAAGCAATTTGAACTCAATCCCACGACTTATTTCATAATAAATTCCACTAAAACATAATCTCATGTCCAATCTGTTTCCAAATATATTCCACACAAAAATTTACAAACAACCGTCAGTATAATTCCAATCAAATGTATCAAATAAATGTTAAGCCAGAATAATAGCAATTATAGATTAGTGGGATAAACAGGATATTAGCCTACTAAAGCTCAAACAGACTAAATCTAAAACTATGTGCAGATTTTAAAATGATGGCGCCTACTAGTGGAAGCTAGGCAAGCCAACTGTTACTTAGATTTTTCTCATTAGGTACCACTCTCTTCTTAATATGTAACGACCCGACCCGTCGTTACGGGAATTTACCACTCCGTCATGTTGCAATTACATGTTTTATGCTTTTATGTCAGTGTTAGGGTCTATCGGGCGATTTAGGAGTGATTTGGATTGAAAATGAGGCATATAGCTTTTTTTTGAAGGAGACTTGAATAAGGAAAGTCAACCCGGAGTTGACTATTTGGTTAGAGGGCTCGGAATCGAATTCTGATGATTCGGTTAGTTCCGGGAGGTCATTTATGACTTAGGAGAGTGATCGGAAGTGAATTTGGAGGCCCGGTGTAATTTTAAGCTTGAATTGGCCAAAGTTGAATTTTGGCGATGTCCGATCGCTAGGTGAGATTTTGATCCGGGGGTCGGAATGGAATTCCGACAGTTGCAGTAGCTCCATTAGGTGATTTTGGATGTGCCTGCAAAATTTCAGGTCATTCGGACGTCGTTTAGTCGGGTTTTTGATTGAATGCGTAATTCGGAAAGTTTTAAGGAATTTAGGCTTGAATCCGTGTGTAATTGGTGATTTTGATGTTTAGGATGGTGTTTTTATGATTGGAACAAGTTCGTATCGTGTTTTGGAGTATGTTGGTGGTTTTCGTTGGGGTCCCGGGGGCCTCGGGTTGATTTCGGGGGTCCAAACGGACCATTTCTTCTATTTTTGAACTGCTGTTGGCTGCTGGTTTTGTTGCAGATGGATGCTCTATGCGATCGCATAGGGTCATTGCGATCGCATAGAAGGATGGAAGTGAGCCCCGGAGTTGTTCTATGCGATCGCGTAATAGGAGATGCGATCGCATAGGTATGGAACCTGGCACTCTGCGATCGTAGGGTCACTTGTGCGATCGCATAGGGTAAATGATCCGGGGTGCCTCAGAAGTCTATTGTTCTATGCGATCGCGTGGTCAGTTTGCGATCGCATAGTAGTAATTTGGAGCCTGGGTGAGATGTTCTATGCGATCGCGGAGAGGTAGTGCGATCGCATAGCCTTAATTATTTCGAGCTATGATTTGTTCTACGCGATCGCAAGGATGGGATGCGATCGCATAGTGTAAACGGCCCAGGCAGTGAATTAAAACCAGAAACATTTCACATACGGGTTTCATTCATGAAACCTCCATTTTTGAGTTCCAAGAGAAGAAATTGACGGGAGATTGCTGGGAAATCATCGGGGTTTCGTCGGAGGTAAGTTTATGGCTTAATTACATCATTTTTACATGAAATCCTTGGTTAATTCCCTGTAAATGGAAGATTAATTGTGGGTTTGAGCCCTAAGCCTAAATTGAAGAAAAACACCGATTTGAGTGGGCAAACGGAGTCCGATTTTGGTAAATTTTATATGTATGGACTCGTGGCGAGACGAGGGTTCTTGAAATGTGAATTTCGAAAATTTTCGGAATGTGGGCCCGGGGCTCGGGTTTTGGCAACTTTGGGAATTTTGATGTAAATTGAGTTAGTTCGAATGAGTTGTGTTTAATTAGCCTATATTGATGTATTCTCATTGATTTTGAGCAGATTCGGCATTCAAGGTGATTGAATTGCGAGGCGAGCGCAAGGCGGATTAAGGCTTCTATCGGATCGAGGTGAGTGGTGGTAGTAAATAATGTACTGAGGGTTTGGAACCCCGTACTTGCACTTTACAGTGCTATGTAGAGATGAAACACTCGTCATGTGACGGGCGTGGTGGCATTGTGATTTGGGGATTGGACTTGGTCATTCCCGACTAATAGTATTCTGTGTATTATGACTGATAATGAGATTATAAATGTGTAGTTGGGCTAATAGCCATGTTTGGGGCCTTGTGCCGATCTGTAGAACATTAGGGGACCTGTAGAGTTAGGCGACCCTTAAATCATGCTGGCTACATACACCCAGCCGTAGTATATCATGTTGGATACATAAACTCAGCCGTAGTTATAACTGGATAATAAGGCTAAAAGCCATGTTTGGGGCCTTGTGCCGATCTGTAGAGAATTAGGGAACCTATAGAGTTAGGTGACCCTTATATCGTGTTGGGAACATACACTCAGCCGTAGCTCTAGCTGTATAGCATAACATGAGCCCGTACTAGATGTGTACATTGAGGGAGATTATCTAGGGTGAAATTCCCTGTTCTAGCTGAGTGGGCCTGAAAGGCCAAGTCTATACCGATTGAGATGAGATAGGGTCAAGGACCCACTATGAGATGTTACATTGGGCCTGAAAGGCCAAGTCTATATTGACTGAGACAAGGTCTAGGACCCACTGTGATAAATTATATTGGGCCTGAGAGGCCAAGCATATATTGACTGGGATAGGGTCGAGGACCCATTATGAGGTAGTATATATATATATACCTACATTGGATCGGGCTGCACGCCGCAGCAGTATATATGTTGGATCGTACTGCACGCCGCAGTAATATACATGTGATATACATGTAATATACATGTGGGACGGACTGCACGCCGCAATATTATTGCGCTTGGGCTGTAGGAGCCCCTTCGGAGTCTGAGTCTGCACACATTCCAGTGAGCGCTGGTATATTATGGGATCGGGCTGCACGCCGCAGCAGTATAATTATATATGTATATATATATATATATTGGATCGTACTGCACGCCGCAGTGATATATGGTGGACCTGGCTGCATGTCATAGCACCATAGCGCTTGGGCCTAGGGAGCCCCTCCGAAGTCTGTATACACCCCCAGTGAGCGCCGTCGACGTTAAACGGAGCGGGCTGCGCGCCGCAGCGGTATATGTACGGAGCGGGCTGCGCGCCGCAGCGGTATATGTATTGGAGCGGGCTGCGCGCCGCAGCGGTATATGTATTGGAGCGGGCTACGCGCCGCAGTATCATACTTATTCATATTCATATATATACTAAAATACTGATATGATATAGACATATGTATATGTCTCTATATATTGAGATGGCTGTATACCGTAGTGGTATGAGTGAGAATGTGGTCAGTGGGGGACCTAGATGGCATAGATGTGGACTGGATATTGGGGGTATTCATTATAGTGATGACTTACCTGTGAGGTTACCCTTAGAACTGTATAGTGATAGTACAGGTGTTCTCACTTCCAGTCGTTGTTTACTATTGTTACTCACTGAGTTGAAATATACTCACCCCACTCCCCCGCGTTTTTTTGTGTGTGTGCAGATATACAGGATTAGGAGGGCAGTTGAGCTATTGCAACTGCTTGTGTTATCGCCATTCTATGGAGACTTCGAGGTAGCTGCCGACGTCCGCAGGACCCGATATTTCTTCCTACTGTCTTTGATTATGTATTGTTATTTCTTTCCGCTCCGAGCTTTGGTTGTAAACCTTATTACACTTATGTTCTTTAGAGGCTCATGACTCTTGACCCTTCGGTCTATGGGAGTTGGCACATGTTGGGACTTGGTTCCCTGTTTTAAATATATCTATCTCTGTTGTGCTTAAATTGGATAAAGTGAGCTTGTGGCTCCATGGTTATTGTTGATTGGTCGGGCTGGCCTAGCAGTGTGCTGGGCGCCATCACGACCGGATTTGGGGTCGTGACAAGTTGGTATCGGAGCCTAGGTTTACTAGGCCTCACGAGTCTTGAGCCGGTTAGTAGAGTCTTGTGGATCGGTTTGGGGACGCCTGTACTTATCCTCGGGAGGCTGCGAACCATTAGGAAACACTTCACATTTCTTGGAATTCTCATCGTGCGTGTTTTATTCAGCTTGAGATGTAATTCTTGAAATTCCTCCTGCACATTGATGCGCGCACTCGAGTGCTTAGTGATAAATTTGCCTTGATGGCTTATGATTCCCCAATCGAGGGACGAGATATAATCTCTATGAGTTCATGTTGGGCCTGTTTGGAAGACTTGAGGCGAAATCATTGTCTATGGCTTGAGCACCAAGGTGCTAATTTCACGAGTCGGTATTATGAAGTTTATACGATCGGTATTGATATTAATTGTGAAAATGGCAGTTTGATAATGGGAAAGCTGTAAGGTATTCGGTTCTTATTGTGATTTGATGCGTAGCACTAGCTATGGGTGTGAGAAATATTTTCATCGCCTCTTAATTGGAAGGTAAAGTGCCTTATGTGTAGTGGAACGAGTTCAAACTCAGAAAGACTAAAGTGATTATGCTATGTGTATCATAGTGGAAGGTATTGTGCTGAAATGATAAATTGAGGCGAGGTAGGTGAATTGATTCTGATGTGTAATTGAAGGGTATTTGATATATGTATTGATTTGAGCAGGTGCAGTACATGCTCAGGTGTAATAGTGATAATATGATTCGTATAGTATTGAGATCTATGTTGTTGATATACATTGTGATGTCTTGTCGAGTTGCGGATGTATTGTTAGGATGATTTTGGTGATTCTCTGGCAGGTGGATAGGCCAAATTACAAAGGAAACTCTGCCGAAAGTTTTGGAAAAATTCGGGACTTAGAAAAGATTTTGCCACCTAAAGAGGGGGCGTAACTGTTGTGTGTGAATGAATGCAAGAATTGCAAAAGGGTTAATATTTTTGATGATTCGAATCTCCGCCGAAGCTTGTAAATGACTTGAGTTTAATCTAACTAGAACTTTGTGGCATCATTTGAGTAATAATGATATGAGTGGTTGAAAGTGCTTTGATGAATGGCTTCGAGCTAAGTTGGGGAGGTTGTTATTGATTATCTGATTGCACTGTCGTGTGCTGTGTTGGCTCTGTCTCTAGGTATGTTGG
Organism: Nicotiana noctiflora; assembly: GCA_032618575.1. Taxonomy (NCBI): domain Eukaryota; kingdom Viridiplantae; phylum Streptophyta; class Magnoliopsida; order Solanales; family Solanaceae; genus Nicotiana; species Nicotiana noctiflora. The sequence continues at coordinate 230,569 of JASVEL010013549.1, forward strand.
GAAATTTTGATAAAGGCTTATGGTGCTTCGTAGATTTGAAGAAATACTAGGATGTTTTGAACTACTGTTGGTAGAGAATGTTCGGTGTATAGAAAAGAAAGATAGCGAATTGTACCTGTAAGTAATCATGTTCTGCGATGTCAGAGTTCTAACAAAACACGAGTGGTTTTACTCAATAGGACAGTTGAATTACAACTGAATAAGGGTGAATGATGCCCGAGAATGGTTTTGCAGTGTTCCAGATTTTGCTTGTAACAATCGGGTGCCTTAAGATTGTGCATGTGGCTAAAGATGGCGGTTTCGTTAGAAAAGATCAAGGCTTGTGTTATATTATGTGAATGATGGGATTCTATGTAGTATTGGGAAGTAATGATAACAAATTCAAAATCGCAGGAAGTTCTTCAAAATAAAGTGTGGTAGGATGTGATCCTCGTGGAAATATTGAGAGAGTATTCTGTGGCCTATGTGCCTTAGACTGTGTGGTCTTGTGTATGAATCTCGTGTGGTAACATAAGTTGATGTATTGTGGTCCTTCAGTAAAGGAGAATATGAAATTAAAGATGAATCAGAAAGGAAACTGGATAAATGGAACAAATTGTTAATAAACCGAAGCGGTATGATAAAGAATACGACTAATTCCTGGTATGAGGTTGAAGTAATGAGCCTTGTAGATATTGTGCAATAAAGCTTTTGAGTGTTGGCAGTCGTGTAACCCAGTTGTGTAACTCGATATGAGTATAAGGACTCGGTCCTGGCGGTTTAATTTATGCAATGTAATTGGGAGAAAGAGTTTGCGATGTGTTATACCGTAGTTTGAAAATGAGTGTATTTTTCCTGTTGGTATGCAAGGCTGGGAATGTGTAATGAGTTTTCTCCATATGGGATCATGAAAGCCCTTGACGAGTTGAGTGCGCCGATGTTTGCAGCGGAGGAAAGGGATATGAATTTCCATGTTGTCTTAGTGTGATATGGTATACGCGATGTGTTATGGAAAGTTGATAATGGCATATTCAAGGTTTTGAGATCAGTTCATAATATATGGGAAGTCAATAAAATTATTGAGCAGCGCGGACGACTGCAGGTGATTCAAGAATTGATCTTTCTGATGATTTAAGAAAATGGTACTGCTATTCTAGTAATTTGGCAAGGTATATGGTGCAAATGGACAAGGTAATGTAAATTGATAATATGTAGTAGTATGGTGGTATTTTCTCGTTGGATCGACTGTAATAATTGAGTCGTTGATAACATAGTGAAATTTATGAATGGCTTTCATGGTATGAATGGACGCTTGAGGTGCGTTGTGTAATCGTACGGTGAAGTACGGAATCAGGCATAGTGATTCCTGTGTTATGTATGTGTTGGAGACTAGAAGTTCTCGTAACCCGCCTACGCAGCGGTGGTATATCGTGTGTATCGGCACAATGTAGCGGTTATTGGAAATTGGAAGCCCTAGTGGCTATTTTGTTACTTGATATGACGAATTTGAATAATAATAGATGATTGCAGGCTGGTTGTCATAAGTTAAGTTGTCTAGACTAATGTGATATGGACTATATTAGAGAAATGTCACAACTGCATGGCAGAGCGCATCGGATCATGCTCCAGCAGGGTAGATGTACCCTAGGGCCAACGGACGGCTGGTAGGTATTGCTTTGTCAGTTGGGCCTTCGTGGCGGATGTTAGTGTAGAGGTATCTACCATTGATTCAGTTCCGGTATTGAGGAACTTTGTCGGATGAGTTTCATGTGACCGAGCTCGAGGCTATATATATACATGTTTGTTGCAATGAGCAACTTGAGTCGATGTGCATTCCTTTTGCTAGATTTATACGTGGATCGGGTGGCACGCCGCCACATGTATAGTATCTGGATCGGTTGGCACGCCGCCACATGTATAGTATCTGGATCGGGTGGCACGCCGCCACATGTATGGTATCTGGATTGGGTGGCACGCCGCCACAGGATGCTATTGGAACGGGTTGCGCGCTGCAACGGTGTGATGTGGGAAATATAGCTTCCTATATGTACCTTGTATACAATACTTCCTCTCTTCTGAGGAATAGTCCGTATTGGGTATCGCTCGGGGAATAGCACATCGGTTGTGTCCATTCAGGATTCGATAGCATATACTAAATGTATCACCGCGTGTGATTGATTGCTTGAGTCAGACCTAAATATGTGTGTGGTTGACCGTTTTGAGCATTTCGACTTGAGATGCTCCATGGGTAATAGTGTTTGGATAGAATCATGAGTTGTGGCAAGGCCACGTGATGTTATGACCTTTCGAGGAGGATTCAGGCACTCTAATCCTATGATGTGAGACAAGAATCTCAGTTATGTGTTGTGATGGTATGGAAGAATTTGAATTATGGCTTTTTGTGCGAGTCAGTTGTCAGGATTCGAGTGTGTTCGGATCGTTCTTATTGGAGCCTGTGTTGTGCTCGTTGTGGCCTAGGCCGATGCTGAGGTGTCATGTTACCAATGTGGTGTGTTATAACCGAAATGATCATTCAAGTCATTAATGAGAGCGAGCATATATGATTTCAGCTCTTTAGAAAGGTAATATCGAGGTTTGGCTCCGAAACTTATTGTGGTATCAATTTTAAAAGAGAAATAGATTCACGAATGGTTGACCCGAGAGATGGGTTCGATATATCGCGTGTTCGGTTACCGTGGGCATGATATGAAGGTGTTGGAACAAAACTCTATCTAATGAAAAGGGTTTTTCAGTTGGTATTTGGTTATCATGGGAAATTGTGTGATTGGAGACTATCGTATCGAGTGATCGTGTTGTTTGATACATCATATGATCTCACCCGGAGTAGTGAATGTGGGTTATTGCAATGGATTCGAGTGTATCCTGAGTATAGGCATGGGATTTGCATTTGGTTTATGATTTCAGAAAGTGCAATATGATTTATGGTTCAGATGGTCTGTGAAATTTTGACTATGTGGTGTTTTTGGACTTATGTGAGATAGGGTGACGTATGATCACCCGGATATATGCTTGGTAAGGTCAATCAGCTATTGGGTTGCTTTTAGTACAACTCTGAGTCCGCTCGAGGACGAGCGTTTGTTTAAGTTGGGGAGAATGTAACGACCCGACCCGTCGTTACGGAAATTTACCACTCCGTCATGTTGCAATTACATGTTTTATGCTTTTATGTCAGTGTTAGGGTCTATCGGGCGATTTAGGAGTGATTTGGATTGAAAATGAGGCATATAGCTTTTTTTTGAAGGAGACTTGAATAAGGAAAGTCAACCCGGAGTTAACTATTTGGTTAGAGGGCTCGGAATCGAATTCTGATGATTCGGTTAGTTCCGGGAGGTCATTTGTGACTTAGGAGAGTGATCGGAAGTGAATTTGGAGGCCCGGTGTAATTTTAAGCTTGAATTGGCCAAAGTTGAATTTTGGCGATGTCCGATCGGTAGGTGAGATTTTGATCCGGGGGTCGGAATGAAATTCCGACAGTTGCAGTAGCTCCGTTAGGTGATTTTGGATGTGCCTGCAAAATTTCGGGTCATTCGGACGTCGTTTAGTCGGGTTTTTGATTGAATGCGTAATTCGGAAAGTTTTAAGGAATTTAGGCTTGAATCCGTGTGTAATTGGTGATTTTGATGTTTAGGATGGTGTTTTTATGATTGGAACAAGTTCGTATCGTGTTTTGGAGTATGTTGGTGGTTTTCGTTGGGGTCCCGGGGCCTCGGGTTGATTTCGGGGGTCCAAACGGACCATTTCTTCTATTTTTGAACTGTTGTTGGCTGCTGGTTTTGTTGCAGACGGATGTTCTATGCGATCGCATAGGGTCATTGCGATCGCATAGAAGGATGGAAGTGAGCCCCAGAGTTGTTCTATGCGATCGCGTAATAGGAGATGCGATCGCATAGGTATGGAACCCGGCACTCTGCGATCGCAGGGTAACTTGTGCGATCGCATAGGGTAAAATGATCCGGGGTGCCTAAGAAGCTTATTGTTCTATGCGATCGCGTGGTCAGTTTGCGATCGCATAGTAGTAATTTGGAGCCTGGGTGAGATGTTCTATGCGATCGCGGAGAGGTAGTGCGATCGCATAGCCTTAATTATTTCGAGCTATGATTTGTTCTACGCGATCGCAAGGATGGGATGCGATCGCATAGTGTAAACGGCCCAGGCAGTGAATTAAAACCAGAAACATTTCACATACGGGTTTCATTCATGAAACCTCCATTTTTGAGTTCCAAGAGAAGAAATTGACGGGAGATTGCTGGGAAATCATCGGGGTTTCATCGGAGGTAAGTTTATGGCTTAATTACATCATTTTTACATGAAATCCTTGGTTAATTCCCTGTAAATGGAAGATTAATTGTGGGTTTGAGCCCTAAGCCTAAATTGAAGAAAAACACCGATTTGAGTTGGCAAACGGAGTCCGATTTTGCTAAATTTTATATGTATGGACTCGTGGCGAGACGAGGGTTCTTGAAATGTGAATTTCGTAAATTTTCGGAATGTGGGCCCGGGGCTCGGGTTTTGGCAACTTTGGGAATTTTGATGTAAATTGAGTTAGTTCGAATGAGTTGTGTTTAATTAGCCTATATTGATGTATTCTCATTGATTTTGAGCAGATTCGGCATTCAAGGTGATTGAATTGCGAGGCGAGCGCAAGGCGGATTAAGGCTTCTATCGGATCGAGGTGAGTGGTGGTAGTAAATAATGTATTGAGGGTTTGAAACCCCGTACTAGCACTTTACAGTGCTATGTAGAGATGAAACACTCGTCATGTGACGGGCGTGGTGGCATTGTGATTTGGGGATTGGACTTGGTCATTCCCGACTAATAGTATTCTGTGTATTATGATTGATAATGAGATTATAAATGTGTAGTTGGGCTAATAGCCATGTTTGGGGCCTTGTGCCGATCTGTAGAACATTAGGGGACCTGTAGAGTTAGGCGACCCTTAAATCATGCTGGCTACATACACCCGGCCGTAGTATATCATGTTGGATACATAAACTCAGCCGTAGTTATAACTGGATAATAAGGCTAAAAGCCATGTTTGGGGCCTTGTGCCGATCTGTAGAGAATTAGGGAACCTATAGAGCTAGGTGACCCTTATATCGTGTTGGAAATATACACTCAGCCATAGCTCTAGCTGTATAGCATAATATGAGCCCGTACTAGATGTGTACATTGAGAGAGATTATCTAGGGTGGAATTCCCTGTTCTAGCTGAGTGGGCCCGAAAGGCCAAGTCTATACCGATTGAGATGAGATAGGGTCAAGGACCCACTATGAGATGTTATATTGGGCCTGAAAGGCCAAGTTTATATTGACTGAGACAGGGTCTAGGACCCACTGTGATATATTATATTGGGCCTGAGAGGCCAAGTATATATTGACTGGGATAGGGTCGATGACCCATTATGAGGTATTATATATATATACCTACATTGGATCGGGCTGCACGCCGCAGCAGTATATATATTGGATCGGACTGCACGCCGCAGTAATATACATGTGATATACATGTAATATACATGTGGGACGGATTGCACGCCGCAGTATTATTGCGCTTGGGCTGTAGGAGCCCCTTCGGAGTCTGAGTCTGCACACATTCCAGTGAGCGCTGGTATATTATGGGATCGGGCTGCACGCCGCCAGCAGTATAATTATATATGTATATATATATATATATTGGATCGTACTGCACGCCGCAGTGATATATGGTGGACCTGGCTGCATGTCATAGCACCATAGCGCTTGGGCCTAGGGAGCCCCTCCGAAGTCTGTATACACCCCCAGTGAGCGCCGTCGACGTTAAACGGAGCGGGCTGCGCGCCGCAGCGGTATATGTACGGAGCGGGCTGCGCGCCGCAGCGGTATATGTATTGGAGCGGGCTGCGCGCCGCAGCGGTATATGTATTGGAGCGGGCTACGCGCCGCAGTATCATACTTATTCATATTCATATATATACTAAAATACTGATATGATATAGACATATGTATATGTCTCCATATATTGAGATGGCTGTATACCGTAGTGGTATGAGTGAGAATGTGGTCAGTTGGGGACCTAGATGGCATAGATGTGGACTGGATATTGGGGGTATTCATTATAGTGATGACTTACCTGTGAGGTTACCCTTAGAACTGTATAGTGATAGTACAGGTGTTCTCACTTCCAGTCGTTGTTTACTATTGTTACTCACTGAGTTGAAATATACTCACCCCACTCCCCCGCATTTTTTGTGTGTGCAGATATACAGGATTAGGAGGGCAGTTGAGCTATCGCAACTGCTTGTGTTATCGCCATTCTATGGAGACTTCGAGGTAGCTGCCGACGTCCGCAGGACCCGATATTCCTTCCTACTGTCTTTGATTATGTATTGTTATTTCTTTCCGCTCCGAGCTTTGGTTGTAAACCTTATTACACTTATGTTCTTTAGAGGCTCATGACTCTTGACCCTTCGGTCTATGGGAGTTGGCACATGTTGGGAATTGGTTCCCTGTTTTAAATATATCTATCACTGTTGTGCTTAAATTGGATAAAGTGAGCTTGTGGCTCCATGGTTATTATTGATTGGTCGGGCTGGCCTAGCAGTGTGCTGGGCGCCATCACGACCGGATTTGGGGCCGTGACATAATACTTTAAATAAAATCATGTAATTACAGCGGAATAATTAAACTTAGCGGAAGACTTAGTCAATTTTATCAAATATGATACAGAAAACCCAACCATGATACACTACCCAAAACTGGTGTCACAATACTCACGAACTTCTAAGAATAATACACATAATTGTCTAAAAGAAATATAAGCTGTTTATCTCGAATACATGAGATAATAAAATGAAATACATAGATAGAAGAGACAACGAGTCCTGCGGACGCCTGCAAGGCTACCTCGTAGTCTCAGTAGTCGGAATATCCACAATCGTGCTACTGTTGTTGCTGCTGTCCGTAACTTGTATCTGCGTAAAAAGAGCGCAGAGTGTAGTATAAGCACAACCGACCCCATGTGCTGGTAACTACCTGGCTTATCCCGGCGAAGTAGTGACGAGACTAAGGCCAGTCACCCACATAAACCTGTACAGTTGAAATATATATACATATACAATAGCAGAAAACATTATCGAAGGAAAGAATTTGTTCTAAAATAACAGTCAATAACTCACAATATCCTGAGTAATTTGTTCAACGGAACGAATCTTACTTTCATGTCTCAATTGATTTTCATTTCATATCTTGTGGTAGGCGTACCACCCGCTCCCAAACGTAACAATGAGATTCCATATCTTGTGGTAGGCGTACCACCCGCTCCCAAATGTAACAATAGGCTTTTCATATCTTGTGGTAGGCGTACCACCCGCTCCCAAATGTAACAATAGGCTACCGGCAACTATGGCCAATGCCAAGATTCAAATCACTTTGTGGTCGGCGTGCCACACGATCCCATTTCTTATCATAAAAGTGGTCGACGTGCCACATGATCCCAATTCTTTAATATATAAGTGGTCGACGCGCCACACGATTCCAATTCTTTAATATATATTATCGGCAATAAGCCAATAATCTCTTATCAACAGTGAATGTATAAAAGTATTACCGGTATTAAATCAATAATCTTCACTTCAACAATATTTATATTACCGGTATAAAACCAATGAATGACAATAAATCAACGATACATCCCCGTTACCGGTGTAATACTAATAACTCTTAATCAACAATTTATATGTACTTTACCGGTATAAAACCAATAAATGATAATGAATCAGCAATTTATCTCTGTTACCGGTGTAATACCAATAACTCTTAATCAACAATTTATATGTACTTTACCGGTATAAAACCAACAAATGACAATGAATCAGCAATTTATCTCTATTACCGATGTAATACCAATAACTCTTTAATCAATACTCTATATGTATTTTACCGGTATAAAGTCAATAATAATTTCCCTTCACATAATCACTTAGGATTAATAAGAATTTGATCCATTTTTAAGACTCACGGTCATGCTTGACCCCCAACGTATAGATACTCGTCACCATGCCTATACGTCGGACTCCACATATCACAATTTACACATAAACTCAATTCCTATTCCCTCAAGTTAGGATAGAACAAACACTTACCTCGAAAGTTTACGAACAACTCAATCCATAGCAATGTCTTTTCCTTTCAAATTTGGCTCCAATTCAATCGTATCTATACACAATTGATTTAATATCATCAATACTACTCAACAAACTAGTGCATATGGCCAAATATAATATTTTACAATATTCTGCCCGGAATAGTGAAAATCAACCCCGGGCCCACATGATCGAAACTCGAGTTTCGAACCAAAATAAATTCACCCAATCATCCATGAGTTCAAATATATAATTTGTTCTCAAATCAGACCTCAAATTGAGTTCAAAAATCCAATTTTTATGAAAACCTAAGTTCTACACAAATCCCCCATTTTTACCCATGAAAAACCTTAAATTGAAGATGAAGACATGATAGATGATGTTAAAGTTTGAAGAAATTGAGTAAAAGTTGACTTACCAATGATTTGGAGAAGAGGGAGTTTGTGAAAATCGCCAATGAATGTTTTAGGTTGTGAAATATGAAAAATGAAGCTGGAAATTGTGATTTACAGGTCTCTGTGTTCGCATTTGCGAGCAGGGGTTCGCAATTGCGAACCCCGACCAAATTCTGAAATTTGAAAAATAAGCCAAGGATGAGAAGTTCGCATTTGCGAACTTTTGTTCGCATTTGCGAAGCCAAGGCAAAACTGGAAGTTCGCATTTGCGAAATTTTGTTCGCATTTGCGAACCAAGGTACAAAACTGGGATGTTCGCATTTGCAAACCAAGGCACAAAACTGGGATGTTCGCATTTGCGAACTTTTGTTCGCATTTGCGAATTCGCATTTGCTAACTTTTGTTCGCATTTGCGAATTTGCATTTGCGAACTCTGCAGATCAGGTGTTGACATCAACTTTCTAACATGAAAAATTGATCTCGTGGCCTATCCAAAATTCACCCGAGCCCTCGGGGCTCCAAACCAAATATGTACATTGACTTAAAAACATCAAAGGAACGTGCTCGCGCGATTAAATCGCCAAAATAACATCAAAATCAATGATTTGAGCCTTAAAACTCAAGATTTCATTCAAAATTCCATAACTCCCAAAATTTCCAATTTAAAGATGAAACACGTCAAACGATGTCCGTTTTCAATCAAACTTTACAGGAAGCGCTTAACCTACATATATGACCTGTACCGGGTGTCGGAACCAAAATACGAGCCCGATACCATTACTTTTTAATCAAATTTCAGTTTCATTTTCCTTAAACATTTTCAGAAAACAATTTAACAGAAAAATTCTTTTACCGGGGTTCTAGACCTCGGATTTCAATTCCGGGCACACGCCCAAGTTCCATATTTTTCTACGGATTTTCTAGGATCGTCAAATCACGGATCCGGATCCGTTTACCAAAATCGTTGACCAAAGTCAACCATATCAATATTAATATCAAAATTCTTCAAATTTTCCACATATTTCATATGTTTCAACATAAAAATTTTCCAGCTTCGCGTTCAGAATGTGCACGCAAATTGAGACAACTATAAATGAGGTTTTCAGGACCTCAGAAGCTCGAAATGATTAATAAAACAAGTGATGACCCTTCGGGTCGTCACATTCTCCACCTCTAAAACAACCGTTCGTCCTCGAACGGACAAAAGAAAGAAGTACCTGAGTCATGGAATAGATTAGGATATCGGCTCCGCATGTCAGACTCGGACTCCCATGTCGATGCCTCAGGAGGCTGACCCCTCCACTGGACTCGCATAGAAAGAAAACTCTTCGACCTCAACTGTCGAACCTACCGATCTAGAATAGCTACCGGCTCCTCCTCATAGGACAGATCTTTGTCCAATTGGACAATGCTGAAATCTAACACGTGCGATGGATCGCCGTGATATTTTCGAAGCATGAACACATGAAAAAATGGATGCACAGCTGATAAGCTAGGTGGCAAGGCAAGTTTATATGCCACATCTCCCACATGATCAAGAATCTCGAATGGTCCAATAAACCTAGGGCTAAATTTGCCCTTATTTCCAAATCTCATCACGCCCTTCATAGGCGACACTCGGAGCAATACTCGCTCCCCAATCATGAAAGCTATATCTCGAACCTTGCGATCCGCATAGCTCTTTTATCTAGACTGAGCTGTGCGAAGCCTATCTTGAATAATCTTGACCTTATCTAAGGCCTCATGCACTAAATCCGTACCCAATAACCAAGCTTCTCCCGGTTCAAACCATCCAACCGGAGAACGACACCACCTACTATACAAGGCTTCATAAGGAGCCATCCGGATGCTCGATTGATAACTATTATTATAAGCAAACTCTGCCAAAGGCAGGAATTGATCCCACGAACCTCCAAAATCAATAACACACGCCCAAAGCATATCTTCCAATATCTGAATAGTCCTCTCGGACTGACCATCCGTCTGGGGATGGAAGGCTGTACTTAGCTGAACTTGCATGCCCAACTTTCATTGAATCGCCTTCCAAAAATGTGAGGTGAACTGTGCACCTCGATCTGAAATAATAGAGATAGGCACGCCATGAAGGCGAACGATCTCCCTGATATAAATCCCAGCTAACCTCTCGGATGATAGGTAGTGGCAATAGGAACAAAATGAGCTGACTTGGTCAGCCTATCAACAATCACCCAAACAACATCAAACTTCTTCCGAGTCTTCGGAAGTCCAGAAATGAAATCCATCGTGATTCGCTCCCACTTCCATTCAGGAAGTTCAATTCTCTGAAATAAACCGCCAGGTCTCTGATGTTCATACTTAACCTGCTGACAATTAAGACATTGTGCCACATATGCCACAATATCCTTTTTCATTCTGCGCCACCAATAATGTTGCCGCAAATCTTGATACATTTTCGCTGCGCCTCGATGAATAGAATACCGCGAACTGTGAGCTTCTTCTAGAATCAATTCTCTAACCCCATCAACATTTGGCACACAAATGCGCCCTTGCATCCTCAGGATCCCATCATCATCTAAGGTGACCTGTTTAGCACCTCCTCGCTGAACCGTGTCTCTAAGGTCACATAAATAAGAATTATTATATTGTTGATCGCGGATACGCTCCAATAATAAAGAACGAGCGATGGTGCAAGCTAGTACTCGACTAGGCTCAGAAATATCCAACCTCACAAATCGGTTGGCCAAGGACTGAACATCCAAAGCAAGTGGCCTCTGATTGACTGGAATATAAGCAAGACTGCCCATACTGGCTGACTTCCTACTCAAAGCGTCGGCCACCACGTTTGCTTTTTCCCGGATGATATAAAATGGTGACATCATAATCTTTCAGCAATTCTAGCCACCTTCTCTGCCTCAAATTCAACTCTTTTTGCTTAAACAAATACTGAAGACTCTTATGATCGGTGTATACTTCACATGCTACACCATACAAATAATGCCTCCAGATCTTCAATGCGTGAATAATCGCCGCCAATTCTAGATCATGCACTGGATAGTTCTTCTCATGAATCTTCAACTGCCTCGAAGCATAGGCAATAACCTTGCCATCCTGCATTAACACCGCACCAAGCCCAATACGGGAAGCATCACAATAAACAGTATAAGGTCCCGTACCTGTGGGTAAAACCAATACCGGTGCTGTGGTCAAGGTCGTCTTGAGCTTTTGAAAGCTCGCCTCACATTCATCGGACCATTCAAATTGAACACCTTTCTGGGTCAATCTGGTCAGTGGGGTTGCAATAGATGAAAATCCCTCCACGAATCGCCGATAATAACCCGCTAATCCCAAGAAACTCCGAATCTGTGTGGCTGATGTCGGTCTAGGCCAGTTCTTGACTGCCTCAATCTTCTTCGGATCAACCTGAATACCTGCTGCCATCACAATATGACCCAGGAATGCAACTGAACTTATCCAAAATTCATACTTTGAAAATTTTGCATATAGTTGGCTATTTTTAAGATTCATTTATTTTTTCCCAAATCGTATTACTGTTATTTTTATCATAACTTATTTCACACTCAAATTTGGCTCTTTCTTTATTTTTTTACTTTTTTTTCTTTACTTCTTATTCCTTTTTATATTTCATGTGAATTTCATGCAAACCTTGATCTTCTTTCCTACAAATATTAATACATACTATACCATTAACAGTAATACCAACCAGTGATGGAGCAAGACAATATAATTACGGCCACTAAATCTCCATATATACTAGTTAGAATAGAAATGATAATAAAATATTGGAAAATACAATAAAAATATAAGTAGCAAAAAAGACTTTCAGTACCACATGATACCAATATGGTATACATATATACCAACAGAGTATATGATTTGCTACAACTATCTGTGATTATAATACTGTACCAAAATATTAAAGGATACAATAAAAGTATGAGAAAATTACATACTCGCATTGCAAGCTAAATATTCGCAAAGCAACTTGCTCATTCCATATACTAGGAGGGTATATAGTTGTATGGGTCGGTCCAACAATTGCCTATAACTATAAAAATTATTACATAATACATATAATCTATATCCATCAGCAAAAAAAATTTCCCAGCACTGCAAATCACGTTCATATAAATAATTTCAAAATAGAATTCACTTAAAATATAGCCAAAATACCAAGAAAAAATGTTCAAACTATTATATGATACCAATATGGCATATAATTATACCAATATGGTATACAATTTTACTGGTTAATTTTCGACAACTATATGACTATACTACTATTACATAACACACATACATAAACAGAAAAATAAAAAAAATGGTGTAGCACATATTAATGTAATAAAGTATTTCAAGATATTGAACTATATTACTATTATTAAAATAAAATAAAATATTGTACTAATAAATCCAGCTAGTACAATCAAAAAATGATTCAACTAGCATAGGATACCAATATAGTATATAGCTATACTAATAGAGTATATAGTTGGAATAAATTGTTTACCAAACTGGTATATTTGTATACTATTTGAGTATACAATACAAATTCGTCGTCTTCTCTTGTTCGACTATATTTCAACCCAAACTTCTAAAATATACTACAAAATCTCCACCAAATTGACTAAAACTTTAGCTACAACCACCAATCAACTTTTCAAACAAACTCATATCGGATCAGATCAAAATAATAAAAATCTCAAACAAACCAAGTTTTAAGTTTCAAGCTTCAAGGTCCTTCAATGGTGGATTTGAAGTTTTGCACAATAAATCTCCAAAAATAAGTTTGGAATAAGAGAAAGAAGAAGGTATTAGTGAGAAACAAGTGTGAATTGTCATTGATGATGAACCCCAGAATACTACAATAAGAGAAAATATTTTAGAATTAAACCTCATAATAGAAATGAAAAAGAATTCAAGTGTGAACTCTAGAAAACTAATGGGTTTAGAGAAGAAGAACAAAATAGAGGAAGAATGGAACTCCATTTACAGCTCTAAGTACCAACCCTCTCGTGCTGGCTTTCTTCTCCAATTCATATTCGGTGTTGTTCTGCTTATCAGGTTTCCCTACCTCCATTTCATTTTAACCGGGTAAATAGTTTGGGCACCATAGATAAAAATATTAAATAGTTTGGACATGGGCATTAAAGGGTAAATAGTTTAGAATTAATGGGTATAAAGTGATATTTTCTTATTAAGAATTGCTTAACCCTCTTTACGAAAGAATCTACCATGTCCATAAATTATGTAAAATCCATATTAATTTTCTCTATAAGTGACCAACAAGCATCGCTTCTTACTTTTCAAATTTATTTGACATGAAATTAAGCTTCAAACTTGGGAAGTACCTAGAATTCCCAATATTAAATCATAAACCAAAGCCCAAAGACTTCCGATTTGTCATCGATCAAATGCAAAAAGACTATCCCATTTGAAAATCAAAATTTTTAATATAGTGAGTAAAATCTATTTAGACGCATCTACCTTGAGTTTAATACCTATCCACCTACTACAATATATTATGCTTCCTAATAAAATCCTAAATCAAATTGTACGATTCAAAGGAACCTTATATGGGGTGCTACTAATTTCAGAAAAAAAAATACATTTTGTTAATTAGAAGACTGTGACCAATGATAAAATAGAAGGTGACTTAGGTATCCGTTCATCCTAAAAAAAAACTTAGTGATGCTCACATATTAGGCTTGGAGACTTCTAAATTATCCTTCAAACCCCTAGACACAACTTATTACCTGAAAATACACCCAAAAATCTATTATTAACACCTCATTTATTTGGTCTGCTCTTATTAAAGATTGGAATTTGCAACCAAGGCATTATGTGGCACCCTTGCAGGAACTCAAATATTAATATTTGAAACTCGAGATAGATCCATAACAATTCTAACCTTAGAAGTAGTATTGAAGGACCATTTCATCTAAGTGCTTACAACCTCTCTTTACAAGATCTAGTGAATGGTGATGGATTTGATATCTCCAAAATTTTATTGTTCTGGAAACCTCTGTCGTTAAAAATATTAAAGCTACCCAAATTCCTAGAAATCGTTTTGATAGGGACTATATGACTCAGGCTCCTGGCAATAGTGGAGCTTTTTCTACTAAATCTTGCTATACAATCCTAGACAATAATACTATCCCAAAACTGGATTTCAATTGGATATGGAAATTTCAATTCCCTAATATAATTAAATATTTCTTTTGGCAATGCCCACATAATCGTTTACCATGTAGAACTTTCCTACACCATATTGGCATTGAAAATGATGACTATTGCCCCGTTTGTAAACAAGGGCTCGAAGTTGCACGCCAAATTTTCCTTCACTATCCAATAGCAATTACTCGCTTCCGGGAGAATCTAGGATGATGCTTAATTCAAACCCTGGTAACTCCCACTGCCTAGTCAAGCTAAAACAATTCAACAATGAAAAGTAGGAATCACATGAACCAATTGGAAAATATTTTCCCTTTTGCATATCGAACCTTTAAAAAAATAGATACACCTATAAATATAATAACCTTGATCATGACATGAGTGTCTCTGAAGTTCTCAAACAAGCCTAGGAATACAATTTCTTCACTGAAACAAATCTTCTAAAAATAACTAAGATAAAAATAGACATTAATTGGATTAAGACTCACCAGGTTAGATAAGGTTAGATAAAAATAGACATTAATTGGATTAGATATGATGGTTGCGGAGATGAGGATACTTAGGTGGATGTGCGGGTTCACCAAGTTAGATAAGATTAGGAACGAAGTTATTCGGGAGAAGGTGGGGGTGGCCCCGTGGATGAGAAGATGCGAGAGGCGAGGCTGCCGTGGTTCGGGCATGTACGGAGGAGAAGCCCCGATGCCCCGGTGAGGAGTTGTGAGCGGCTAGCGGTGGTTGGTGTGAGGCGAGGTAGAGGGAGGCCTAAGAGATACTGGGGAGAGGTTATTAGACAGGACATGGCCATGATGCGGATTTTCGAGGACATGACCCTCGATAAGAAAGTCTGGAGGTCTAGTACCAGGGTTGTAAGATAGGGACTTATAGATTTTTCGTAATCTTTTCCCGGGATGGGTGAGGTGTGGTGGGGACGCCCATAGAGGATTAGTTTGTGTTCTCTTGTGGTAGTCATTTCTGGTAGTTACTATTTTAATATCATTGCATGCATATCTGCTTATTGATGGTATTTATGCCTCTTATGTTTAGACAATTTTTTGCGATGTATGCTGGTATAACTAATGCGGTTTTTGTTTTTGTTTGCCTTTCTTTTCAATGCGTCGAGGGTCGATTGGAAACAGCCTCTCTGTCCTCTCGGGTAGAGGTAAGGCCTGTCTACATATTACCCTCCCCAGACCCCACCTTGTGGGAATATATTGGGTTGTTGTTGTTGTTGTTGTTATTGTTGTTGGATTAAGACTCATCAAAATAAAATCAAGCTTAATATAGATGGTGCTTTATTAAAAGCTACTTTGCATGTTGGCATAAGAGGAGTCTTTAGAAATAACAATAGTTACCGGATCTAGAGCTTTTATACATCTTGTTATGCAACAACGTTTTTGCAGGTGTACCTGCTAACTTTGGAGGAAGGATTAAAACCGCAAAAGAAATGATGCTCCCTCAATTAGAGATCAAAATAGACTCCTTAGAAATGATGAAATTGTTAAATGAGGATAATAATCTAGCTAACAATACATTGGTCAATTGCAGGTTATTAATGCACCAATTGAGAGTCCCAACAGTCAGACATAACTTGAGAGAAGGAAATGGAGTAGCTGAGAGAAGGAAATGGAGTAGCGGATCAACTAGCAAAGGAAGTTGTTAGCCACTTCAAGCTTACTAGATGTGTTTATCTTGCTCGCCCCACTTTTTGTTGAACCTGAATTAGAAAGAAACAAGCAAGGGTTATGTAATGATACTAAGTATTTACCTACTAGTATTTGAAATAGTGTCTCTCCTATAAAAATGATAATATTGTAACGATACGATAGTCGTTTGAGCTCTAGCGCATTGGTCGATGGTTTGAGGCCATGAGCAGCTTCACTTCAGGTATTATAACTCTTACGCATAGTCGAAATTAAAATTCAGGAAAGAGTCGATATGGAAAGAGAATTCTCAATTCGGAAGCTTAAGTTGGAAGAATTGACTAAGATTTGACTTTTGAGTAAACAACCTCAGAATCGAGATTTAAATGTTACAGTAGGCTTGTATGATGACTTCGGATTTGGGCGTATGTTCGGATCGAGTTTCAGATGATCCGGGAACATTTCGATGTCTATTGTGGAAGTTGAAATTTTGGAAAAAATTCAAAGTTTTGGGTAGAAGTACATTTTAATGTTATTGATGTATGTTTGTGTTACGACCCAGATTTCCCCCACCATCGGGATCGTGATGGCGCCTACTCGTGGTAGCTAGGCAAGCCAATTTACTCACCATCTTCCTGTTTATACCATCATTTTTGTTCTCATATTTAATAGCAAGGATAATACTCAAATTTTAAATGCAGAAGTCTTTCGAATAAGAGATAAATAATAGTGTAAAGTAACTAACATAAATCCTCTACCCAAGATGTGGAGTCACAAACTCACGAACTACTAAGGAATAACTACACATAATGGTCTGAAAGAAAATAAATAATAACCGTCTGTCTCGGAACAATGAGACCACAATAATAATAAAAGTAAATAGAGGAGACGCCGGGCCTGCGGACGCCTGCAAGCTACCTCGGTCTCGAAAGTACGAGAATCCCGCTAGTGTACTACTGCTGATGCTCCTGCTCAAAACCTGGACCTGTGCAATGTTTGTCTCGAATACATGAGATAACAGAATGAAATATAAGATAAAGGAGACGCCGGGCCTGCAGCTGTCTGCAGGGCTACCTCGGTGCGTTATATATATATATATATATATATATGTGTGTGTGTGTGTGTGTGTGTGTGTGTATGTATATATATATATATATACATATATATACGTACCACAAAATAATAGAGATATTGAGTAACACAACTAACAAAGGAGGTAACATGCTGGGGGAGCACAATCAGCAACACATAATAAATCAGTAAGATAAGAACAGAGTGTAGCAAAAATAGTAATTGCAAAGCAAGAAATTTAAATAGTTGCACGGCATCACCCTTCGTGCTTTTACTCTCTTCCTCACCAAATAAAAGTGCACGGCATCACCCTTCATGCTTTTACTTTCATCCTCACCAAATAATCAAATAAAAGTGCACGGCATCACCCTTCGTGCCTTTACTCTCATCCTCACATCCATGGCACGGCATGATCCTTCGTGCATGGTTTAAGTAACAACGACACGGAATGTTCCTTCTTGCATAAATAATAAACATGGCACGACATGATCCTTCGTGCATAAATTAAGTAAAAATGTCACGACATCACCCTTCGTACATTATCACTCTTCCTCACCCAAATAACAATCACAGTCAACGGGCAAAAGAATGAAACAAGTAATATGAACAGTCCCGGCAAGGGAAACAATAATCATAAAAATATCCCAACAAGGGAACAACATCAACAACACAATAAGGTCCGGGCAAGGGCTCAAGAACATGACTTAAGAACATTCCACATTAACTCACAACATGTATCAATAAACGACTCACGGTTATGCTAGACGCTAGTATATAGATGCTCTTCACCACGCCTATACACCGCACTCGATCTCATAGCAATTAGCAATTATCACACTCAATCATATTCCCTCAAGCTAGGATAGATCAAACACTTACCTCAAAGCATTGATGTCCAATTAACCTTCAACTATCGCTTTATATCAAAATTCAACCTTCAACTCGCTCGAATCTAATCACAATTGGTTCAAGTTACTTTAATAAATACTATATAAATTGGTTTGGATGCATAAAAATGGTTTTCTCAAAGTTTTATCCAAAATTTCCCAAAATGCCCCCAGTCCCACGTGGTCGAAACTCGGGGTTCGGACCAAAATCCGGTTACCCATTCCCTCACGAGTTCAATTATACGATTTGTGTCGAAATTGGACCTCAAATCGAGGTCCAATTCCCTAATTTATAAAAAATCTAGGTTCTACCCAAAAACAATAATTTCAACCATAAAAACCTTTGATTTCTCATGGAAAACATGTTTAATGATGTTAGGAATTGAAAGAGTTGAGTAAAAATTGACTTACAAGTGATTTGTAGTGATATTGCTCTTGGAAAATCGTTTGTGGTGTTTTGGGTTTTGAAAGAATGGTGAAAAAGGGGTTTAAAATCATTTAAGTATCAGATTGCACAACTGCATATATGGGTATTGCCAACATATGTTCGTAATTGCGAACGTAACAGGTCTGGGCTGCGAAACTCGCATTTGCGAGGATATGTTCGCATTTGCGAACTAATCCCAATACAGGGTAGCCTCGCATTTGGACATTTTGTTCGCATTTGCGAACGTAAAGCTTTTCTGAGCTGCTTCGCATTTGCGAAGCTTTATTCGCATTTGCGAGTCAGGCCCAATTTTGGGCCACTTCGCTTTTGCGAAGTTTTCTTCGCATTTGCGAACCACAGCTATTTTTGGGATTTCTCGCAATTGCGAGCATTTCTTCGCAATTGCGAAGATATCAACTGGGGAAAAATACCAGCTGTGTTATTTTTCAAAATTTGTTCTAATGGCCTATCAAATCTTTACTCGAGCCCTCGGGCTCCAAACCAAACATGCACACAACCTCAAAAACATATCACGAACTTGCTCGCGCGATCAAATCGCCAATATAACATCATTTTCATATAATTAAGCCTCAAATTCATGATTTCTTCTTTTAAACTTCATAAACCTTCAAATTTGGAACTCATGGTTGAAAACACATCAAACGACGTTCAAAATCCGTCAAACATTGCAGGAAGTACTTAAATAATATATAAAAATTGTACCAGGTGTCGGAACCAAAATACGAGCCCGATACCATGGTCTTTTAATCAATTTTCATTTCCATTTTCATTAATAATTTCAGCCAAACAATTTAACAGAAAAATTCATATCTTGGGCGCTAGGCCTCGGAATTCGACTCTCGACGCATGCCCGAGTCCCATATTTTCCTGCGGACCTTCCGGGACCGTCCGATCTCAGGTCTGGGTCAGTTTACCAAAAATGTTGACCGAAGTAAACTATATCAATATTAATATCAAATTTCTTCAAATTTTCCATAGAATCACATATTCTAATACAAATAATTTCCGGCTACGTGCCCGGACTATGCACATAAATTGAGGCAATATAAAATAAGGTTTTCAAGGCCTTAGAAGTGCATAACAGATGAGGAAAACAGGTGATGACCCTTTGGGTCCACACATCCTCCACCTCTAAAACAATCGTTCGTCTTCGAATGGACATGAGAAGGAAGTACCTGAGTCGGGGAACAAATGTGGGTAACGGCTCCGCATATCGGACTCGGACTCCCAGGTCGATGCCTCAGGAGGCTGACCTCTCCACTAAACACGCACACAAGGAAAACTCTTCTACCTCAGCTGTCGAACCTGCCGGTCTAGAATGGCCACCGGCTCCTCCTCGTAAGATAGATCCTTGTCAGATTGGACAGTAGTGAAGTCTAACACATGTGTAGGATCGTCGTGGTTCCTCCGAAGAAGAGATACATGAAAAACCAGATGCATGGCTTATAAGCTAGGTGGCAGTGCAAGTCTGTAAGCCACCTCTCCCACTCGGTCCAGAATCTTGAATAAACCAATATACGTAGGGCTGAGTTTGCCCTTCTTTTCGAACCTTATCACGCCCTTCATATGCGATGGAGCAATACCCGCTCACCAACTAGGAAATCTGTATCTCGGACCTTACGATCTGCATAATTCTTCTTTCTGGACTGAGTTGAACGCAACCTCTCCTGGATAGTCTTGACCTTGTTTAAGGCCTCCTGAACTAGGTCTGTACCCAGCAACCGAGCCTATCCCGGCTCAAACCATCCGACTGGAGACCGACATCGCCTACCATACAATGCCTCATATGGAGCCATCCGAATGCTAAACTGGTAGCTGTTGTTGCAAGCGAACTCTGCTAATGGTAGAAACTAGTCCCAGGAGCCTCCTAAATCAATGACAAAGGCTCGGAGCATGTCCTCTAAGATATGAATAGTCCTCTCGAACTGACCGTCCGTTTGAGGATGAAAAACTATACTCAACTGAACCTGGGTGCCTAACTCATGCTGGACCGCTCTCCAGAAACGCGAGGTAAACTACGTACCCCGATCTGAGATAATAGACACCAGCACCCCATAAAGGCGAACAATCTCCCGAATATAGATCTCTGCTAACTTCTCCGAGGAGTAAGAAACAAATACTGGAATGAAGTGTGCTGACTTGGTCAGCCTAACAACAATGACCCAAATAGCATCAAATCCTCTCCTAGTCAAAGGGAGTCCAGTAACGAAGTTCATTGTAATATGCTCCCACTTCCACCCGGGAAATTCAATTCGCTGGAACACACCACAAGGCCTCTGATGCTCATATTTAACCTGCTGAGAGTTTAGACACCGAGCGACATACGCAACAATGTCCTTCTTCATCCTACGCCACCAATAGTGCTGCTGTAAGCCCCGATACATCTTCGCGGTGCCCGGGTGAATAGAATACTGCAAACTGTGGGCCTTCGCTAAGATCAACTCTCGAATCCCCTCAACATTGGGCACAAAAACTCGCCCATGCAATCTCAATACTCCGTCATCATCTAGAGTTACCTTCGTGGCACCTCCCCGCTGTACAGTATCATTCAGTTCATGCAAATGAGGATCATCAAACTGCCTCACGGATACGCTCTAATAGAGAAGAACAAGCGACCGTGTAGGCTAACACCCTACTAGGCTCAGAAATGTCTAGTCTCACGAACCGATTGACTAAGGCCTGAACATCTAGAGCAAGTGGTCTCTGGCTGACCGGAATATAAGCGAGACTACCCATGCTGGCAGACTTCCTACTCAACGCATCAGCCACCACATTGGCCTTGCCTGGGTGATATAAAATAGTAACATCATAGTCTTTCAGCAACTCTAACCATCTCCTCTGCCGCACATTTAACTCTTTTTACTTGAATAAATACTGAAGACTTTTGTGATTTGTGTATACCTCGCACGCCACACCGTATAGATAATGCCTCCAGATTTTTAAGGCATGGACCACTGCTGCCAGCTCAAGATCATGAAATAGATAATTCTTCTTATGGATTTTCAACTGTCTCAAAGCATAAGCAATAACCTTGCCACCCTGCATCAATACCGCTCTAATCCTAGTACGGGATACATCACAGTAAACTGTGTAAGGCCCTGAACCGTGGGTAAAATCAACACTGGTGCCGTAGTCAAAGCTGTCTTGAACTTCTGAAAGCTCGCCTCACACTCATCTGACCACTTGAACTGGGCACCCTTCTGGGTCAACCTGGTCATCGGGGCTGCAATAGAAGAGAACCCCTTTACAAATCGACGGTAGTAACCTACTAACCCCAAGAAACTCTGGATCTCGGTCACTGAAGCTGGTCGAGGCCAATTCTTGACTACCTCAATCTTCTTTGGGTCCACCCGAATACCCTCTACTGACACGATATGCCCCAGGAATGCAACCGAACTCAACCAAAACTCACATTTAGAAAATCCTTCGGCATATAGCTGATTATTCTTCAGAGTCTGAAGAAACACTCTGAGGTGCTGCTCGTGCTCTTCCTGGCTGTGGGAGTATACCAGGATATCATCCTTAAAGACTATCACGAACAGATCTAGATAAGGCCTGAACACCCGATTCATCAACTCCATAAATGACGCTGGAGCATTGGTCAACCCGAAAGACATGACCAAGAATTCAAAGTGCCCGTACCGAGTGCGAAAGGCTATCTTAGGAATGTCAGCCGCCCTGATCTTCAGCTGATGGTAGCCCGACCTCAAGTCTATCTGCGAGAACACCCTCGCTCCTTGGAGCTGGTCAAACAAATCATCAATCCTCGGTGGTAGATACTTGTTCTTTAACGTCACTTTGTTTAATTGCCGATAATCAATACACATCCGCATCGAGCCATCCTTCTTCTTCACAAATAACACCGGTGCACCCCAGGGAGAAATACTAGGTCTGATAAAGCCCTTTTCTAGAAGGTCTTGCAATTAATCTTTTAACTCCTTTAAATTTGGTGGGGCCATGCGATACGGTGGAATAGAGATGGGCTGAGTGCCCAGTGCCAGATCAATACATAAATCAATATCCCTGTTGGGTGGCATCCCCGGCAGGTCTTAAGGGAAGACCTCGGGAAAATCCCATACAATAGGAACTGAATCAATAGAATGAATCTCAATGCTAGAATCACAAACATATGCCAAATAAGCTAGACACCCCTTCTCGACCATGCGTCGAGCCTTAACATATGAAATAACATTGCGAACGGAGTGGCATGGGGTCCCTCTTTACTCTAGTCGGGGTGATTCTAGCAAGGCCAAGGTCAATGTCTTGGCATGACAATCTAGGATAGCATAATACGGGGACAACCAATCCATCCCCAATATGACATCGAAATCTACCATGTCTAATAGCAATAAATCAACATGGGTCTCAAGACCCTTGAATATAGCCACGCACGAACGATGCACATGGTCGACTACTATAGAGTCACCAACTGGTGTAGACACATAAACCGGAATGTCCAGGGCATAGCTAGGCACGGCCAGGTATGGCGCAAAGTAGGAAGACACATATGAATATGTAGACCCAGGGTCGAATAATACCGATGCTTTCCTATGAATATGTAGACCCAGGGTCGAATAATACCGATGCACCTCTATCACAAACCAGAATGGTACCTGTAATCACAGCATCTGATGCCTCTGCCTCTGGCCTAGCTGGTAAAGCATAAAATCGGGGATCGGTACCTCCCCTCTGAGCTATGTCTCTGGGAAGGTCATCCACCGGCTGACCACTACCTCTGGCGGGACGGTCTCCACCTTTACGGTCTCGACCTCCACCTCTACGATCTCTACCCCTACCCCTAGCCGGCTGGGCAGGCTGTGGGTCAGCTGGGGCCTGAATCATGGGGCGAGGACCCCGCTGCTGAGTGTTGCCCGCTGCTCGAGGGCAAAACCTGACAAGATGAAGTGGGTCACCACAACCATAACAACATTTTGGCTATTGGGACTGCTGACACTGACAACCTGAATGGCCCCCACGAACACTGTGAAGAGGCTGAGCACTGATGGGAGGCTGGCCTGAATACTGCTCACGAATCCCACGATCACATGAACCACCCTTCGAAGCCTGGAGAGGTGACTGAAAAGGCTTGGAAGACTGGCCCCTATCATAAGAATCCCTACCTCCAGATGAAGTACCACTAAATCTGCCCGAATGATGAGGCCTCTTGTCTGAACGATAACCACCTCCCCGAGCAAGAGCCATCTCAACCCTATGAGCTGTATTAGCCACCTCTTGAAAAGATATGTCACTCCTAACTCCCATAGCCATCTGAAATTGGATCGGTTGATTTAGCCCATCTATAAACCTGCGGACCCTCTCCCGATCTGTGGGGAGTATCATAACCGCATGACGTGCCAGATCAACAAACCTCGTCTCATACTGGGTAACAGTCATAGAACCCTACTAGAGGCGCTCAAACTGCCTTCGAAGTGCCTCCCGATGGGTAACAGGGAGAAACTTCTCCAAAAATAACTCCGTAAACTGGTCTTATATTAAAGCCGGGGACCCTGCTGGTCGAGTCAAACAGAAATCTCTCCACCAAGTCTTGGCGGATCCTGCAAGCCTGAATGTGTAAAAATCAACCCCATTGGATTCCACTATTCCCATAGTCTTGAGAATCTCATGGCAACCGAATAAGAAGTCCTGAGGATCCTCTAATGTGGCACCGCTGAAAGTAGTGGTAAAAAGCTTGGAGAAATCAAGTCTCCATAAAGCATCGGAAGTCATGGTTGCTCCATTTCCGGCCTGAGCTGTAGTACTTGTCTGAGTGGCCACTACTGGATGAACTACTGGTACCTGAGCCTAGGGAGCTACTGGCTCCGGAGTATGTGCAACAGGAGTCTGGACCCCTCCTCCAGCCTGAGAAGTGGCTGGTGCAACTGGTAATAAGCCTACTCAGGCGACACTATCCATAAAACCCGCTATTCTGACCAGAGCCTCCTGAATATCCAGGGTAAATAAGACCTCCCCTGGGACCTGGACTAGGCCCGCTGGAGCTGCAGGGGCTGGAACCTCCTCACCAATTTTAACATGGGGCTCCACCTTCGGAACCGCCGCCTGTGGCTGAGCTCTGCCCTTACTACGGCCTTGGCCCCTGCCCCTCATGGGAGCTGCCTGGGGCTCAGACTGTTGATCAGCGGATGAAGAAGCGCGTGTCCTCACCATCTGCGAAAGGACAAAGTAGAAATTCAATTAGTATTTGAGGAACAAATCGCATGACAAAAAGGAACAAATGAGAGACTTTTCCTAACTGAATAGACTCTAGATGACAAGTACAGACGTCTCCGTACCTACCCCTCAAACTCTACTAAGCTTGTTCGTGAGTTGTGAGACAACCTAGAGCTCTGATACCAACTTGTCACAACCCGAATTTCCCCCACAATTGGGATCATGATGGCGCCTGCTCGTGGTAGGTAGGCAAGCCAATTCACTCACCATCTTCCTATTCATACCATCATTTTTGTTCTCATATTTAATAGCAAAAATAATACTCAAATTTTTAAATGCGGAAGTCTTTCGAATAAAAGATGAATAATAGTGTAAAGTAACTGACATAAATCCTCTACCCAAGATGTGGATTCACAAACTCACGAACTACTAAGGAATAACTACACATAATGGTCCGAAAGAAAATAAATAATAACCTTCTGTCTCGGAACAATGAGACCACATCAATAATAAAAGTAAATAGAGGAGACGCCGGGCCTACAAACGCCTGCAAGCTACCTTGGTCTCGGAAGTACGATAATCCCGCTAGTGTACTACTACTGCTGCTCCTGCTCAAAACCTGGACCTGTGCAAAAATGCACAGAAGTGTAGTATCAGCACAATCCGACCCCATGTGCTGGTAAGTGCCTGGCATATCCCGACGAAGTAGTGACAAGCCTAGGACTAGACACTCACATAAACTTGTGCAGTTTTATATAATGTATATGCCACAAAATAACAGAATTATTGAGTAACACAACTAACAAAGGAGGTAACATGCTGGGGGAGCACAATCAGCAACACATAATAATCAGTAAGATAAGAACAGAGTGTAGCAAAAATAGTTATTGCAAAGCAAGAAATTTAAATGGTTGCACGACATCACCCTTCGTGCTTTTACTCTCATCCTCACCAAATAATCAAATAAAAGTGCACAGCATCACTCTTCACGCTTTTACTCTCATCCTCACCAAATAATCAAATAAAAGTGCACAGCACCACCCTTTGTGTTTTTACTCTCATCCTCACATCCATGGCACGGCATGATCCTTCGTGCATGGTTTAAGTAACAATGGCACGGAATGTTCCTTTGTGAATAAATAATAAACATGGCACGGCATGATCCTTCATGCATAAATTAAGTAAAAATGGCACGGCATCACCCTTCATGCATTATCACTCTTCCTCACCCAAATAACAATCACAGTCAATGGGCAAAAGAGTGAAACAAGTAATATGAACCGTCTCGGCAAGCGAAACAATAATCGAAAAAATATCCCGGCAAGGGAACAACATCAACAACACAACAAGGTCCCGGCAAGGGCTCAAGAACACGACTTAAGAACATTCCACATTAACTCACAACATGTGTCAACAAATGACTCACAGTCATGCTAAATGCCAGTGTATATATGCTCGTCACCACGTTTATACACCACACTCGATCACATAGCAATTAGCAATTATCACACCCAATCCTATTCCCTCAAGCTAGGATAGATCAAACACTTACCTCAAAGCCTTAAAGTCCAATTAACCTTCAACTATCATTTTACCACAAAATTCAACATTCAACTCGCTCGAATCTAATCATAATTGGTTCAATTACTTTAATAAATACTATATAAATTGGTTTGGATGCATAAAATGGTTTTCTCAAAGTTTTACCCAAAATTTCCCAAAATTCTCCCGGTCCCACGTGATCGAAACTCTGGGTTCGGACCAAAATCCGGTTACCCATTCCCTCACGAGTTCAATTATGTGATTTGTTTCGAAATCGGACCTCAAATCGAGGTCCAATTCCCCAATTTATTAAAAACCTAGGTTCTACGCAAAAACAACAATTTCAACCATAAAAACCTTTGATTTCTCATGGAAAATATGTTTAATGATGTTAGGAATTGAAAGAGTTGAGTAAAAATTGACTTACAAGTGATTTGGAGTGATATTGCTCTTGGAAAATCGTTTGTGGTGTTTTGGGTTTTGAAAGAATGGTGAAAAAGGGGTTTAAAATCGTTTAAGTATCAGATTGCACAGCTGCGGATATGGGAATTGTGAACATATGTTTGCAATTGCGAACGTAACAGGTCTGGGTTGCGGAACTCGCATTTGCGAGGATATGTTCGCATTTGCGAACAAAGCCCAATACAGGGCAGCCTCACATTTGCTACATTTTGTTCGCATTTGCGAACGTAAGGATTTTCTGAGCTGCTTCGCATTTAAGAAACTTTATTTGCATTTGCGAGTCAGGCCCAATGTGGGCCACTTCGCTTTTGCGAAGTTCTGTTCACATTTGTGAACCACGACTGTTTTTGTTATTGCTCGTAATTGCGAGCATTTCTTCGCAATTGCGAAGATATTAGCTAGGGAAAAATACCAGCTGTGTTATTTTTCAAAATTTGCTCTAACGGCTTATCAAATCTTTACCCGAGCCCTCGGTCTCCAAACTAAACTTGCACACAACCTCAAAAACATACCACGAACTTGCTCGCGCGATCAAATCGCCAATATAACATAATTTTCATAGAATTAAGCCTCAAATTCATGATTTCTTCTTTTAAACTTCATAAATTTTCAAATTTGAAACTCATGGTTCAAAACACATCAAACGACATTCAAATTTCATCAAACTTTGCAGGAAGTACTTAAATAATATATAAGACTTGTACCGGGTATCGTAACCAAAATACAAGCTCGATACCATGGTCATTTAATCAATTTTCATTTCTATTTTTATTAATAATTTCAGCGAAACAATTTAACAGAAAAATTCATATCTTGGGCTCTAGGCCTCACAATTCAATTCCCAACGCACGCCCGAGTCCTATAATTTCCTACGGACCTTCCGAGACCGTTCGATCTTGGGTCCGGGTCCGTTTACCAAAAATGTTGACCGAAGTCAACTATATCAACATTAATATCAAAATTCTTCAAATTTTCCATATAATTCACATATTCTAACACAAAAATTTTCTAGCTACGTGCCCGGACTACGCATGTAAATCGATGCAATATAAAATAAGTTTTTCAAGGCCTCGGAAGTGCGGAACAGATGAAGAAAATAGGTGATGACTTTTTGGGTTGTCACAGTTTGGGATTCCCAGGAATAGCTCCTTATGATGATTCCTCTATTGGGAGCACATTCGGATGTGGATATGGAGGTCGGTAGGTCATTTCAGAGTCATTTGTCGAAAGTTAGAAACTTGAATATATTTAGAGAAGATTGACCGGGAGTGAACTTTTTGATATTGGGATCAGATTCTGATTTTAGTAGTTGGAGTAGGTCCGTAATGTCGAATGTGACTTGTGTGCAATATTTGAGGTCAATCGGACGTGATTTGATAGGTTTCGGCATCGAATGTAGAAGTTTAAAATTCTAAAGTTCATTAAGCTTGAATTGGAGTGCGATTCATGATTTTAGCGTTATTTGATGTAATTTGAGACCTCTAGCAAGTCCAAGTTATGTTTTGGAACTGGTTTGGCCTCAGGTGTTGAGTGATTTGTTGTTGTTGTATCTGGTTTCCTTCTTTGTGAATGCAAAGGGAGTCCCACATTCCCGAAGAGGAACTACGAGGCGACTGGGATTTGGCCTTTGCGAATGCGAGGCTATGATCGCGAGCGCGAAGAAGGGCAGTGTCATTTTATATACATAATTTTGCCATTTTCCTCCACTTTTCAATTGGCTGGGCTATTTTTGGAGCTATTGGAAGGGTGAATTTTTTCATCTATGTCAAGGTAAATAATTCCCACCAATTCCTAGTTAAATACACGGTTCGTATAAGGATTTAAACATGAAAATGGAGGTTTTAAGTCTAAACCCGCGACTGGTCTGTGTTCTGTAATTAAATTCACTGACTGACCCAGTACCCTACGCGTTCGCGTAACACTTCACGCGTCCGATGCACTGCCCGTCTAACCTTTCGTGAACGCGGCACTGCTCCACGCGTTCGCAATGACCATTTTTCTCAGCCTCCAATTTTACTCTTCGCGAACGCGACCTCAGGGACGCGAACGCGATGCTTACCGAAATTCTCCTACGTGAACGCGACACCCAGCATCGCAAATGCGATGCTCAACTTTCCTCTGCCTACGTGAACGCGGCTCAAGCCTCGCGAACGCGAAGGCCAAATTCCCTAAACAGTTTCAAAGTCTCAAAAATGCCCAGATGATGGTCCGGATTCACCCCGAGGCCCCCGGGACCCCAACGAAAATACCAACATACTCCAAAACACGATACGAACTTTTCCAATCATAAAAACACGTCTTTAAACACAAAAATCATCGAATTATAGCGGATTCAAGCCTAGGATTCAACTCAAACTTTCGAAACTAACATTCAATCGAAAACCCGAGCAAACGATGTCCGAATGACCTGAAAATTTGCTGACATATCCAAAATCACATGACGAAGCTACAAAAATTTTCAGAATTACATTCCGACCCCTGGATCAAAATCTCACCTACCGTTTGGATTTTGCCAAAATTCAACCTTAACCAATTCAAGCCTATTTCTACATCGGACCTCTGAATTCAATTTTGATCACTCCTCTAAGTCACAAATCATCTCCCGGAACTAACAAAATCATCAGAATCCGATTCCGAGCACTCTATCTAGATAGTCAACTCCAGGTTGACTTTCCATATTCAAGCTTCTTTCAAAAGGCTATATACCTCATTTTCAACCCAAATCACTCATAATTCACCCGATAGACTCTAACATTAATATAAAAATATAAAACACATAAATGCAAGGTAACGGGGTGGTAATTCTCGTGACGACGGGCCGGATCGTCACAATTTTGATGGGCCCTCTTTCTCATTGCAGTTAACTCAAGCGGAGAGAAAAACTAAATTGTACAATGACAAGTTGAAAGAAGTCCAACATGAAAAATCTCCAAAATTAGCAATAAATTCAGTTTATTCAAGTAGGAAAAAACCTATGAATCATTCTCCATTCATCAATGTAAAGGAAGTTATTGCCAAAAAGGCATCAGACACATGACACCAAAAGGTATTTGCTATTTCTATCAATTTGCAGTAAATTTATATATATTCATAATTATTCAATTTTTTGTTACATGTATCTTGTTGTATTCGTATGTATTTTGTTGTATTTTTGTACTATTTGGTATAATGTATTCAGTTTTTTAAGTATCTATATGTATTCTTATGTATTTTGATAGTTGAGAGCTTGTTCAATTTTCCAGTAAGTTTTAGTGGTATTCAAAATATTTAATTAATTTTATTTTTAATTGTTATAAATTTGAGTAAGTTTTCAAATATATTCAAATGTATCTATATGTATTCTTATGTATTTAATTTACTTATTTTTTAGACCATATGTGTGGTATCTAGTTTTTATGTATGTAGTCTTCTGTAAGTGTTTGTAGTTGTATTGATATGTATTTGAATCTGATTTACTATGTTGAATGCAATGTATTCAACTACATTAACATGTATTTAAAATTGTTAAATGGAGGGAATTAATTTGTTTGTGAAATAATACCAAATGTTACACCTCATATCAGTGTCTATACTAACACTGATATAGTCTTTCAGCTAAAAGAGAACCTTACTCCTATTCAGTACCAACAATTTGGACATACATGCTTTGGCTCATTTCTTCAAATGAAGCGCTGTGAAATTCAACATCAATTATTCAGATGCTTCGTGTCTCTCCAGTTAGAAGGCACTCCTAACAATATATTTGCAGTACACGTCAATGGTACTGAATTACATTTCACATTAAGGGAGTTTGCGCCTGTCACTGGCTTAAAATATGTTGGTAATGATGAAGATTTTTAGTTTAGTGAAACGCTTCCTAACCGTCTTATTGAGACTTCTTTGGGGGTGCTAATCTTGTCAAGAAGATACATTTGATGAAATGCTTCGATGAAAAGAAATGGGGTCCCGATAATGATGGTGATGCCTTGAAGATATCTTTGTTATATTTCATACACACCTTTATTTTTTCATCCGAGAAGAATGGTACAACTATAACAAGGATACATTTTGACTTAGTAGAGAGTGGGCGATATTCTCAATAGCATATGGGTTTAAAAGCATTTGAGATATTGACAAAATTGATTAGCATGAAGATGGATGTTGTGAAGAAGTATTATAGGATAGCTGGGATGCCCCTAGCTATGCAAGTGTGGTTTGATGAGTGTTGTTCTTCTGTTGATTTTAAAATTGCACTCCGAGTTGATGACGTGGTCCCCAGAAAACTCAATTAGAGAACCACCGGCAATCGGCCAACCTTTGCTTATCTGATGAACAACATGTTCAATGACACAGGAAACAGGGTAATATACAAATTGTATCATTGCTAGTTTAGATTTTGTATAAGATGTATGTAGTTGCATTCATATACATTTCTTATGCTTCAATAACTGTTGTAGTTCACGCTGTTATATTCTACAAAATATGTTGCATACCGTTGCATACAAATGCATCCATATTTAGTATATACATTTAACCTTTTGCATACACTTGTATACGATTTACTGTATTCATTTGAGGGATATTCATAATCTGCTGCATACTGTTATTGTTGCATACAGTAGAATACATTTGCATATAAATATATATTGTTGAAATTAATATTTTCTTGAGGATATACATGTATGCAAATGCATATGAACTAAAAATCTGTTGCATACAATTGTATACAAATACATTTAGAAATAGCATACAGTTGAATACATCTACTGCATAAAATTATGCATATATGCATATAACATTTTATAGTTGCTGCAGACTTCATTAATACATATGTATATTATTTCCAAATTATCATCTCTATCAACATCAATAGAAATTTCATTTTGTATTCCACGTATGCATCTGGAAGTTTTTAGTTAAACTTTAATTATATATCATTTTTCAGATTGTTTTCAAGGACATCAGTCCAAGCGATATAGAGCTTGCCGTTATTTAGGTTCCTTCTGTATCTGCCGGTGTTGAGAACAAACCTACTTATGCTCATTCAGACAAATCGGGAGAGGATTCTGATGACTTTTCTCCAACACCCAATTTTCAATCTAAGAAGAAAAATGTTGCAATTATTGGCCCATAGTCATCACCTCCACATAAAAAGCGCAAGGAACAGGAAAGGCATCATAATGAAACAGAATATCGGCTCAAGATTTCTCCTATTTGTATCTCTGAAAGTGGACATAAAGTTTTGGATAACAATCAGTTGCAAGAACGCCAAAATGACGAAGTATCTTTGTAACGACCCGACCGGTCGTTTTAGAAAATTACTCCCCAATCCCTAATTTAACTGTTCCCCTAAGTTCATTTCTACTATTGTGGTTTGCCGGGAGAGTCGGTTTTGAAAATTTGAGCATTTTGGGACACTTAGTCCCTAAATAAGAGCTTTGAAGCTAGAAAATGGCCCGTAGCCGGAACAGTGTTAAGACGATCTCGGAACGGAAATCCGATGGATTCATTAGCTCCGTTAGGTGATTTCGGGGTTGGGAGCGCATTTGGAATGTATTTTGGAGGTCCGTAGCTCAATTAGGCTTGAAATGCCGAAGGTTGAAAATTTGGCGAATCCGAACGATAGGTGAGATTTTGATCCGGGGGTCGGAATGGAATTCCGACAATTTCTGTAGCTTTGTTATGTGATTTTGGATATGTCCGCAAATTTTGAGGTCATTCGGACGTCGTTTGGTCGGGTTTTAGATCGAATGTGCAATTCGGAAAGTTTTAAGAAATTTAGGCTTGAATTCGATGTGAATTATGGGTTTTGATGTTGTTAGACGTGTTTTGAGGATTTGAGCAAGTTCGAATAAGGTATTAAGATGTGTTGGTATGTTTGGATGAGGTCCCGGGGGCCTCGGGGTGTTTTCGGATGGTTAAACGGGAGAAAAATTGTGGAAAAATTGCAGGTTGGGATCCTGCTTCTGTTGTTTCCGCTCCTGCGGAATTTTGGACGCAGGAGCGTGTCCGCAGAAGCGGACGAGGTGCGCAGGAGCGACTTGTTACGCAGAAGCGGAAGCCATTCCGCTGAAGCGAGATCGCTGGTGCGAGCCAGTGATCGCAGAAGCGGACGGGGAGAAAATGGGCATGGTCCGCAGAAGCGGACACTCGACCGCTTGGGCGAGACCGCAGAAGCGGTAAACAGTGCGCAGAGGCGGATGTTTCCGCGAATGCGGATGTTCCTTCGCAGAAGCGGGCCCGCTTAAGCGGCCCTTTGCTCGCAGAAGCGGAAATGGCCGGCTAGGCCTGGAACCGCTGAAGCGACCCTTTGGTCGCGGATACGGGTGCATAGGAGCGAAAAATATTCCGCAGAAGCGAAAATCGCTGTAAGTAAGTGTATCAGAAGTTAGAAAAATTTCGGAACATTTCACACATTTTGGGTCTCGGCTTTAGAGGCGATTTGGGCGATTTTGAAGAGAAATTCAAGGGAAATCATCAGGTAATCAACTATGGACTTAATCTATGATTAATATTGGTAATATTATGCAATTATATCATGAAAATAGAGGAATTCGGGGTAATTTATGGAGGATTTAGCCCTAGGCTTGAACTTTAGAAAATCAAGGTTTTGAATGGCCAAATGGAGTCCGAATTTGGTAAAATTTATATGCTTAGACTCGTATTGAGACAAGGGTTCCGAATATACAACTTTCGTGATTTTTCAATAAGCGTACCGAAAGTCGGGTTTTGGCAACTTGTGGATTTTGGTGAATTTTGAGTTATTTTGATTGGGTAATGCCCAATTGGCCTATTTTGATGTGATTCTATTGATTTTTATCGGATACTACACTTGTGGAGGCCGACATTCGCGGCAAGAGGGTTATTTCTTAGCGGTTTTGTACCGGAATTGAGGTAAGTGGCTTGTCTAACTTCGTGTGGGGGATTTTTACCCCTAGGATATTATTGTGATACTTTAAATGCCTTGTACGCGAGGTGACGGGCGTGTACATGCGCTGGTTGTCGAACACATACTTTACTCAAAATGTTCAATGAGTGATATTACTGTTTTTAGATGTTAAATTCGATATTCCTACCCGGTAGTAGTTATAAAAGCATGATTTGATAGAATCTAACTGTCCAGTTGCTTAATTGACTTACTTGAGTTTTCTTGGTAATCGCTGGCGCTGTTTATCGGCGGAGTTATCATTAGGCATATTATACTTCTCTCTGTGTATTCCTTTACTTGCTGTGGTTATGGACTGCGGGTTCGATTCCCGAGATCCTGAGATTATTGAAATGTGGACTACGGGTTCGATTCCCGAGATCCTGAGATTATTGAAAATATGGACTACGGGTTCGATTCCCGAGATCCTGAGATTATTGAAATGTGGACTACGGGTTCGATTCCCGAGATCCCGAGATTATTGAAATGTGGACTACGGGTTCGATTCCCGAGATCCCGAGATTATTGAAATGTGGACTACGGGTTCGATTCCCGAGATCCTGAGATTATTGAAATGTGGACTACGGGTTCGATTCCCGAGATCCTGAGATTATTGAAAATGTGGACTACGGGTTCGATTCCCGAGATCCCGAGATTATTGAAATGTGGACTACGGGTTCGATTCCCGAGATCCCGAGATTATTGAAATGTGGACTACGGGTTCGATTCCCGAGATCCCGAGAGTTATTGGTAGGGACTACGGGTTCGATTCCCGAGATCCTGAGTTATTGGTAGAGACTGCGGTTTCGATTCCCGGAGATCCTGAGCTATTGAGATATTATTGAGACATGGGTCGCGGGTTCGATTCCCGGAGACCCAGGGGTGCTGTTAATGGGACTGTGGGTTCAATTCCCACAGATCC
This sequence comes from Nicotiana noctiflora, assembly GCA_032618575.1. Classification (NCBI taxonomy): domain Eukaryota; kingdom Viridiplantae; phylum Streptophyta; class Magnoliopsida; order Solanales; family Solanaceae; genus Nicotiana; species Nicotiana noctiflora. The sequence goes on from JASVEL010013549.1 coordinate 265,298, forward strand.
TGGATTCGTTTATTTGAGTTGGTTACTTGTTATTAGCTTGATTGTAGACAGTTTCAGTAAACATCGAAATGTTGTTATTTCGGAAATTATTGTTATTATCTGTTAAACTGTTTATTTTGTTATCATCATATTATTATTGTTTCTCAGTAGGGCCCCGACCTTCCTCGTCACTACTCCATCGAGGTTAGGCTTGGCACTTACTGAGTACCGCCGTGGTGTACTCATGCTACTCTTCTGCACACTTTTGTTGTGCAGATCTAGGTACATCAGAGCAGGCTCGTACTAGGTGATTCTGCAGTTTTCTGGGAGACTTCGAGGTATGATCTGCTACGTCCGCGGATCCGGAGGCTTCCTTCTATTCTAGTATTACTAGTTGACATTTTTCTTCATTTCGTTGTTAGATACTCTTTACACATAGAGCCACAGTTGTATTTCTCTTTTAGTCTGTGTTACCGTGGGGTTCCGGATCTTGGTAGTGTTTTATTTATTGTGTGACGGATGTATGTGCCAAGCGGCACGGATTACATATCTTTTATGTTATTTTCCGATGTTTCTTATTTAAGTATTTATAACTTATAGATTCCGCAACGTGTTAGGCTTACCTAGTCGTGGGGACTGGGTGCCATCACGACATGTTCACAATTGGTGAACTAGGGTCGTGACAAGTTGGTATTAGAGCTCTAGGTTCATAGGAGTCACGGGACACAGACCGGTTACTTAGAGTCTCGCTGATCGATACGGAGACGTCTGTATTTATCTACGAGGGGCTATGTAACTGTTTAGGAAAATCTTCATTTCTTTTGGATTCCTTGTCGTGCGACATTTTTGGCATCAAAAATCTAAACTACTGCTTTCTATTCTCTCACGATGGTGAGGACACGAGCTAACCGCGATGATCAGGTACCCGCGCCCCCTGTTGCTGCCGTCAGAGGCCGGGGCCGAGGTAGAGGACGAGGACGCGCCGGAGGTGTAGCCACCGCACCCCGCGCGCTGCCGCCGAGGTGCCACCGGTAGACCAGGTTGGAGCGCAGCCACTGGTACACCGACTACAGCTGCTACTACTCGAGCACTACAGGGAGACCCTGGCTCGGTTCATGAGTATGTATACCACTTTAGCCCGGGCGGGACTGCTTCCTCTTGTTGCGGCTACATCTCGGGCGGGGGAGGGGCCCGGACTCCCGCGGCCGTTACACCGGAGCAGCGTGTGCCGGTGGGACAGGTTCCGGATGTTTTGGTTATGCCTCCTGCTGCCCCAGCACAGTCCGGAGGTTGGCCAGCTGCCTCCGAGGACGAGCGGCGTAGATTGGAGAGGTTCAAGAAATATGACCCTCCGGTGTTTAGTGGTTTGGCTTCAGATGATGCATTGGGTTTTCTGGAGGAGTGTCATCGTATTCTTCGCACTATGGGGATTGTGGAGACCAGCGGGGTTTCCTTCACTGCTTTTCAGTTCCGTGGGGCCGCTTATGATTGGTGGCGCACGTATGAGTTGGATAGTCCGGAGGAGTCCGCTTCGTTGACCTGGACGCAGTTTTCAAATCTGTTTTTGACGGAGTTTGTTCCCCAGAGCCTTAGGGATTCTTGGCGCTCGGAGTTTGAGAGATTGCGACAGGGCTCCATGTCAGTATCGGAGTATGCTATCAGTTTCACCCGCCTAGCCAGGCATGCACCGGCTTTGGTAGCCACGGTTCGGGAGCGAGTGCGGAGATTTATTGAGGGCCTTGTTCCGCCTATCCGATCCGGCATGGCCAGAGAGCTTGAGACAGATATATCTTATCAGCAGGCAATTAGCATTGCCAAGAGGATCGAGAGTATGCTCCCTAGAGAGCGGAGGGAGAGAGAGGCCAAGAGGTCTCGTGAGTCGGGTCATTTCTCTGGTGCCCGCACTTCATCAGCCGGTCGTTTTGGTAGGGGTTATTCCGGTCGACCAGTTCACTCGGCATTGCCCGCAGCCGGTAGTACTCTAGGCCTTCCAGCATCTCAGGAGCCTTATTATGCTCCCCCAGTTTCCAGTGCACCTCCTGCGCGGGGTCCGTCCAGGGGTCGGACTAGTGGGGGTGAGGCCGGTCAGTCACAGCCACCGCGTCCTCCCAGAGCTTGTTTTGAGTGCGGGGATACTCGCCACCTGGTTAGGGAGTGCCCCAGGCGCAGGAGAGGAGCCCCTCATCAGTCATCACAGCATTCGCGTGGTTCTCAGGGCCAGCAGGCTATCATTCCAGCCCCAGCTGCCACTCCACCTGCCCAGCCAGCCAGGGGCGGGGGTCAGGGTTCCAGAGGCCGCCCTCGAGAGGGGGACATGCCAGATTCTATGCTATTCCTGATCGCGCTGCGGCTGTTGCATCTGACTCTGTTATCACAGGTATTATTATGGTTAGTCACAGGGAGGCATCGGTTCTATTCGACCCTGGTTCCACTTTTTCATATGTGTCTTCTTACTTTGCTTCTCATCCGGGTGTGCCTCGGGATTCTTTGAGTGCCCCCATTTATGTTTCCACTCCGGTGGGTGATTCTTTGGTCGTGGACCGTGTATATCGGTCGTGTTTGGTTACCATTTGTGATTTTGAGACCAGAGCGGATCTATTGCTGCTTGGGATGGTCGATTTTGATATTATGTTGGGCATGGACTGGTTTTCGCCCCATTATGCTATTCTTGATTGTCACGCCAAGACCGTGACGCTGGCTATGCCGGGCATTCCACGTATTGAGTGGAGTGGTACTCTAGATCACACCCCTAGCCGTGTTATTTCTTTTCTCAGAGCTCAGCGTATGGTTGAGAAGGGGTGTGCTGCTTATCTAGCCTATGTGCGGGACGTCAGTATTGACACTCCCTCTATTGATTCTATTCATGTGGTACGTGTCTTTGCGGATGTATTTCCAGCTGATCTTCCGGGCATGCCGCCCGACAGAGATATTGACTTTGCTATTGACTTGTTGCCGGGCACTCAGCCCATTTCTATTCCACCGTACCGTATGGCTCCTCCCGAGTTAAAGGAGTTGAAGGATCAGTTACAGGAGTTATTGGGCAAGGGTTTTATTCGACCTAGTGTTTCGCCTTGGGGTGCTCCTGTATTGTTTGTGAAGAAAAAGGACGGTTCTATGCGTATGTGTATTGACTATCGTCAGCTGAACAAGGTTACAATGAAGAACCGGTATCCTTTGCCCCGTATTGATGATTTATTTGACCAACTACAGGGCGCACATGTGTTTTCTAAGATTGATTTGCGCTCTGGGTATCACCAGCTGAAGATTCGGGAGCCAGATATCCCGAAGACTACCTTCAGGACCCGGTATGGTCACTATGAGTTCCTCGTGATGTCTTTTGGGTTGACTAATGCCCCAGCAGCCTTTATGCATTTGATGCACAGTGTGTTCAGGCCTTATCTGGACTCGTTCGTGATTGTCTTCATTGATGATATTCTAGTATATTCTCGGAGCCGGGAAGAGCACGAGCGGCATTTGAGGATAGTGCTTCAGATCCTGAGGGAGAAGCAGCTTTATGCCAAGTTCTCTAAATGTGAATTTTGGTTGAGTTCTGTGGCATTTTTGGGCCACGTGGTGTCGAGTGATGGTATTCGAGTAGATCCAAGGAAGGTGGAGGCCGTGCAGAGTTGGCCCAGACCCTCCTCCGCTACTGAGATACGCAGTTTCCTTGGTTTGGCGGGCTACTACCGTCGTTTCGTAGAGGGGTTCTCTTCGATTGCAGCACCTATGACTAGATTGACCCAAAAGGGTGCCCCTTTTCGGTGGACAGACGAGTGTGAGGCGAGCTTTCAGAAGCTCAAGACAGCTTTGACTTCGGCCCCTATATTGATGTTGCCTACAGGTTCGGGGTCCTATACTGTATATTGTGATGCCTCACGAGTTGGACTCGGTGCGGTATTGATGCAGGACGGTAGGGTGATTGCCTACGCGTCGAGACAGCTGAAGGTGCATGAGAAGAATTACCCCGTTCATGATTTGGAGCTAGCTGCCATTGTTCACGCCTTGAAAATTTGGCGTCATTATTTATATGGGGTTCCTTGTGAGATCTACACTGATCACCGGAGCTTGCAGCACTTGCTTAAGCAGAAGGACCTGAATATGCGTCAGAGGAGATGGTTGGAACTACCGAAGGACTATGATATTACTATTCTCTATCATCCGGGCAAGGCTAATGTGGTTGCTGATGCCTTGAGTCGTCGGGCAGAGAGTTTGGGGAGTTTGGCGTATTTACCAGCTTCGGAGAGGCCTATGGCGATGGATGTTCAGGCTTTAGCCAGACAGTTTGTTAGACTGGATCTTTCGGAGCCCAGCCGGATTCTGGCATGTGTGGTTTCTCGGTCTTCTCTATTTGACCGCATCAGGGAGCGTCAGTTCGACGACCCTCATTTGCTTGTCCTTCGGGATAGAGTTCGGCGTGGTGATGCTCGAGATGTTACCATCGGGGATGATGGAGTCATGAGGATGCAGGGGCGTATCTGTGTGCCCAATGTAGATGATCTTCGAGAGCTGATTCTAGCAGAGGCCCATAGTTCACGGTATTCCATCCATCCGGGTGCCGCAAAGATGTATCAGGACTTGAAACAGCATTACTGGTGGAGGCGGATGAAGAGGGATATAGTTGATTATGTTTCTAGATGCCTCAACTGCCAGCAGGTGAAGTTTGAGCATCAGCGTCCGGGTGGATTGATGCAGCGGATTGAGATTCCAGAGTGGAAATGGGAGCGCATCACCATGGACTTTGTATCCGGGCTTCCACGGACTGTTAGGAAGTTTGATTCCATTTGGGTTATTGTGGATCGGCTGACCAAGTCCGCCCATTTTATACCGGTGAGCACTACTTATTCATCGGAGCGACTGGCGGAGATCTATATCAAGGAGATAGTTCGGCCGCATGGTATTCCAGTTTCCATCATTTAAGATAGAGGCACTCAGTTCACTTCACGGTTCTGGAGAGCTGTACAGCAGGAGTTAGGTACTCGGGTGGAGCTGAGCACAGCATTTCACCCCCAGACTGATGGGCAGTCCGAGCGCACTATTCGGATTTTGGAGGATATGCTCCGTGCGTGCGTGATTGAGTTTGGAGGTTCATGGGATCACTTCTTGCCACCGGCGGAGTTTGCTTATAACAACAGCTACCAGTCTAGTATTTAGATGGCACCGTATGAGGCCCTATATGGTAGGAGGTGCAGGTCTCCCGTGGGTTGGTTTGAGCCGGGCGAGGCCAGGTTGCTAGGTACTGATATGGTTGAGGATGCTATGGACAAGGTCAAGGTAATTCAGGACAGACTTCGTGCGGCCCAGTCTAGACAGAAGAGTTATGCGGACAAGAAGGTTCGCGATGTGGCTTTTATGGTTGGTGAGCGGGGTCTGCTTCGAGTCTCGCCCATGAAGGGCGTTATGAGGTTTGGAAAGAAAGGGAAGCTGAGTCCTAGATTTATTGGCCTTTTGAGATTTTGAGGCGTGTTGGGGAGGTTGCTTATGAGTTGGCCTTACCTCCCAAGCCTAGCCGGAGTTCACCCCGTATTTCATGTCTCCATGCTCCGGAGATACCATGGTGACCCGTCGCATGTGTTGGATTTCACATCCGTTCAGCTAGACAAAGATCTGTCTTATGTTGAGGAGCCAATAGCCATTCTAGACAGGCAAGTCAGAAAGCTAAGGTCAAAGAACATCGCTTCGGTAAAGGTTCAGTGGCGGGGCCAGCCGGTCGAGGAGGCGACTTGGGAGACCGAGCAGGATATGCGCAGCCAGTACCCTCATCTTTTCACTACTCCGGGTATGTTTTCTATGCTCGTTCGAGGACGAACGAATCTTTAAGTGTGGGAAGATGTAACGACCCGACCGGTCGTTTTAGAAAATTACGCCTCAATCCCTAATTTAACTGTTCCCCTAAGTTCATTTCTACTATTGTGGTTTCATTAGCTCCGTTAGGTGATTTCGGGGTTGGGAGCGCGTTTGGAATGTATTTTGGAGGTCCGTAGCTCAATTAGGCTTAAAATGCCGAAGGTTGAAAATTTGGCGAATCCGAACGATAGGTGAGATTTTGATCCGGGGGTCGGAATGGAATTCCGACAATTTCTGTAGCTTCGTTATGTGATATTGGATATGTCCGCAAATTTTCAGGTCATTCGGACGTCGTTTGGTCGGGTTTTAGATCGAATGTGCAATTCGGAAAGTTTTAAGAAATTTAGGCTTGAATTCGATGTGAATTATGGGTTTTGATGTTGTTAGACGTGTTTTGAGGATTTGAGCAAGTTCGAATAAGGTATTAAGATGTGTTGGTATGTTTGGATGAGGTCCGGGGGCCTCGGGGTGTTTTCGGATGGTTAAACGGGAGAAAAATTGTGGAAAAATTGCAGGTTGGGATCCTGCTTCTGTTGTTTCCGCTCCTGCGGAATTTTGGACACAGGAGCGTGTCCGCAGAAGCGGACAAGGTGCGCAGGAGCGGCTGGTTACGCAGGAGCGGAAGTCATTCCGCTGAAGCGGCATCGCTGGTGCGAGCCAGTGATCGCAGAAGCGAAGAGGAAGAAAATGGGCATGGTCCGCAGAAGCGGACATTTGACCGCTTGGGCGGGACCGCAGAAGCGAACAATGGTGCGCAGAGGCGGATGTTTCCGCAGAAGCGGAAGCTTCTTCGCAGAAGCGGGTGCGCTTAAGCGACCCTTTGCCCGCAGAAGCGGAAATGGCCGGCTAGGCCTGGAACCGTTGAAGCGACCCTTTGGTCGCGGATACGGGTGCATAGGAGCGGAAAATATTCCGCAGAAGCGAAAATCGCTGTAAGTAAGTGTATCCGAAGTTAGAAAAATTTCAGAACATTTCACACATTTTGGGTCTCGGCTTTAGAGGCGATTTGGGCGATTTTGAAGAGAAATTCAAGGGAAATCATCAGGTAATCAACTATGGACTTAATCTATGATTAGTATTGGTAATATTATGCAATTATATCATGAAAATAGAGGAATTCAGGGTAATTTATGGAGGATTTAGCCATAGGCTTGAACTTTAGAAAATCAAGGTTTTGAATGGCCAAATGGAGTCCGAATTTGGTAAAATTTATATGCTTAGACTCGTATTGAGACAAGGGTTCCGAATATACAACTTTCGTGATTTTTCGATAAGCGTACCGAAAGTCGGGTTTTGGCAACTTGTGGATTTTGGTGAATTTTGAGTTATTTTGATTGGGTAATGCGCAATTGGCCTATTTTGATGTGATTCTATTGATTTTTATCAGATACTACACTTGTGGAGACCGACATTCGCGGCAAGAGGGTTATTTCTTAGCGGTTTTGTACCGGAATTGAGGTAAGTGGCTTGTCTAACTTCGTGTGGGGGATTTTTACCCCTAGGATATTATTGTGATACTTTAAATGCCTTGTACGCGAGGTGACGGGCGTGTACATGCGCTGGTTGTTGAACACATACTTTACTCAAAATGTTCAATGAGTGATATTACTGTTTTTAGATGTTAAATTCGATATTCCTACCCGGTAGTAGTTATAAAAGCATGATTAGATAGAATCTAACTGTCCAGTTGCTTAATTGACTTACTTGAGTTTTCTTGGTAATCGCTGGCGCTGTTCATCGGTGAAGTTATCATTAAGCATATTATACTTCTCTCTGTGTATTCCTTTACTTGCTGTGGTTATGGACTACGGGTTCGATTCCCGAGATCCCGAGATTATTGAAATATGGACTACGGGTTCGATTCCCGAGATCCTGAGATTATTGAAATGTGGACTACGGGTTCGATTCCCGAGATCCTGAGATTATTGAAATGTGGACTACGGGTTCGATTCCCGAGATCCCGAGATTATTGAAATGTGGACTACGGGTTCGATTCCCGAGATCCCGAGATTATTGAAATGTGGACTACGGGTTCGATTCCCGAGATCCCGAGATTCCCGGAGATCCCAGGGCTGTGGGTTCGATTCCCAGAGACCCGGAGTGATATTGTTTGTGGACTGTAGGTTAGATTCCCGGAGATCCCGAGTTATTGAGATATTATTGAGACATGGGATGCGGGTTCGATTCCCGGAGACCCAGAGGTACTGAGAATGGGACTGTGGGTTCAATTCCCACAGATCCTGGATTCGTTTATTTGAGTTGGTTACTTGTTATTAGCTTGATTGTAGACAGTTTCAGTAAACATCAAAATGTTGTTATTTCGGAAATTATTGTTATTATCTGTTAAACTGTTTATTTTGTTATCATTATATTATTATTGTTTCTCAATAGGGCCCTGACCTTCCTCGTCACTACTCCATCGAGGTTAGGCTTGGCACTTACTGAGTACCGCCGTGGTGTACTCATGCTACTCTTCTGCACACTTTTGTTGTGCAGATCCAGGTACATCAGAGCAGGCTCGTACTAGGTGATTCTGCAGCTTTCCGGGAGACTTCGAGGTATGATCTGCTACGTCCGCGGATCCGGAGGCTTCCCTTCTATTCTAGTATTACTAGTTGACATTTTTCTTCATTTCGTTGTTAGATACTCTTTACACATAGAGCCACAGTTGTATTTCTCTTTTAGTCTGTGTTACCGTGGGGTTCCGGATCTTGGTAGTGTTTTATTTATTGTGTGACGGGTGTATGTGCCAAGCGGCACGGATTACATATCTTTTATGTTATTTTCCGATGTTTCTTATTTAAGTATTTATAACTTATAGATTCCGCAATGTGTTAGGCTTACCTAGTCGTGGGGACTGGGTGCCATCACGACATGTTCACAATTGGTGAACTAGGGTCGTGACAATCTTCTTTGAGGAAAGACCTCAATTCATTCAAAGAATATGTGAGTATTAAACCACAAATTAAACATTACAGTTTTTATTTCAATCTTCTAAAAAAAATTCTATTGTTAAGGTCGTGGGACAGTTCAAGTCTCTAAGAACATTGATCAATGATAACTTCAAAAAGCTTTCAGACCATCTTCAACAAAATCAGCAAACTAAACCCAAAAGAAGGCGTGATGATGGCATTGAAACAGATGTCAGATTTAATGTTGAGGTTTAACATTCTACACATATTGAGCATTTGGTTTTTCCAGTATGCATATATGTGTTAACCTTAATATTTAAATGGAATTACCTGTTGTATTTAATATATTTAAGATGTATTTTGTAGTATTCTGATTAGGTACTCTTGAATATGTATTCTAGCTACTTATAAGTACATAACTATATTATAACATAACTTGAAGTATCTGTTGTATTTAAATGTATTTTAGAATTATTTTGTTGTATTCTGATTAGTTAATATCCAAATGTGTAATATATTCTAGCTACTTATAAGTACATAATTATATTATAACATAACTTGAAGCATCTACTGTATTTAAATGTATTTCAACTGTATTTTGGTGTATTTTGATTAGTCAATATTCAAATGTGTAATATATTCTAGCTACTTCTAAGTATATAACTGTATTATATACCTTGAAGCAATTGCTGTATTTTAATGTATTTCAGTTGTATTTTGATGTATATTGATTATTTAATCTTGAATATGTGTAATGTATTCTAGCTACTTCTAAGTATATAACTGTATTATATACCTTGAAGCAATTGCTGTATTTTAATGTATTTCAGCTATATTTTGGTGTATATTGATTATTTAATCTTGAATATGTGTAATGTATTCTAGCTACTTATAAGTATTTAGTTGTATTATAACATAAATGGAACCAACTACTCTATTTCAGCCGTTGTTTGTTGTATTCTTGTTAGTTTATCTTGAATATGTTTAATGTATTCTAGCTACTAATAAGTATTTAACTGTATTATAACATTAAGTAACTATACTAACAAAGATATATACAACTACCAGAAACAAGTGCTTAATGAACAATTTTTGGAGTCAAGAGGAGAGTACAAAGCTACATCAGATGTGCCATCCAACATACCATCTGCAGTTCAAAAGGGTGTATCTACATAATTCTATGTATCTCAGTTTGAGCTGGACAGTTTCTTCCCAATCAAATTCTAGAAACTAGAATTGTGATTCACGCCAGTGTATAAAAAACTGGAGCAACACTGTCACGACCCTAGTTCACCAATCATGAATATGTCGTGATGGCACCCAGTCCCCACGACTAGGTAAGCCTAAAACGTTGCGAATATACAAGTTTTTTTAACATTAAATGAAAAATAGCGGAAAAATAAGATAAAAGGAATGTAATCCGTGCCGCTTGGCACATACACCCGTCAAATACACTGTATAAAACACCACCAAGACCCGGAGTCCCACGGGCAACACAGACTAAAAGAGAACATACAACTGTAGCTCTATGTATAAAGAGTATCTAACAACGAAGTGACGGAAAATTATCTACTAGTACTATCAGAATAGAAAGAAGGCCTCCGGATCCGCGGACGTAGCAGATCATACCTCGAGGTCTCCCAAAAAGTTGCGGAATCACCTAGTATGAGCCTGTCCTGATATACCTAGATCTGCACAACAAAAGTGTGCAGAAGAGTAGCATGAGTACACCACGGTGGTACTCAGCAAGTGCTAAGCCTAACCTCGATGGAGTAGTGACGAGGAAGGTCAGGGCCCTCCTAAGAGAAAACAGTTACAAAATGGTAATAACAATAATAAGCAGTTTAAATAATAATAATACAGAAATAACAACAATAAAATGAATTACTGTAACCGTCTAAAATTAAACTAACAACAAGTAACAAACTCAATTAACAAGTCCAGGACCTGTGGGAATTGAACCCACAGTCCCATTAACAATACCCCTGGGTCTCCGGGAATCGAACCTGCAGCCCAGGTCTCAATAATATCTCAGGATCTCCGGGAATCGAACCCGCAGTCCACATCTCAATAATATATCAACAGCTCAGGATCTTCGGGAATCGAACCCGCAGTCTATATCTCAATAACATCGGGATCTCTGGGAATCGAACCCGCAGTCCATATCTCAATAACATCAGGATCTCCATGAATCGAACCCGCAGTCCACAAACAATATCACTCCGGGTCTCTAGGAATCGAACCCACAGCCCTAGGATCTCCGAGAATTGAACCCGCAGTCCACCAACACATCAAATAAAGAAAACACACAGAAAGAACATAATATGTTTAACTACAACCACTCTGAATCTAGTGCCAACAATTTATCAAGAAGTCCAAGTAAGTCGACTAGGCAATTAGACATGTTGAATACTAGCTAATCATGCTTTTCTATCTAATACCGGGTAAAGTAACGATTTAATCGGCTAAGAGCAGGAATATCACAAATCGGACAATTCAAGTAAAGTATGTGCTCAACAACCAGCGCATGTACACGCCCGTCACCTCGCGTACAAGTCATTTAAACTATCACAAAATATCCTAGGGGTAAATATTCCCCCACACGAGGTTAGACAAGCCACTTACCTCAATTCCGGTACAAAACCGCTAAGAAACAACTCTCTTGCCGCGAACGTCGGCCTCCACAGGTGTAGTATCTGATAAAAATCAATAGAATCACATCAAAATAGGCCAATTGGGCATTACCCAATAAAAACAACTCCAAATACACCAAAACCCACAAGTTGCCAAAACCCGACTTTCGGTACGCTTATCAGAAAATCACGAAATTTATATATTCGGGTTCCTTATCTCAATACGAGTCTGTGCATATAAAATTTATCGAAATCGGACTCCGTTTGCCCATTCAAATCAAAGGTTTTCTAAAATTTAGGCCTAGGGCTCAATCCCACCTTTTATCTCCCATTTCCAGTGAAATAATCAGGGATTTCATGATAAACTAATGAATTAAGGTCAAGAGACTTACCCCCGATGATCTCCCGATGCTATCCCAGCGTTTCCCCTTCAAAATCCTCTCTTGGAGCTCAAAAATGGCGTTTTGCGAATGAGGGTCGCGGGTTGACTGTTCTGGACTTAAATCCACTACCAGACATTTTTACTCTATGCGATCGCATGAACACTGTTGCGATCGCATAGAACAAATTTTGACCCTCGCCAAACTACTCTATGCGATCACATAGTCCTCAATACGATCGCAATGATCACCGCGATTGCATAGGACAAAAGCTGGGCCTGGGACCCCCTTCTCTATACACTATGCGATCGCATAGTATTGCACGCGATCGCAGAGCACAACCTTCCAAAACTATGCGATCGCATATCCATGCCCACGATCGCATAGAACAAACACTTAGCCTCTTCGAAAACCTTCTATGCGATCGCATCAGCCCATTGCGATCGCATAGAGCATTCGTTTGCAGCACACACCAGCAGTTAACAGCATTTCCAAAATGCATGAATTAGCCCGATTGGACCCCCGGATTCATCCCGAGACCCTAGGGACCCCAACGAAAACCACCAACCTACTCCAAAACATGATACGAACTTATTCCACTCATAAAAACACGTCTAACAACATCAAAACCCATAATTCACATCGAATTCAAGCCTAAATTTTTTAAAACTTTCCGAATTGCACATTCGATCTAAAATCCGACCAAACAACGTCCGAATGACCTGAAAATTTGCGAACACATCCAAAATCACAAAATGAAGCTACAGAAATTGTCAGAATTCCATTCCGAACCCCGGATCAAAATTTCACCTATCGTTCGGATTCGCCAAAATTTCAAACTTCGGCATTTCAAGCCTAATTGAGCTACGGACCTCCAAAATACATTCCGAACGCGCTCCCAACCCCGAAATCACCTAACGGAGCTAATGGAACCATCGAATTTCTGTTCCGAGGTCTTCTTACCACTGTTCCGGCTACGGACCATTTTCTAACTTTAAAGCTCTCATTTAGGGACCAAGTGTCCCAAAATGCTCCAAATTTCTGAACCGCTCTCCCGGCAAACCACAATAGCAGAATTGAACTTAAGGGAACAGTTAAATTGGGTATTGGGACGAAAGTTTCTAAAATGACCGGTCGGGTCGTTACATCTTCCCACACTTAAAAGATTCGTTCGTCCTCGAACGAGCATAGTAAACATACCTGGAGTAGTGAAAAGATGAGGGTACTGGCTGCGCATATCCTGCTTGGTCTCCCAAGTCACCTCTTCGACCGGCTGACCCCGCCATTGAACCTTTACCGAAGCGATGTTCTTTGACCTTAGCTTCCTGACCTGCCTGTCTAGAATGGCTACTACTTCCTCAACATAAGACAGATCTTTGTCTAGCTGAATAGAGGTGAAATCCAACACATGCGACGGGTCGCCATGGTATCTCCGGAGCATAGAGACATGAAATACAGGGTGAACTCCGGCTAGGCTGGGAGGTAAGGCCAACTCATAAGCAACCTCCCCAACACGCCTCAAAATATCAAAAGGACCAATAAACCTAGGACTCAGCTTTCCTTTCTTCCCAAACCTCATAACGCCCTTCATAGGCGAGACTTGAAGCAGAACCCGCTCACCAACCATAAAAGCCACATCGCGAACCTTCTTGTCCGTATAACTCTTCTGTCTAGACTGGGCTGCACGAAGTCTGTCTTGGATCACCTTGACCTTGCCCATTGCATCCTGAACCATACCAGTACCTAGCAGCCTTGCCTCGCCCGACTCGAACCAACCTACGGGAGACCTGCACCTCCTACCATATAGGGCCTCATACGGTGCCATCTGAATACTGGACTGGTAGCTGTTGTTATAAGCAAACTCCGCCAGTGGCAAGAAGTGATCCCATGAACCTCCAAACTCAATCACGCACGCACGGAGCATATCCTCTAAAATCCGAATAGTGCGCTCGAACTGCCTATCAGTCTGGTGGTGAAATGCTGTGCTCAGCTCCACCCGAGTACCTAACTCCTGCAGTACGGCTCTCCAGAACCGTGAAGTGAACTAAGTGCTTCTATCTGAAATAATGGAAACTGGAATACCATGCAGCCGAACTATCTCTCCGATGTAGATCTCCGCTAGTCGTTCCGATGAATAAGTAGTGCTCACCGGTATGAAATGCGCATACTTGGTCAGTCGATCCACAGTGACCCAAATGGAATCAAACTTCCTAACAGTCCGTGGAAGTCCAGATACAAAGTCCATGGTAATGCGCTCCCATTTCCACTCTGGAATCTCAATCTGCTGCATCAATCCACCCGGACGCTGATGCTCATACTTCACCTGCTGGCAGTTGAGGCATCTGGAAACATAATCAACTATATCCCTTTTCATCCGCCTCCACCAGTAATGCTGTCTCAAGTCTTGATACATCTTCACGGCTCCCGGATGGATGGAATACCACGAGCTATGGGCCTCTGCTAGAATCATATCTCGAAGATCATCTACATTGGGCACACAGATACGCCCCTGCATCCTCATAACTCCATCACCCCCAATGGTAACATCTCGAGCATCACCACGTCGAACTATGTCCTGAAGGACAAGCAAATGAGGGTCGTCGAACTGACGCTCCATGATGCGGTCAAATAGAGAAGACCGAGAGACCACACAAGCCAAAACCCGGCTGGGCTCCGAAAGATCCAGTCTAACAAACTGCCTGGCTAAAGCCTGAACATCCATCGCCATAGGCCTCTCCGAAGCTCGTAGATATGCCAAACTCCCCAAACTCTCTGCCCGACGACTCAAGGCATCGGCAACCACATTAGCCTTGACCGGATGATAGAGAATAGTAATATCATAGTCCTTCAGTAGCTCCAACCATCTCCTCTGATGCATATTCAGGTCCTTCTGCTTAAGCAAGTGCTACAAGCTCCGGTGATCGGTGTAGATCTCACAAGGAACCCCATATAAATAATGATGCCAAATTTTCAAGGCGTGAACAATGGCAGCTAGCTCCAGATCATGAACATGATAGTTCTTCTCATGCACCTTCAGCTGTCTCGACGCGTAGGCAATCACCCTACCGTCCTGCATCAATACCGCACCGAGTCCAACTCGTGAGGCATCACAATATACGGTATAGGACCCCGAACCTGTAGGCAACATCAATATAGGGGCCGAAGTCAAAGCTGTCTTGAGCTTCTGAAAGCTCGCCTCACACTCGTCTATCCACTGAAAAAGGGCACCCTTTTGGGTCAATCTGGTCATAAGTGCTGCAATTGAAGAGAACCTCTCTACGAAACGACGGTAATAGCCCGCCAAATCAAGGAAACTGTGAATCTCGGTAGCGGAGGAGGGTCTGGGCCAACTTTGCACGGCCTCCACCTTCCTCGGATCTACTCTAATACCATCACTCGAAACCATGTGGCCCAAAAATGCCGCTGAACTCAACCAGAATTCACATTTAGAGAACTTGGCATATAGCTGCTTCTCCCTCAGAATCTGAAGTACTATCCTCAAATATTGCTCGTGCTCTTCCCAACTCCGAGAATATACCAGAATATCATCAATGAAAACAATCACGAACGAGTCCAAATATGGCCTGAACACACTGTGCATCAAATGCATAAAGGCTGCTGGGGCATTAGTCAGCCCAAAGGACATCACGAGGAACTTATAGTGACTATAACGAGTCCTGAAGGCAGTCTTCGGGATGTCTGGCTCCCAAATCTTCAGCTGATGATACCCAGAGCGCAAATCAATCTTAGAAAACACATGTGCACCCTATAGCTGGTCAACTAAGTCATCAATGCAAGGCAAAGGATACCGGTTCTTCGCTGTAACCTTGTTCAGCTGACGATAGTCAATACACATACGCATAGAACCGTCCTTTTTCTTCACAAACAACACAGGAGCACCCCAAGGTGAAACACTGGGTCGAATGAAACCCTTACCCGATAATTCCTGTAACTGATCCTTCAACTCCTTCAACTCAGGAGGAGCCATACGGTACGGTGGAATAGAAATGGGATGAGTGCCCGGAAACAAATCAATAGCAAAATCAATGTCTCTGTTGGGCGGCATGCCCGGGAGATCAGCTGGAAATACATCAGCAACGTCACGGACCACAAAAATGGAACTGATAGAGGGAGTGTCAATACTGACATCCCGCACATAGGCTAGATAAGCAGCACACCCCTTCTCAACCATACGCTGAGCTTTGAAAAGTAAATAACACGGCTAGGGGTGTGATCTAGAGTACCACTCCACTCAATACGTGGAATGCCTGGCATAGCCAGCATCACGGTCTTGGCGTGACAATCAAGAATAGCATAATGGGGTGACAGCCAGTCCATGCCCAAAATAATATCAAAATCGACCATCCCGAGCAATAATAGATCCGCTCTGGTCTCAAAACCATAAATGGTAACCAAACACGACCGATATACACTGTCCACAGCCAAAGAATAACCCACCGGAGTGGAAACATAAATGGGGGCACTCAAAGAATCCCGAGGCACACCCAGATGAGAAGCAAAGTAAGAAGACACATATGAAAAGGTGGAACCATGGTCGAATAGAATCGATGCCTCCCTGTGACTAACCAGAATAATACCTGTGATAACAGAATCAGATGCAACAGCCGCAACGCGATCACAAATAGCATAGAATCTGGCCTGTCCCCCCTCTCGAGGGCGGCCTCTGGCACCCTGACCCCCGCCCCTGGCTGGCTGGGTAGGTGGAGTGGCAGCTGGAGCTGGAATGATAGCCTGCTGGCCCTGAGTACCATGCTGATACTGTGACGACCGATGATGGGCTCCTCTCCTGCGCCTGGGACACTCCCTAACAAGATGGCGAGTATCCCCGCACTCAAAGCAAGCTCTGGGAGGACGCGGTGGTTGTGGCTGCCCGGCCTCACCCCCACTAGTCCGACCCCGAGAGGTACCCAGCGCAGGAGGTGCACTGGAAACTGGGGGAGCATAATAAGGCTCCTGAGGTGCTGGAAGAGCTGGAGCACTACTGGCCACGGGCAATGCTGAGTGAACTGGTCGGCCGGAATATTGCCTGCCAAAATGACCGGCTGTTGAAGTGCGGGCACTAGAGAAATGGCCCGACTCACGAGACCTCTTGGCCTCTCTCTCTGCCCGCTCTCTTGGGAGCATACTCTCGATCCTCCCGGCAATGCTCACTGCCTGCTAATAAGATATATCCGTCTCCAACTCTCTGGCCATGCTGGACCGGATCGGCGGAATCAGGCCCTCAATAAATCTCCGCACCCTCTCCCGGACTGTGGCTACCAAGGCCGGTGCATGCCTGGCTAGATGGGTAAAACTGATAGCGTACTCCGATACTGAAATGGAGCCCTATCGCAACCGCTCAGACTCTGAGCGCCAAGAATCCTAAGGCTTTGGGGAATAAACTCTCTCAAAAACAGATCTGAAAACTGAGTCCAGGTCAATGAAGCAGACTCCTCTGGACTATCCAACTCGTACGTGCGCCACCAATCATAAGCGGCCCCACGAAACTGAAAAGCAGTGAAGGAAACCCCGCCGGTCTCCACAATCCCCATAGTACGAAGAATACGATGACACTCCTCCAGAAAACCCAATGCATCATCTGAAGCCAACCCACTGAACACTGAAGGGTCATATTTCTTGAACCTCTCCAATCTACGCTGCTCGTCCTCGGAGGCAGCTGGCTCAGCTGTGGGCTGTGCTGGGGCGGCAGGAGGCATAACCAAGACCTCTGGGACTTGTCCCACTGGCACACACTGCTCAGGTGTAACGGCTGCGGGAGTCTGGGCCCCTCCCCCGACCTGGGATGTAACTGCGACGAGAGGAAGCAGTCCTGCCTGAGCTAAAGCGGTATACATACTCATGCACTGGGCCAGGGTCTCCTGGAGTGCTGGAGTAGTGGCAACTGTAGTCGGTGTACCAGGTGCATGCGCTCTAACCTGGTCTACCTGTGGCACCTCAGCGGCAGCGCGTGCAGGTGCTGTGGTTGTACCTCGAGCGTGTCCTCGTCCTCTACCTCGGCCCTGGCCTCTGATGGCGGCAGCAGGTGGCACGGGTACCTGATCATTGCGAGTAGCACGTGTCCTCACCATCTGTGAGAGAATAGAAAGCAATAATTTAGATTTGGTGCCAAAAATGTCGCACGACAAGGAATCCAAAAGAAATGAAGAGTTTCCTAAATAGTTACATAGCCTCTCGTAGATAACGTCTCCGTATTGATTAGCGGGACTCTAAGTAACCGGTCTGTGTTCCGTGACTCCTATGAATCTAGAGCTCTGATACCAACTTGTCACGACCCTAGTTCACCAATCGTGAACATGTCGTGATGGCACCCAGTCCCCACGACTAGGTAAGCCTAAAACGTTGCGGAATATACAAGTTTTTTTCAATATTTAATGAGAAATAGCGGAAAAATAAGATAAAAGGAATGTAATCCGTGCCGCTTGGCACATACACCCGTCAAATACACCGTATAAAACCCCACCAAGAACCGGAATCCCACGGGTAACACAGACTAAAAGAGAACATACAACTGTAGCTCTATGTATAAAGAGTATCTAACAACAAAGTGACGGAAAATTATCTATTAGTACTATCAGAATAGAAAGAAGGCCTTCGGATCCGCGGACATAGCAGATCATACCTCGAGGTCTTCCAAAAAGCTGCGGAATCACCTAGTATGCGCCTGTCCTGATGTACCTGGATCTGCACAACAAAAGCGTGCAGAAGAGTAGCATGAGTACACTGCGACGGTACTTAGTAAGTGCCAAGCCTAACCTCGATGGAGTAGTTACGAGGAAGGTTAGGGCCCTACTGAGAGAAAACGGTTACAAAATGGTAATAACAATAATAAGCAGTTTAAATGATAATAATCCAGAAATAACAACAATAAAATGAATTACTGTAACCGTCTACAATTAAACTAACAAGAAGTAACAAACTCAATTAACAAGTCCAGGACCTGTGGGAATTGAACCCACAGTCCCATTAACAATACCCCTGGGTCTCCGGGAATCAAATCCGCAGCCCAGGTCTCAATAATATCTTAGGATCTCAG
The DNA here is from genome assembly GCA_032618575.1 of Nicotiana noctiflora. NCBI lineage: Eukaryota > Viridiplantae > Streptophyta > Magnoliopsida > Solanales > Solanaceae > Nicotiana > Nicotiana noctiflora. The sequence goes on from JASVEL010013549.1 coordinate 284,100, forward strand.
GGAATCGAACCCGCTGTCCACATCTCAATAATATATCAATAGCTCAGGATCTCCGTGAATCGAACCCGCAGTCCATATCTCAATAACATCGGGATCTCCGGGAATCGAACCCGCAGTCCATATCTCAATAACTCAGGATCTCCGGGAATCGAACCCGCAGTCCACAAACAATATCACTCCGGGTCTCCGGGAATCGAACCCACAGCCCTGGGATCTCCGGGAATTGAACCCGCAGTCCACCAACACATCAAATAAAGAAAACACACAGAAAGAACATAATATGTTTAACTACAACCTCTCTGAATCTAGTGCCAACAATTTATCAAGAAGTCCAAGTAAGTCGACTAGGCAATTAGACATGTTGAATACTAGCTAATCATGCTTTTATATCTAATACCGGGTAAAGTAACGATTTAATCGGCTAAGAGCAAGAATATCACAAATCGGACAATTCAAGTAAAGTATGTGCTCAACAGCCAGCGCATGTACACGCCTGTCACCTCGCGTACAAGGCATTTAAACTATCACATAATATCCTAGGGGTAAAAATTCCCCCACACGAGGTTAGACAAGCCACTTACCTCAATTCCGGCACAAAACCGCTAAAAAACAACTCTCTTGCCACGAACGTCGGCCTCCACAGGTGTAGTATCTGATAAAAATCAATAGAATCACATCAAAATAGGCCAATTGGGCATTACCCAATCAAAACAACTCCAAATACACCAAAACCCACAAGTTGCCAAAACTCGACTTTTGGTACGCTTATCAAAAAATCACGAAATTTATATATTCGGGTTCCTTATCTCAATACGAGTCCGTGCATATAATATTATCGAAATCCGACTCCGTTTGCCCATTCAAATCAAAGGTTTTCTAAAATTTAGGCCTAGGGCTCAATCCCACCTTTAATCTCCCATTTTCAGTGAAATAATCACGGATTTCATGATAAACAAACGAATTAAGGTCAAGAGACTTACCCGTAATGATCTCCCGATGCTATCTCAGCGTTTCCCCTTCAAAATCCTCTCTTGGAGCTCAAAAATGTCATTTTGCGAATGAGGGTCGCGGGTTGACTGTTCTGGACTTAAATCCACTGCCAGACATTTTTCCTCTATGCGATCGCATGAACACTATTGCGATCACATAGAACAAATTTTGACCCTTGCCAAACTACTCTATGCGATCACATAGTCCTCAATGCGATCGCAATGCTCACCAAAATATACCTATGCGATCGCATACCCTGCTCCGCGATCGCGTAGGACAAAAGCTGGGCCTGAGACCCCCTTCTCTATACACTATGTGATCGCATAGTACTGCACGCGATCACAGAGCACAACCTTCCAAAACTATGCGATCGCATATCCATGCCCGCGATCGCATAGAACAAATATGTGTCCTCTTCAAAAACCTTCTATGCGATCGCATCAGCCCATTGCGATCGCATAGAGCATTCGTCTGCAGCACACACCAGCAGTTAACAGCATTTCCAAAATGCATGAATTAGCCCGATTGGACCACCGAATTCATCCCGAGACCCCCGGGACCCCAACGAAAACCATCAACCTACTCCAAAACATGATACGAACTTATTCCACTCATAAAAACACGTCTAACAACATCAAAACCCATAATTCACATCGAATTCAAGCCTAAATTTCTTAAAACTTTCCGAATTGCACATTCGATCTAAAATCCAACCAAACGACGTCCGAATGACCTGAAAATTTGTGGACATATCCAAAATCACATAATGAAGCTACAGAAATTGTCGGAATTCCATTCCGACCCCGGATCAAAATCTCACCTATCGTTCGGATTCGCCAAAATTTCAAACTTCGGCATTTCAAGCTTAATTGAGCTACGGACATTCAAAATACATTCCGAACGCGCTCCCAACCCCGAAATCACCTAATGGAGCTAATGGAACCATCGAATTTCCGTTCCGAGGTCGTCTTACCACTTTTCCTTCTACAGACCATTTTCTAACTTTAAAGCTCTCATTTAGGGACCAAGTGTCCCAAAATGCTCCAAATTTCAGAACTGACTGTCCCAGCAAACCACAATAGCAGAAATGAACTTAGGGGAACAGTTAAATTGGGGATTGGGGTGAAATTTTCTAAAATGATCGGCAAGGTCGTTACAAACACCAATACAATCTCATAGGAATCGCGACCAAGTGGATGAAACTCTTCACCTTATGAGTCTAACTTCGACTCAGGAGGTTAGTGATTTTATAAACTTAAGATTCACCTTTTCTCATGGTTTTTAAATTTAAAAGTCCTTACTCTTTAATTCAATGTACAGCAGGTACCACATTAAAGTTAACCCCCATTTTTGAGAAAAGACACCCTTTTGAGGCTCATTCAATAACGGAGCCACATCCTATGGTAATCATCAATAAATATGACAAATGGGTTCGTGATGGTCTTCTAGTTAGACATGATCAGAAGTGAGTTTTTCCCCGGTCATTTGTGATGACCCGGTCTGTTGTCATGTGAGTTATCATCTCGTTTTCCCTGTTATATGCTTGTTCATATTTCAATATATGTATTTGGTAAATTTGAGTCAATTCGGATAGAGATTGATAGGGAATGGGACAAATAGTCTCTTTGATGAAGGAATAGTTTGGAAAAGTAAACTAGATATTGACTTGTGAGTTAGAGGGCTCGGAATCAAATTTTGGTGGTTCGGTTAGCTTCGGGGGAAGATTTTTGACTTAGGAGACCAATCAGATTTGAATTTGGAGGTCCGATGGAGAAATAGGCTTAAATTGGCGAAGTTGGAATTTTAGCGAATTCCGGTCGATAGGTGAGATTTGATCCGGGAGTTGGAATGGAATTTCGATAGTTGCAGTAGCTTCGTTAGATGATTTTGGATATGTATGCAAATTTTCAGGTCATTCGGACATCGTATGATAGGGTTTTTGATTGGATGTTGGTTTTGAAAGTTTTAGTTGAAAGTTAGGCTTGAATTCGAGGTAATTTGGTGATTCTGTGTTTAAGGGCATGTTTTTATGATTGAAACAAGTTCGTATGGTGATTTAGAGCGAGCTTGAATTTGCGGTTGAGGTACCGGGGGGCCTCGGGGTGAGTTCGAGTGGTTCAACGAGGAAAAAGTTGGAGTTGAGGTTGCTGGTATGTATTGCAGCAGTCATTTTCGCTTCTGCGGAAGGGGGACAGCAGATGCGGCTCCGTAGAAGCAGGCAACCAATCGCAGAGGCGGGCCAGCAAAAGGGGAAAAATGCCCGCAGAAGCGATAGTGAGCGAAATGGGAGGTTCCGCAGAAGCAGAGTATTTGCCGCATGTGTAATATCGCAGAAGCATAAGGCCAGCCACAGAAGCAGTATGAGATTTAAGTGAGAGTCGCAGAAGCGATTCAATAACCGCAGAAGCGGAAACGCGGAAGCGGCTGAGTAGCCGCAGAAGCGAAAATTGCTGGGGTTTAAGGATCAGTGTATTGGAAAAATTTCAGATGTGTTAAAATATTTGGGATTGCGAACAAAGAGAAGAATTGGGCAATTTTGAAAAGAAATTGGTAGAGTATCATCAGGTAAGGACTCTTGGACCTAAATTATGTTATTATATTGATAAACCATGGAATAAATCTCTGAAAATGGAAGAATTAAGGTGTAAAAATGGAGGATTTTGCTTGAAGCCTAAGAAATAGAAAATTGATGATTTGAAGGGGCAAATTGACTCCAATTTTGATAAATTTTATATGTATGGACTCGTTGCGAGACGAGGATTCTGAAAATGTGAATTTTGTATTTTTTCGAGAAGCGAGCCCGGGGCTCGGGTTTTGGCAACTTCGTGTTTTTGGGTATTTTTCGAGTCCTTTCGATTGGGTTATGATTCATTAGCCTATTTTGATGTATTGTTATTGGTATTGATCAGATTTGGCACCTGAGGAGGTTGATTTGCCAGGAAAGCACAAGGCGAGCTATGACTTTGGCCGGTTCGAGGTGAGTGGTAGTCATGAATGATATACTGAGGGTTTGAAACTGCGTATTTGCACTATATAGTGTTATGTTGAGTGGGCCCGAGAGGCCAAGTCTATATTGACTGAGAGGGGTGGAGGACCCATGGTGAGGTATTGATATTTATACTAGATCGGGATGCATGCCGCAGTAGTATGTACATATATATGTGTGAGCACGTGATTTTTGCCCTAAGCAATAAAATTCCAAAATTAAAATAAATAATATTTTTGTTTGCAACTATATGATTTGATTGAAATAAAGTGTATTTGTATGATTGAACAACTAGAATGAAAATTAGAAAAAATAAAGGAATTAAAAGAAAAATTAACAAAAATACAAATATATTCCGGAAATTAAAGAAAAATAGCAAAAAATATCAAAAAATATCAGAAAAATTTGAGAAAATAGGAAATTAAAAGAAATTGAATAATTTTAAAAGAATATAAAAATAGAAAATAAAATACAACAAGAAAATACACAAAAATAATTAAAATACCTGAAAAATACACAAAATACAAAAATGGGCCAAATGTCCAAACCCAATACATATTAGCCCAGAAAGACTTAATAACCCAGCCTAATTTGGATATAATGCTCAATCCTGGCTGTCCATGTACTCAATCCAACGATTCAATTTGAATCTCTGAAATTAAATAAAACGACAGAGCTTCAATAAGTCAATCATGGCCGTCTATTTATCATGATCCAACGAAGATCAATCCGTCTTCATTTAAAACTGAACGGCGTCGTTTGAGGACATTGCATCCTGGCCGCTAATCAAAGATGATCCAAAGGCCAGGATCAATTGAGCAGCTGAGGGTATATAAGGCTGGTCCCTATAGAGACCGGCCATTTCTCTCTTTACAAAACCCTAGCCGCCCTCTCTTCATCTCCTTCTCCACATTTCACCTCTATCACCGGCCATGGAGACTGGCCGACTTTCATGGCCTTCTCTGGCTACTTTCAACATCCAAACCTTCTCTTCTTCCTTCTCTACACAAGACCACCCTGAAACCCCAAAGAAACCCCAAGAAGTCTCCTATTCTTGAAATTTCGGCCACCGGAATTCTTCTCCGGTGACCACAACCTATGAAACAACCGTCCATATTTACACCACTGGACCACCTTTCATAGATCTTTAGCCACACATACTTGCTCTCCCTCAAATCTCACTGTAACTTCTCAAATCTTCGAGATTAGACCGCCGGAACCCTAATTCCGTCAAACCTGACAACACCCACCCCAAAAACACACCCTCGTGTCTCTAACACCCATCTTTACATCAATACCCAAGAAAATAAGTTTGGTCGAAAATAAAGACTTCAAATCTTGAAGTCTGAAGTCTGAAAAAGAAAAGAAAAGAAACTGGAAAAAGAAGGAAGAACAAGAAAAGAAAAAAAAAGGGGGAAGCTCAGGAGACATCCTGCGAGCTAAGTCCCCTTTCCCTTTGTTTATTTCTATTTGTGTTTGATTAAGAATGTTTTCTGTGATTAACTCTATTTTCTTTGATTAGTTGAAATTAGGTGCATGATTAGTTCATCTTCTTTCTTCTGATATGTTTCCTGTTATAACTTGTTTCTATTAGCTTATCTTCAAATATTTTCAAATATTCCTTTTAATAACATGCTTCACTAGTGATGAGTTGGTATTTTACCAACTCATCTTATCTTTAAATCTATACATTTGCTATGTTTGAGCAATAAAATCGTGTATTTTATGCCATTTACTTCTATTTTACAGGTTGTATGTGATTTAGAAGTAACGGTGAAGAAACCAAGTGAAAATAGACCAAACTAAAGCAAAAATAGACAAATTGCGCTGCCCAGTTAATCACTCTATGCGATCGCAAAAGGTTACATGCGATTGTATATGACAAGGAATAAATATTATGCGAACGCACCAACACATTGTGAACGCATAGAAGAAAAGATGGCCTGGTCAGCTGCTAGTCGACAAGCCTATACAAACACAGTGGACCTTATGCGATCACATAGTTTGAGAAACCAGCTCTATGCGAACGCACTAAACCTTATGCGATCACATAGTTTGAGAAACCAGCTCTATGCGATCGCAATGGATTTTGTGCGATCGCATAGTAAATTTTCTGGGATGTTCCGGGCAGAATTGGAATTTCACAAATTTTTACCCCAAATCAGTTATATACTCGCCCAAACAGACATCTCTCGGGATCTCTCATTATTTCTTTACTTTTGGAACATCTTTTTACTCTTTGGCTTAGAGAGAACAAGTTTGAAGGCTAGGGTTTTGCACACACACTTGGGTCTTGAAGATTAAATCTTGTGGTTAAGGATTTCTTACCCATTTATATTTATTTCTTCATTTTCTTTCTTTGTATTGTATATCTAAGTGTGTAGTATTTATTTCCAACACTTGAATCTTGTTTATGGGAATATTCATATTTAAAGTATGGATTAAATACCTTGTTGTGCTTATGTATCGAATGATTTTTGTATATTTATGAAGTGAGTTATTGTTACTTTAATTATTCTTGTTCTTTAATGTTTCCAAAGAGAATAGCTAACTCTAGGACTCGCCCATTTACTTTGAATTAATTTTGGGAAAGATAATTCGGAGTTGGGAAAGATTAATTAATAAGAACTTGAGGCGTTAACCCTCACTTTATAGATTTGACCTAGGGATAGGATTGAACTACTTGTAGCCTATCGGGTGCGCTTAATCTTCTAATTGTGATTAGGGATAATTCAATTAGGAAGTCTTGTTAGTCTTCGGAAGGAGCTAATTAAGAATTATTATCTGTGGCTAATTAACATAAACTCGCTCATATTTGTAAAATCGTGAAATACATTGGATCGTTACTTGAGTGTGAATCCCGATGCATTCATACTTGTAGCCATTGATAATTTTATTTTCTTTCTAGGTTAGTTTACATTTTTGCATTTAGATATAAACATTTTTCAAAACCCAAAATCTTAAGGGTTTGGCTTAGCGCGACTAGCGATAATTTTCTTGCATTCCTAATCGCCTACATATTGTTCTCTGTGGGATTCGACCCCGACTCATAGTTGGGTAAATATATTGCATACGACCGTGTCTATTGCTTTTTAGTGGTGGAATTGGACGTTATAAAAAATGTCTATTGTTAATCCTGTTTATTACACTTGACTAGTATACTCGAGCCTTTTTAGGGTTTTTGTGAGTTTAAACATGAATGTATTCTGAATGTATCTCTTTATGTTTAATTTGTTATACTATGTCTGAATTTGAGTTCTGAGTTGTTTAATTGAAATTCAACCATTATCAAATTTCTCTCTGAGTTTTGATTAGATGATAAATGATTTTTGTTTGTGGCTATGTGTGCAAATTGACATAAGTAGGCTATATTTGTGATAAATTCATAACTTAGACTACAATTAGTCTTATTATGCTTTAGGGGTATTGGTTATAGCAGTGATAGATAGGTAATTAGATAATTGGCTAATTTTGAAAGTATGTTAATTGGTTAAAATTGAAAATAATCTGAAAAATAGCTACAATTGAAATAGTTTAAGGAGTGTCTAATTCTGAAATTGACCAACTCTGTATTTCTAATCTTAAGTCTAAATGGCTATTCTATAAATATTAAGAATAACTAATTTTGCAAAGCCAAGTCCAAATATTGGACTGGCTAATTCTAAAAAAGTTTAGACTTAGGAAATAAGCAGGCTAGTCCTACAATTCAAATTAAAATAGACAATAATAAAAGGTTACCTCTTAAAAGAGGTCAATACTGAAAGAAATTAAAGTTCAAATCTGGCTAAGTCTTAAATGACTTATAAGTACTGGCCAGTAGTTAAATAACATAAAATCTTAATACTTGGACCTTGGATAAGTGTAACGACCCGGCCCGTCGTTACGGGAATTTCCACCCCGTTATGTTGTATTAACATATCTTATGCTTCTATATTAATGTTAGAACCTATCGGGTGAGTTAGGAGTGAATTGAATTGAAAATGAAGCAAATAGCATGTTTGAAGGAAGTTTGAATATGGAAAGTCAACCTAGAGTTGACTATCGAGTTAGAGTGCTCGGAATTGGATTCTGATGATTCGACTAGTTTTGAGGGATCATTTATGACTTAGGAGAGCAATCGGAATTGAATTTGGAGGCCCGGTGTAGAAATGGGTTTGAATTGGCTAAGGTTGAATTTTGGCGAAATCCGAACGGTAGGTGATATTTTGATCCGGGGGTCGGAATGGAATTCCGACAATTCCTGTAGCTTCGTTATGTGATTTTGGATATGTCCTGCAAATTTTCAGGTCATTCGAACGTCGTTTGTTCGGGTTTTGGATTGAATGTTAGTTTTGAAAGTTTTGAAGAAACTTAGACTTGAATCCGTGTGTAGTTGGTGATTTTGATGTTTAGGATGGTGTTTTTATGATTGGAACGAGTTCGTATCGTGTTTTGGGGTATGTTGGTGGTTTTCATTGGGGTCCCGGGGGCCTCGGGGTGAATTCGCACCATCATCCGGCATTTGGAAGCAAGAAATGGTCTGCTGTAAATTTGCAGAACACTGGGCGAAATTTTAGCCTTCGCGTTCGCGAGGGCTATGCCGCGTTCGCGTAGGCTGGGGCCGGGTGACCATCGCGTTCGCGAGGGAAGGTAACACGTTCGCGTATGAGGGAGCTGGAACGCATCGCGTTCGCGTGGAGTAAGGTCGTGATCGCGTAAGAGGATAAGGCAGGGCAGGCTAAAGCATCGCGTTCGCGATCAGTCTATCGCGTTCGCGTAGGCAAGGTTGGACGAAGCTTCGCGTTTGCGTGAAGGATGGACGCATTCGCGTAGAAGAAATCCGGCGGCTGGGAGAATTGAACTTCGCGGACGTGTGATAGGGCGTCGCGTTCGCGATGAAGTAATCGTTCAAACCATCGCGTTCGCGTGAGAGACATCGCGAACGTGTAGAGTTAAAGTCACAGGCAGTGAGTTTAATTGCAGAACAGAGGGTTCGCGGGTTTCACACCCCAAAACATAATTTTTGAGCCCTAGAGAGAAGAAATCACGGGAAAACGCTGGGATATCATCGGGTATTCATCGGAGGTAAGTTTCTTGACTCAAAAACATCATTTTATGGTAGAATTAACATCATTTTTCATGAATTTGGGTAGAAATTATGAAGGATTGTGGCCTAGATATTGAAAACAAAAATTTGGGCTTTGAAGGGTCAATCGAACTCCGATTTTGGTAAATTTTATATGTACGGATTCGTGGCGAGACGAGGATTCTGGAAATATGAGTTTCGAGATTTTTCAAGACGTGGGCCCGGGGCTCGGGTTTTGCAAATTTCGTGATTTTTGATATTTTTCGAGTTCTTTCGATTGGGTGATGTTCCATTAGCCTATTTTGATATATTTGTGCTGATTTGTGCTAGTTTTGACGTGTGTGGATGCCGGTTCGAGGAGCTAAGGCGTCGCGGGCATGAGCTTTCGTCGGTTCGAGGTGGGTAATACTTGTAAATGATGTCCTGAGGGTTAGTAAACCCCGGACTTGCACATCTTAGTGCTGTGTTGAGGTGACTTGCACGCCGGATAACGGGCGTGGGGTAGAGCACCATTGGGGATCGTAACTTGGTCCGTCCCGCGTAATAAATAATAACACCTAATTGTTGAAATGAATTGGACTAATTATCATGTTTGGGCTTCGTGCCAATTATTTGAGTCCTTCGGGGATTGGTATCACTGTTTTGATAACACTGTGCTTATTTTATTCTAAATTTAAGTTTTAAAATGGTATTTTGCTATTCAGCATTTTTATAAGGTTATGAAAAAAAACTTGAACAAGGTCTTAATAACATTTTTAGTTGTGAGCTAATATGATATTGTTGCCGTAGGGCTTTCTTGATTATTTGTTAGACTGATTGGGCCGAGGGCCATATGTTAGGGCATGACATTTCATGTGAGCATATGCATACGCATGGATCGGACTGCACGCCGCAGTGGTATACGGATCGGGCTGCGCGCCGCAGCAGGTGTGATATTAATATTGTGCTTGGGCTGTAGGAGCCCCTCCGGAGTCTGAACCCCCACGGTGAGCACGGGTACCCAAATTGGATCGGGCTACACGCCGTAGCGGTCATATGCATTGCATGGCATACATACATTGGTTTACGTGTACTACGTGGCATAACATTTAGCACTCATACATTATTGGCACACATGCATTAGTTGCCTTATTGACCAGATCTCCTGGTGTAAATTGATAAGGAGTGCTGAGCCCGAAGGGCTGATTTGAGTGCGGACTTGCATTGCTTGAGATTGTATCCAGGTATTGGTATATTATTATGAAAGAAAGTAGCTAAAATTGAGATTTTCTAAATAATCTACTCACATATGCTTGAAAGGAATAAAAAGATAGTTCTGTATTGTGTAGCATGAGATAGTGCCTATCGTGGTTTTCTTCCCTTCAGCATTATTTACTTGTATTACTGCTGAGTTGGAAGTACTCACACCCGACTCCCTGCACCTTGTGTGCAGATCCAGGTACATCACAGTGGAGCTGATTCTATTGCGGCTCGGGAGTGCTTTTGGATAGTCGAGGTAGCTGCCAGCGTTCGCAGGACCTGATTCTCCAATTTGTCTGTATTTTTGTTCTGATCATCCCACACTTGTGCATAGTTATATTCACTATTTACACTTTGTATACTCTGTAGAGGCTCATGACTCTTGACCCTTCGGTCTATGGGAGTTGGCACGTGTTGGGACTTGGTTCCCTATTTTTAATATATCTATCACCTGTTATGCTTAAATTGGATAAAGTGAGCTTGTGGCTCCGTGATTGTTGTTGATTGGTCGGGCTGGCCTAGCAGTATGTTGGGCACCATCACGACCGGATTTGGGGTCGTGACAAGTTGGTATTAGAGCCTAGGTTTACTAGGCCTCATGAGTCTTGAGCCGGTTAGTAGAGTCTTGTGTATCGGTACGGGGACGCCTGTACTTATCCTCGGGAGGCTGCGAACCTTTAGGAAACACTTTCACATTTCTTGGAATTCTTATCGTGCGTACTTGATTCAGCTTGAGATATGCTTTTGAAATTCCTTCCGCACGTCTGTGTACGCATCGAGCGCTCAGTAATATAATTGACTTATGGCTTGCGATTCCCCGGTCGAAGGGTGAGATATAATCTCCGTGAGTTCATGTTGGGCCAGTCGGGAGGACTTGAGGCTAGATCTTTGTTTATGGCTAGAGTACCAAGGTACTAATTTCGCGAGCCGGTATTATAAAGTTCATACGATCGGTATTGATCTCTATTGTGCAAATGGCAGTTTGATAATGGGAAAGCTGTAAGGTATTCAGTTCTTGTTGTGATTTGATATGTAGCCCTAGTTATGGGCGTGAGAAATATGTTTATTACCTCTTAGCGGAAATGTAAAGTGCACTATGCGTGGTAGTATGAGTTTAGACTCAAGAAAATTGAATTGGTTGTGCTATGAGTATTGCGGTGAGAGGTATTTGACATATGTTATGATTCGAGCAGGTGCAGCGTATGTCCATGTATCAATTTTGATAATATAACTTGTATAGTGTTGAGATTAATGTTGTTGACATACATTGTGATGTATTGTTAGAATGGTTTGGTGATTCTCTGGCAGGTGGATAGGCCAAATTACAAAGGAAACTCTGCCGAAATTTTTGAAAAATTTGGGACTTAGAAAGATTTCTGTCACCTAAAGAGAGTGGGCTTATTGGTGGTGTGTGTATAAATGCAAAAATTGCAGAAGGGTTAATGTCTCTGATGATTCGAGTCTATGTCAAGGCTTGTAAATGACTTGAGTTTAATCTCATTGTAACATTTCGGCATCACTTGAGTAATAATGATATGGGTAGTTAAAAGTGCTTTGATGAATGGCTTCGAGCTAAGTTGTGGAGGTTGCTATTGATTAACTGATTGCACTATTGTGTGCTGTGTTGGCTCTGTCTCTAGGTATGTTTGGGAAATTTTGATAAAGGTTATGGTGCTTCGTAGATGTGAAGAAATACTAGGATGTTTTGAACTGATGTTGGTAATGAATGTTCGGTGTATAGAAAGTTAAGATAGCAAATTGTGTTTATATGTAATCATGATCTGCATTGTCAGAGTTGTAACAAAACACGAGTGGTTCTACTCAATAGGACAGTTGAATTACAGTTGAATAAGGGTGAATGATGCCCGAGAATGGTTTTGCAGTGTTCAAGATTTTGCTTGTAACAGTCAGGTGCCTTAAGATTGTGTATGTGGCTAAAGATGGCGGTTTCGTTAGAAAAGATCAAGGCTTGTGTTATATCATGTGAATGATGGAATTCTACGTATCCGCATTGGGAAGTAATGATAACAATTTAAAAATCGCGGGAAGTTCATCAAAATAAAGTGTGGTGGAATGTGGTACTTCTGGGAACACTGAGAGAGTATTCAGTGGCCTATGGGTCTTAGACCATGTGGTCTTGCGTACGAATCTTGTGTGGTAAAAAGGGTTGAGGCATTGTCGTACTACAGTAAAGACTGATATGAAATTAGAGATGAATTAGAAAGGAAACTTGGTAAATGGAACAACTTGTTAATGAACCAGAATGGTATAAAAAAAAGGGATACGATTGATTCCTGGTAGGTGGTTGAAGTAATGAGTCTTGCAGACATTGCAGCAAAGCTCTTGAGTGCTGGCAGTGGTGTAACTTGATATGGGTATAAGGACTCAGTCCTGGCAGTTAAACTTATGCAGCGAATGGGAAGAAATAGTTTGTGATGTGTTTTATCATGGTTTGAAGATGAGTTTTCTTCTATATGGGATCACGAAAGTCCTTGACTAGTTGAGTGCGCCGATGTTGAGGCGGAGGAAAGGGATATGAATTTCCATGTTGTCTTAGTGTGATATGGTATACACGATGTGTTATGGAAAGTTGATAATGGTATATTCTAGATTTTGAGATCGGTGCATAATATTTGGGAAGTCAATAAAGATTATTGAGTAGCGCGGACAGCTGCAGGTGAATTAAGATCGATCTTTCTGATGATTTAAGAAAATGGTACTGCTATTCTATTAACTTGGCAGGGAATATGGTCCAAAAAGGACAAGGTAATGTAAACTGATAATATCTAATGGCATGGTGGTGTTCTCTTGTTGGATCGACTGTAATAATTGAGTCGTTGATGGCATAATGAAATTCTTGGATGGCTTTCATGGAACGAATGGGCGCTTGATGTGCATTCTGTATTCGTACGGTGGAGTGTGGAACCAGGTATAGCGATTCATGTGTTACATATGTGTTGAAGACTAGAAGTTCTCGTAATCCGCCTATATAGTGGTTGTATATCGCGTGTATCGGCACCGTTTTGTGATTATTGGAGATTGGAAGCCTTAGAGGCTCTCTATTGACTTGATAAGGCGAATTCGGATTATGATACTTGATTGCTGACTAGTTGTCATGGGTCAGATTGTCTATACTAATGTGATATGGACTATGTCGGAAAATGGCACAAATTGCGTAGCAGAGAGCATCAGGGTATGCTCCAACAGAGTAGTTGTACCCAGGACCAGCGGACGACTGGTAGGCATTGCTTTGTCGGTTGGACCTTAGTGGCGGATGTCAGTGTAGAGGTATCTACCATTGATTCAGTTCCAGTATTGAGAAACGTTGTCGGATGCGTTTCATGTGGCCGAGCTTGAGGCTATATATATATATGTTTGATGTAATTAGAAAATTCGACTCGATATGCATTTCCTTTTTGCGAGATTTATGCGTGGATTGGGTGGCACGCCGCCACGGGTATGTTATTGGAGCGGGTTGCACGCCGCAACAGAATATTGTGAAAATATAGTTAGTTATATGCTACCTGGTATACAATATTTCCTCGCTTCTGAGGAAAAGACCGCTTTGAGTATCGTTTGGCGAATGGCACATCGGGTGTGTCCTTTCAGGATTTAATAGCATACATTAATTGTTTCACCATGGGTGAGATTGATTTCTTGGGTTCAGACCTAAATATGTGTGTGGCTGACCGTTTTGAGCTTGGTAACTTGAGGTGCTTCATGAGTAATGGTGTTTGGATAGAATCAAGAATCGTGGCAAGGCCACGTGATGTTATGACCTCTCGAGGAGGATTCAGGTACTCTATTTCTATAATGCGAGACGCGATCTCAGTTCTATATTATGATGGCACAGAAGGATTAAATTGCAGCTCTAATTGCTGGAGACAGTTGTCATGATTTGAGCTGTCATGATTTGAGTGTGTGCAGACATTTCTATTGGAGCCTATGTTGTGCTCGTTGTGGCTTAGGCCGGTGTTGAGGTGTCATATCACCGGTGCGGTGTGTTATAATCAAAATGACCGTTGGAGTCATTAATGAATACGAGCATATTGGATCTTAGCTTGTTAGAAAGGTAAAAATCGAGGTTTGGCTCCGAAACCTATTGTGGTATCAGTTTTAAAAGGGAAATAGATTCACGAATGGTTGACCTGAGAGATGGGTTCGGTATATCGCGTGTGCGGTTGCCGTGGGCAGGATATGAAGGTGTTGGAATAAGACTCTATCTAATGAGAAAGGTATTTTCTGCTAGTATTTGGTTATTGTGGCCGGTTGTTGTGATTAGAGACTATCGTCTCGAGTGATTGGGTTGTTTGATACATCATGTGATCTCACACGGAGTAGTGAATATGGGTTATTGCAGTGGATTCGAGTGTATCCTGAGTATAGGCATGGGAGTAGCATTTGGCCTATGATTTCAGAAAGTGCAATATGATTTATGGTTCGGATGGTCTGTGAAATTTTGACTATATGGTGTTTTCGGACTTATGTGAGATAGGGTGACGTATGATCGCCCGAGTATATGCTTGGTAAGGTCATTCAGCTATTGGGTTGCTTCTAGTACAACTCTGAGTCCGCTCGAGGACGAGCGTTTGTTTAAGTTGGGGAGAATGTAACGACCCGGCCCGTCGTTATGGGAATTTCCACCCCGTTATGTTGTATTAACATATCTTATGCTTCTATATTAGTGTTAGGACCTATCGGGTGAGTTAGGAGTGAATTGAATTGAAAATGAAGCAAATAGCATGTTTGAAGGAAGTTTGAATATGGAAAGTCAACCTAGAGTTGACTATCGAGTTAGAGTGCTCGGAATCGGATTTTGATGATTCGACTAGTTTCGAGGGATCATTTATGACTTAGGAGAGCAATCGGAATTGAATTTGGAGGCCCGGTGTAGAAATAGGCTTGAATTGGCTAAGGTTGAATTTTGGCGAAATACGAACGGTAGGTGAGATTTTGATCCGGGGGTCGGAATGGAATTCCGACAATTTATGTAGCTTCGTTATGTGATTTTGGATATGTCCGCAAATTTTCAGGTCATTCGAACATCGTTTGATCGGGTTTTGGATTGAATGTTAGTTTTGAAAGTTTTGAAGAAACTTAGGCTTGAATCCGTGTGTAATTGGTGATATTGATGTCTAGGATGGTGTTTTTATGATTAGAACGAGCTCGTATCGTGTTTTGGGGTATGTTGGTGGTTTTCGTTGGGGTCCCGGGGGCCTCGGGGTGAATCCGCACCATCATCCGGCATTTGGAAGCAAGAAATGGTCTGCTGTAAATTTGCAGATCACTGGGCGAAATTTTAGCCTTCGCGTTCGCGAGGGCTGTGCCGCGTTCGCGTAGGCTGGGGCCGGGTGACCATCGCGTTCGCGAGGGAAGGTAACGCATTCGCGTATGAGGGAGCTGGAACACATCGCGTTCGCGTGGAGTAAGGTCGCGATCGCGTAAGAGGATAAGGCAGGGCAGGCTAAAGCATCGCGTTCGCGATCAGTCTATCGCGTTCGCGTAGGCAAGGTTGGACGAAGCTTCGCGTTCGCGTGAAGTATGGACGCATTCGCGTAGAAGAAATCCGGCGGCTGGGAGAATTGAACTTCGCGGACGCGTGATAGGGCGTCGCGTTAGCGATGAAGTAATCGTTCAGGCCATCGCGTTCGCGTGAGAGACATCGCGAACGCGTAGAGTTAAATTCCCAGGCAGTGAGTTTAATTGCAGAACAGAGGGCTCGCGGGTTTCACACCCCAAAACATAATTTTTGAGCCCTAGAGAGACGAAATCACGGCAAAACGCTGGGATATCATCGGGTATTCATCGGAGGTAAGTTTCTTGACTCAAAAACATCATTTTATGGTAGAATTAACATCATTTTTCATGAATTTGGGTAGAAATTATGAAGGATTGTGGCCTAGATATTGAAAACGAATATTTGGGCTTTGAAGGGCCAATCGAACTCCGATTTTGGTAAATTTTATATGTACGGACTCGTGGCGAGACGAGGATTCTGGAAATATGAGTTTCGAGATTTTTTGAGACGTGGGCCCGGGGCTCGGGTTTTGCAAATTTCGTGATTTTTGATATTTTTCGAGTTCTTTCAATTGGGTGATGTTCCATTAGCCTATTTTGATATATTTGTGCTGATTTGTGCTAGTTTTGACGTGCGTGGATGCCGGTTCGAGGAGCTAAGGCATCGCGGGCATGAGCTTTCGTCGGTTCGAGGTGGGTAATACTTGTAAATGATGTCCCGAGGGTTAGTAAACCCCGGACTTGCACATCTTAGTGTTGTGTTGAGGTGACTTGCACGCCGGATAACGGGCGTGGGGTAGAGCACCATTGGGGATCGTGACTTGGTCCGTCTCGCGTAATAAATAATAACACCTAATTGTTGAAATGAATTGGACTAATTATCATGTTTGGGCTTCGTGCCAATTATTTGAGTCCTTCAGGGATTGGTATCATTGTTTTGATAATGCTGTGCTTATTTTATTCTAAATTTAAGTTTTAAAATGGTATTTTGCTATTCAGCATTTTTATAAGGTTATGAAAAAAAACTTGAACAAGGTCTTAATAACATTTTTAGCTGTGAGCTAATATGATATTGTTGCCGTAGGACTTTCTTGATTATTTGTTAGACTGATTGGGCCGAGGGCCATATGTTAGGGCATGACATTTCATGTGAGCATATGCATACGCATGGATCGGACTGCACGCCGCAGTGGTATACGGATCGGGCTGTGCGCCGCAGCAGGTGTGATATTAATATTGTGCTTGGGCTGTAGGAGCCCCTCCGGAGTCTGAACCCCCACAGTGAGCACGGGTACCCAAATTGGATCGGGCTACACACCGTAGCGGTCAGATGCATTGCATGGCATACATACATTGGTTTACGTGTACTACGTGGCATAACATTTAGCACTCATACATTACTGGCACACATGCATTAGTTGCCTTATTGACCAGATCTCCTGGTGTAAATTGATAAGGAGTGCTGAGCCCGAGGGGCTGATTTGAGTGCGGACTTGCATTTCTTGAGATTGTATCCAGGTATTGGTATATTATTATGAAAGAAAGTAGCTAAAATTGAGATTTTCTAAATAATCTACTCACATATGCTTGAAAGGAATAAAAAGATAGTTCCGTATTGTGTAGCATGAGATAGTGCCTATCATGGTTTTCTTCACTTCAGCATTATTTACTTTTATTACTGCTGAGTTGGAAGTACTCACACCCGACTCCCTGCACCTTGTGTGCAGATCCAGGTACATCACAGTGGAGTTGAATCTATTGCGGCTCGGGAGTGCTTTTGGACAGTCGAGGTAGCTGCCAGCGTTCGCAGGACCTGATTCTCCAGTTTGTCTGTATTTTTGTTCTGATCATCCCACACTTGTGCACGGTTATATTCACTATTTACACTTTGTATACTCTGTAGAGGCTCATGACTCTTGACCCTTCGGTCTATGGGAGTTGGCACTTGTTGGGACTTGGTTCCCTATTTTTAATATATCTATCACTGTTATGCTTAAATTGGATAAAGTGAGCTTGTGGCTCCGTGATCGTTGTTGATTGGTCGGGCTGGTCTAGCAGTATGCTGGGCACCATCACGACCGGATTTGGGGTCGTGACAATAAGGTCGGGTAAATACTAGATAATAATAGGGGTATAAAAAGAAATGAAAATGGCATAATTGTAGATTTAATAGAGCCTATAGGGATAAATTAGACATTCAGGCCTAGTATTTCTAAAATAATACACAAAACAAAGGGTATAATAGACCCAATAAAAAGGCTTAATGGTTAATAACCTTAGCAAGTGAGGGTACTATAGTAATAGGCCCCTAATAGAAGCCAATAGATCCCCCTAGAACCTTCCAGCAAGGGCTGGAAGGCATTTTTAATCTGAAAATAAGTACCAAAGTGTAGTAAATAAAAGAATTAAGGGGAGGGAATTGGGAATAAGATTTTCAAATTTCCCCCTCAAAATTTCACCATTCACACATATAAATTGGCTGTAATGAAGCCTGAATAAGGGATGGATTTTGAGAATTCAGAGAATACTTCTAAAATTAAGAGTAAAATATCACTTTCTAAGGTTGAATTTCTAGGTATTTGGTCGAGCACTGTTCTGAAAATCAACTAGGAATCCTTTATTCTCTCATATTTGCTGGGTTTCTACTGTTTTCTTCAAGTTTGCTATTGGACTGTTTGGTTGCTGAACTTGAAAGCTTGTTCGACTGTGTTGATTCAACTTGTGATTACTGTGCTTGCTGTGTTGATTCATTTCTGCTACTGTGCGTTGCTGCTGTGATCTACTGATTATTCTTCTCATTTGCTTCCCTTAGACACATAGAGTTATTTTGCTGAATCAGGTACACAACTGCTACTCAAGCATGTAACTGCAGTCAATTTGAAGAAATGAATGAATTGAATTAATTTTCGAGAATTGCTTCTGTTATTCGTTTTAATTTTAGCATACAAGTAGATGTTATGTAATTTGATAGGAAAATGGTTGTATAAGAAATACATATGAAGCATGAGCTAATGCTGGAAACAATGTAATAGAATAGAATGTAGATTAGAGTAGTAGTAATCGTAATCACTTAGCTTAGTTTAACAGTAGGTTAATTAGTTTTAAATAACTTACATAATTTTGAAAATTGATTCGTAATAGGCATACAACAACAATGATTAAACGAATTATAATAAGGTCATCAACTTAGCTTTAATCTACCTCTTCACGTCCAGAGTTCAGTAACAGTTGTAGGCTACCTGATTTAAAAATCAGTAGTTAAGAGTTATAAGATTGATCGACATGATTACACAATCAGCCTACTATTTGAACTATAATTAGCATATGATAATTAGAAAAGTATGAGTTATAATTAGTGAATTGTTAAATAATACTCCTGTTTCATATAGTTAAGTAATATTCTTTCACCTTTAGTCAACAATTAATCTATTTCGGTAGTTTAAAAAAAATAGTTGATAAAAAATATATAAAAAAAACAAAGGCAGTCCGTTAGTCAAATACAATAGTGTTAGATAGTTGTGATTTAGAATTGATACTATTAGTTCTGTACTTTTGTTTCTCTTCACAAATAAATACAATTTGAGTTTATTCTCTTTTTGATTTCAAATATGTGTATATAATGAATTTCTATTTCTGTTCCTTTCTTTTTGTCTCGATTAGTCTGGGCCTGAAGAATAGCGCAGGCCTGGTTTTGATTCGATTTAAAACTGGGCTTTCTGATTAAAGGTTTTAGCATAATCTGGGTTTCTGAAATCCAGATGCATGAATCAGTCTGCTGAAAGTGAGCCCAAATGTCCAGGCCCAGCAATATAAATGATAAGGCCTGGACTTACTTCTGAATTTATAATTAAATGATTAAGGAAAAACCAATGATAAAAAATATAGTTATTTGCTAGGATTGGACTATAAAAATCAAATGGGATGAGCCTCGTATTAAAACGAATAAAACGGGACCCCCATATAAATACATTACTAATATGATAGAATCGGGAAGATCGTTAGCAAATTCCATGGTCTTTCCAAAAGAATAACAAGCCGTTAGACGCTATAGGCACGACTTTTAAAATATACTTTCCAAATACGAGTGGACATCTAATGTGACTCAAATCCTAAATCTCGGCGAAGCCGAAACGTGTTAAAAGTCACAGGCATACTGGTTGCGGTGTGACTCGAGATACATTTTCGCGACGTCGCAATTCATAAAATATTTAAAGCAAAACACACACTCATTGTTAAAAGCATATAGTGAAATCAATTAAAATCAAGAATGATAGTTGAGCGACCGTGCTGAAAACACGGAATCCGGGAGTGCCTAACACCTTCTCCCGGGTTAACAAAATTCTTTATCCGTATTTCTTCTTGCGCGGACTGTTAAACAGAGTCAACTTCCTCGGATTCGGGATTAACCGGTGACTTGGGACTCCATTATTTTCCCAAGTGGTGACTCTAAAAATTTTAATAAAATCCCGAACCGATTGTCCTTAAATTGGAAAAACTCCTTCCTCGGTGTTATTATATCCCTCTCCGAGGGTATTTATAATTATTGAGGTATACCTTATTCTCCTATTCGGGAAAATCAAAAAGGTAGTAAAAAGGGAGGTGTGACAACATGTATTGGATTGGACTGCACTATATATATATATATATATATATATATATATATATATATATATATATATATATATATATATATATATATATATATATATATATATATATATATATATATATATATATATATATATATATATATATATATATATATATATATATATATATATATATATATATATATATATATATATATATATATATATATATATATATATATATATATATATATATATATATATATATATATATGTTCGATCGCACGCCGCAATGTTATAGTGCTTGGGCTGAAGGAGCCCCTCCGAAGTCTGCACACACCCCTAGTGAGCGCAGTTATATATATTATTGGATCAGGCTGCACGCCGCAGCATTTTATCTATTACACTGGATCGGGCTGCACGCCGTGACAATATACATATATTGGATCGGGCTGCACACCGCAGCAGTACTAGTAAGGATCGGGTTGCGCACTACAGCAGCGTTGGATCAGTGTGAGACAGTAGTAGACTGAAACTGGACTTTCCACCTTAAAGATGTTATTACCTGTACTGTTGCCCTTAGAACTATTTAGTGCTCTTACAGGTGTTCTTATATTCAGTTATTATTTATTGCTACTACTCACTGAGTTAGAAGTACTCACTCTACTTCTTGCACCTTGTGTGGAGAAACAAGGACTCAGGTGGGCAGTTGAGCTGCATTTGCTGTCATTCCAGCTGTTGAGGAGACATCGAGTAGCTACCGGAATTCGCAGGACCCGATCTCTCCCTCCCACTATCTATCTTTTGTTTATCCTGCTTAGACTCAATTGTATAGGTTTTATTCTATTGTTAGAGGCTCAGACTTGTGACACCGGATCTATTAGGCTGTTATCTCGGTTGTTTTACATTCCGCGTTGTTGTTATTGTTATGTAATCAGGCTATTTGACTTTAAATGGAATATCCTTAAGTTAATAATTAAGCTGGTTATTGGGAAATGGCCGGGCTTGCCTAGCAATGTGTTGGGCGTCCTTATGACCGGGGTTTGGGTCATGACAAGTTGGTATCAGAGCCTAGGTTATCAGGTCTCGCGAGTCATGAGCCGGTTTAGTAGTGTCTCGCAGATCAGTATAGAGACGTTTGTACTTATCCTCGGGAGGTTGCAGAACCTTTTAGGAAAAACTTCAAATTCTTGAAATTCATGTCGTGCGACTTTGTTGATTCGAAACTTAACTTTGGCATTCTATTCTCTCGCGGATGGCGAGAACTTATGCTACAGGACGAGGCGGACGACTACCATTGCCACCTGCTAGAGGCCGTAGACACGGCCGTGGTCGTGATAAGGGTAGAGCAGCTGGGGCAGTACCAATTGACCCACCAGCTATCCCTTTTTCCGGATCAGCCTCCAGTTGTAGAGGTCCCATCAGCACCTGTTCAGGCACCACCTGTGCCTATTGTGATTTTGGGTCTTCAGGAGACCTAGCTCAAATTTTGACAGTTTGCACTGGCCCGGCTCAGGCAGTTTCAGCCTCCACTACAGTAACTACATCCCAGACCGAGGGTGGTCATCAGACACCCGTAGCTTACACTCCAGAGCAGGTAGTGCAGAGTCTTCGGACACATGAGGCACCACCAGTTTATCCAGTGGCTCTAGTTCAACCGGTTATTCAGGTTCAGGGTGACAGGGTCCCAGTGATGCCTGACGATGAGCAATGCCGTCTTGAGAGGTTTAGCAGACTTTCACCGCCTATATTCAGTGGTACTCCGAGCGAGGATGCCCAGGGCTTTCTCGATAAGTGTCGTTGCATGCTCGGTACAACAGGGATTCTTGAGTCGAATGGAGTACCATTTACTACTTTCCAGTTTTAGGGAGCAGCCTTCACATGGTGGGAGGCTTATGAGCACCGTAGGCTGGCATATGCGGCACCATTGACATGGAAGGAGTTTTCTACTATTTTTATGGAGAACTGGATACCTCGATCTTAGAGGGAGGAGTTATGCAGGCAGTTTGAGTGGCTCCGCCAGGGGGATATGTCACTGACAGAGTATGAGGTGAGGTTTTCAGAGTTAGCTAGATATGCACCATGGATGGTTCCTACTGATCAGGAGAGGATCAGGTGCTTTGTGGATGGACTTATTTATTCTATTCGAATCTTGATGACTCGAAAGAGGGTCTTGAGTCATTCATTCGAGGATGAAGTTGATATAGCTCGCGACATTGAGACAGACCGTCATCGAGAGCGAGAGGAGAGGGAGGCCAAGAGGCCTCAGGGATCAGATAGTTTTGACGGTGCTCAATCTAGAGGCTGGGGTCAGCAGAGCCGAGGTCATTCTTTTAGGTCTTCACAGCCAGCCCGCTCAGAGTATCGTGGGTCATCTTTTGGCCGAGGTCATCGGGGCTCTCATCAGGGTCGGCCTTCTCTCAGTGCCCTGCCAGCGTAGAGTTCATCTTAGGCTCCATCTGTTCAAGGGTCATCCCGATCGAGTTCTTTAGCTAGCCACTCCGGTGCGAGGGGTTCCCTTCAGTCCTAGCCCCCAGCACCCGGGAGTTGCTTTGAGTTTGGGGAGTTTAAGCATATTCGAAGAGAGTGTCCCCGTCTTGTATCCAGGACATCTCAGTAGAGGGGACAACCTTCATCTTCTGGTCCATCTACTTCAGCACCTGCCCCGTCAGCTAGGAGTGAGGGTCAGGCAGCTAGGGGTCACCCTCGTGGGGGGGGCCGATCAAGTGGTCAGGCTCATTGCTATGCTCTTCAGTGCTGTTCAGATGGGGTTGCTTCAGACGCTGTTATTATAGGTACTATTTTAGTCTGCCCTAAAGATGCCTCAGTTTTATTCGATCTCGGTTCCACTTATTCCTATGTATCTTCATATTTTGCTCCTTATTTGGGCACGACCCGAGGGTGTTTTGCTTTTTTTTTTTTGTGCATGTATCTACCCCAGTGGGCGAAACCATTATTGTGGACCTTGTGTACCAGTCCTGTCTTGTTATTATTGGGGTCTGGAGACCCGCGTAGACTTGTTGTTGTTAAGCATGATCGGGTTTGATGTTATTTTGGGCATGGACTGGCTATCTCCGTGCCACATTATTCTAAACTGTCATGCCAAGACAGTCACATTGGCTATGCCGGGTATTTCGAGTATCGAGTGGCGAGGCATGAGTGATTATGTACCCAGCAGGCCAATTTCTTTCGTAAAGGCCCAACGGATAGTTGGGAAAGGATGTCTGTCGTATTTGGCATTTGTGCGGGACATCGAAGCCGAGACTCCCAGTATTGATTTTGTTCCCATTGTGAGGGATTTTCCCGATGTGTTTCCCTCAGACCTGCCGGGCATGCAGCCGTACAGGGATATTGACTTTGGGATTGATTTGGTGTCGGTCACTCAGCCTATTTCTATTCCTCCTTATCGTATAATACCAGCTGAGTTGAAAGAATTGAAGGAGCAGCTTCAGGAACTCCTTGATAAGGGGTTCATTCGGCCGAGTGTGTCACCGTGGGGTGCACCGGTCTTGTTTGTCAAGAAGAAGGATGGCTCAATGAGGATGTGTATTGATTACAGGCAGCTGAACAAGGTAACAGTGAAAAAAAGGTATCCCCTGCCATGCATTGATACTTTGTTTGATCAGCTCCAAGGAGCGAGGGTATTCTCGAAAATTGATCTTCGTTCAGGCTATCACCAGCTGAAGATTAGAGATTCTAATATCATGAAGACAGCCTTCAGGACAAAATATAGGCACTATGAGTTTCTTGTGATGTCTTTTGGGCTGATTAATGCCCCAGCCGCGTTCATGCATTTGATGAACAGTGTGTTCCGGCCATATTTGGATTCTTTTGTGATAGTGTTTATTGATGACATCCTGGTGTATTCTCATAGCCAGGAGAACCATGCTCAG
>JASVEL010013550.1:0-142093 GCA_032618575.1 Nicotiana noctiflora
TCACTAAACCTTTCTACATCAGCAAGAACTTGAATACAGCAGGATAGTATTATAGCAAGGTACTTTCTGAATTCATCGTTGAGAGCCAAGCAAAGTTGCTCCACAAGATGCAGAATCTAAAATCAGAAAAGAGAATGACAAGTAAGATCATTAACCAAAGTATCTGTTCTAAAATGCCACACACAAAAGTATGTGCGGTATTTTAATACCCACTGAAATTCTAATTATCTTACAGGAGCAATGTGAACAGGTCTGTTAGCAACAGGCAAGCTGAAGGATAACCATATTTCTGATATCAGATAGAGCAACTTTGGTAGATACTTGCAGATGTGCTACAAACACAAAATCAATTAAAATATCTTTAGAAAATAACGAATCCAAAATAATGACAAGAGTACAAGAAAGAAAATATTATTAAAACAAAAAGATTACCTGGCAAACAACAGATACCAAGGTTCCAAGCTTCCATGTTATAAATTCTTTTGGACCATCCTCACATGTCGTACAATGTGAAAGAGATCAAGCGTGGATTGGCAGGTGAACTGTTCGCAAACCCTCAAAGAACCACATTTGATGAACTCACATTTCAAACGTTAATTTCCAGCCAAATTAAAAAGTAAGGTTGCAATGGAATGAGAGCAAAAATTCCCATATCTGTCTTTATTGTAATTCATGTGAGCTAGTAAACTAACCTTAGGCAAATAAGGGACACAGCCAAGGCCCATGGACTGTACATGCAAAGTGAGAAGACAAACAAATAAGTCCCACGACTAACAGTGCCAAAAGTAGAAAGGAACAAAGCAAGATAGCAATATAACAATCCTGCTTAAGAAAGAGCTGTAAAACAATGAGAAAAAAGATGCCTAACCGAGTCTCCAAACCTTGAAAATGAACATAAGAGATCCGACCACTTTCTGGTGGTAGCTTGACAGAGATGGATCCCTGAGTATCCGCATGAGTGAGTTGATAGCAACCTGCGGCAGTAGATTATAGTTAGACAAGCTAAAATTGGAAACAATAAGGCCCTGTTTGACCAAATATTTTGGCAACGTTTTTTCAAATCTTTTTTGAAAACATTGCTTGATCATAGAGTAATGATCTATTTTTGAAATTCTGAAATTATTTTCAAGTTCCCAAAATCTAGTTTAGGGTAGATTTTGGGTGAAACTTGTTCTCCCACTCACAAAACTTCAAATATTTTTCAAATAAAATGTATGTCCAAACATAATCTTAACTTCCAAAAATTATTTTTCAAAACTACTTGAAAAAATATTTTTTCAAGTTTCAACTAAATCTATGTCCAAACCAGCGTTGTCAAATGAAAAAAGCACAAAAAAGCTCTAAGGTCCGTTGGGGGTTTAAGCACAAAGCGCAAATAAAGTGTGGACTTTAATGAAAAAAGGCGCAACTGAAGAAAAAGTAAAATATATATATATATATATATAAATATATATATATATATATATATAGTCCAAGACTAATAATTATATGCAAGAATAAATAGTATATGGACAAAGATATTGGAAACAAAATATACGATTAAGCGAAATATCAATTGTTTAATGTCGCTTTTTCGAGATTACAATCACTGGCAAGGAATAGTATGCTTTAGAGCCTTGATGCGATACTAAAGAGCCCACAAAGCGAGGCAAAGCGTCCAACATGTTTTGAGCCTCGCTTCAGGGCTAAAATCTATCGATGTTCAGTAAGATAGCACAAAACAACAAAAAGAACCAAAAGATAAACCTACGAATCTACCGTTGTCTAAAACCATCATTATAATCCTATATTGACAAAGTCTAGAGTATAAAGTAAATTGAAATCATATGTTATCAATTTTTTTGGAAGGACTTATAAAAATGACATTGAAATATGATTTATAGAGTAATGGGTCAAAGAAGAGATAACAGTAATCAAATGACCTGGATCGCAAAGTACAGACAGAAAGGCACATACTATGGCAACCCATATAATAACTAGCAAATAAGTAGGACTTTTTCCCTCCTATGGGGAAGAGAAGCGGCATTTCATTTCTTTTGTTTGTTAGAGGGAGAAGGTGTTGTTATAGTTATAGGTGCTCAAACTCTGAAAGCAGTCAGAAAGGATGTAACCACTGCCAGTAAGTACAAGAAACTTAAGTTCCAGTCCACAAACTACCTGATGGTTTTGAAGCTGCTTATGCATGTCCATCCCAACCTTATCGTTGTCATTCTCTCCATCACTCAAAGGATAACTGATGACCTCAACCGGAAACCGCCGATTTAATCTCTGCGCTGCGGTGTTCCCCAAAATCAGTGGCTCGCGCTTTTCCAATCGTCCTCGGATTTCTTCAAATTCCTTGTGCTGTATATGCAATACCTATTGTATCAAGAACAAATTCCTCAGCAGTATAAACCTTTATAATGTTGGGATGCTAGTGATGATAAGGGAAAAAGACTAACTCGGACCTGCAGCATATGTTTAACCATAAGCTTGTGAATAGAAGGAATAAAAATGGTGAAGTCCTCTCCAAGAGCATGAGCTAGACCAGAAAGTGCATCAATAGAATCCTTCCTGAGCTCTTCTTTGTTCCTGTAAATGGAAGGGGCACCACAATTTATCAAGACAAACTTAAAGAAAGTATCACAGAGATCACATAGTACAAAGCTTTTATCAAGTAAGAACTTGCAATCCAGTCTGTCTATGAATTAAAACACAATTTGAGTGATAGGGTCAAAAACAAGAAGATAAAATTAGTGAATAATATAAAGACCGGTAATAGAATCACCCAGCAATTGCTCATGAAGAATAAGGTAAGAAATAGCATGAAAAGGAAAGATAACTGTATTTTTGATTAGCCACTCAGAATTCTTAGTTGAGCCAAAATTAATCGATGACCTTCAAGTAAAAATCAGTTACAACTAATATATACTCCAAAGTAATAAATTAAAATAGAAGGTTGTTTTTTACATAAGCGAGTCTATAGACAGAGATGGATCGGGATTTTATATTTGAGAGTGTACCCCCTAGAGTCAACATCAAAACAACGTAGAACGGTAAATCTTTGTCATTTCATTTATTATCTTTTTCATGAGAGAGTAAGTCTCATATATAATGTGAGGGAAAAAAATCAGACCCGTCCAAGACAAGGTTCAAGTGATACCCCAAAGAAGATATGTGTCCAGTGACCAGCAAAATAGAAACAAAGAGAAGAAAAGAGGTAACAAAAATATTCCATCAAATGGAAAAATGAACTTGGAGGGACTCCCTTTTATACCAACCTACACACGAGGTATCAATCTTGTGGGAGTTTTGATTGCACCGCGTCTTACTTCTACTGAATCATCCAATTTAAACAACCGAATAAGTGTAGGAAGAAGCATATGCATATGCTCATCTAGTGTCCCTGCAAAGTAAGATGAGACCAGTAGATACCTCAACATCAAAGTGATACAAACCAAGACATGGAGCAGAGAAAACAAAGGAAGACTGACCACCAAAAACATCAAGCGTGTGGAAAATAGTAATAACGTATGTGTAGTCACTAAACCTTTCTACATCAGTAAGAACTTGAATACAGCAGGGAAGTATATCAACAAGGTACTTTCTGAATTCATCGTTGAGAGCCAAGCAAAGTTGCTCCACAAGATGCAGAATCTAAAATCAGAAAAGAGAATGACAAGTAAGATCATTAACCAAAGTATCTGTTCTAAAATGCCACACACAAAAGTATGTGCGGTATTTCAATACCCACTGAAATTCTAATTATCTTACAGGAGCAATGTGAACAGGTCTGTTAGCAACAGGCAAGCTGAAGGATGACCATATTTCTGATATTAGATAGAGCAACTCTAGTAGATACTTGCAGATGTGCTACAAACACAAAATCAATTAAAATATCTTTAGAAAATAACGAATCCAAAATAATGACAAGAGTACAAGAAAGAAAATATTATTAAAACAAAAAGATTACCTGGCAAACAATAGATACCAAGGTTCCAAGCTTCCATGTTATAAATTCTTTTGGACCATCCTCACATGTCGTACAATGTGAAAGAGATCAAGCGTGGATTGGCAGGTGAACTGTTCGCAAACCCTCAAAGAACCACATTTGATGAACTCACATTTCAAACGTTAATTTCCAGCCAAATTAGAAAGTAAGGTTGCAATGGAATGAGAGCAAAAATTCCCGTATCTGTCTTTATTGTAATTCATGTGAGCTAGTAAACTAACCTTAGGCAAATAAGGGACACTGTGAGCACGTGATTTTTGCCTTACATGAGAATTACTCCCAAAAATGCAAAATAAAAATAGTTTTGTTTTGAGCGTGATTTTCGTGATTTTTTGTGTTATTTTTCTCTTATTATTTGTATCTTTTGTGTGCGCATTTCTATTTAAATCAATATAAAATACAAAATGTTTGCATTTGCATATAAATTCGTGTTTGCGATTAAGAGTAATTAAGTTTGTTTTACGAAAATAAAAAAATAACAAAAATATGTATCTTTTGCATTTTTTGTCCAATTGTGCGATTTTATTTTTGGTGCTTTGATTGTGTGTGCGATAATTATTATTAAGAATTAATTTGTATTTGTAAAGATAATTTTTGGTTTTTAATTTGATCTAGTATTTTGATTCTTAAATTAGGAATTAATTGCAAAAGAAAAGAGAGAAAGAATTAGAAAACAAGAAAAGAAAAATCGGATTTGGGCCAACACCAATTCAATTCACCCAAGCCCAAACCACACACCCTTAAACCTTACCCGGCCCAAACCATTTTTTCCCCACATTAACTGATCCAGACCGTTGGTTTCTTATAATCCAACGGTCCTGATTGATATAACCCTTTTAATATATCAATCCCCCAAAAAATCCCATCCCCCCTTTCAGAACACCCTGCCTCGTCTCCCTCAGCATCCAAACGACCCACGAAAAAACCCTAGCCGCCGCCTCTTTTCACCTTCACCCAAAACCCGGCGGCAACAACGCCGCCGGCCACCAAATCAACACCCCTAAGCCACCTAGCCACCCTCAAGCCAAATCCATTAACCGTTTACCTCGAATCAACCGGTGTAGTCTCGAATTTCCATTTAAAGATTTGAACAAAACTCGAACCAACCCCAAATGGCCCCAAACTCACCCCAAACACTTCCATAGCCTCCCTCGTCACCAAACCATAGTTAGTTTTGTTCGAATCCGGCCGGAACTAGTCAAGACCCAAAACCGAGTTCAAGAACCCTAGAATTCGAAAACTAGGGATTTCGTTCGAATTAAAAGTAATTGAAGTCGATAGACTTTAATTGGAGTGTTTTTCATTTGAAAAACACTTCAATTAAAGTCTATTTACTTCAAAAGGTGCAAAAACTCGAATCATTTGGAGCCGGGTCCGTCCAAATTTCAATTTCTTTTGAGGTAATGTTATTTTCCTATTTATTTCGATTTGTTTTGCGTGTTTGTTTGGTTTAAATTTATTGAACTCTTCCCAATTTTTTTCTTTTAGCCGTCCCCATTTTTCATTTCTTCTTCATCTCTTGGGACCTTTTATTTGGTCGATTTGTTAGTTGTTATTCTTCGTTGTTTAAACGGTTAATTGTGAATCGAATTCGATTCGTTGATTAATATCGTTAGGTTGTTTGATATTGAATTTATACATGCTGTCCGAAATTGTTGGTCACTGCTTTGTCGGATTTGTTTGTCGATTACGCATATCGTAATCGGCTAATCGAATGATATAGAATGTGTGTTTGCGTCGATTAGCGTCGTCGATTAGTTAGCTTCATTTTCCTTCTTTCCTATGCTTTGGCCGAGAAACACTGTTTCATTGAATTTGTCAATTCTGAAATTCTGCTTTGTCTATTGGATTACCGATGTTGTTGAATACAGGTTCGCGTCGATTAGCGCCGTCGAACATTTAGTTTCGTATTCGCTTCATCTTTCTTCTCTTCTCTCGGCTTTGGGTGTTAGAATTTGTTGAATTTGTTTGTCGGCTTTTCGTTGTCAATCATACGTGTTGCGATTCGACTTAACAAATGTCGTCGTTTCAATTCGCAAATTGGTTGTTTGAGATTCCGAGCAGTGTTTCACTGTTTGTTTGATTGAAAATCTTTCGGTTTGTTGTTTGTTCAGAGTGTTGAGTTTAATTGTTGGATTTGTTTGTTTTGAACCATTATTTGATTCTAAATTAGGTTGTGAATTGGATATAGCTGTTAGTCCATTTAAGTAGCCCTAAAATCAACCTTTAAAGTGCAATACACATGGAAATGAGTTGCTAAAACTTGCTGGACAGCAGTGTGTTTCATTAGTTTGCACCTTTAGGATTTGATTAATTATAAATCCCACTTTTAGACAAATCATGAGGGAATAATCAGAGAATGTGAGGATAATAATGAGTATTTTCAGCTTTGTTGAGTGCTTGGTCAGTTGTTAGAATCAGGATACACATGAGAGGGAATATACAATTGAAAAAGGTTTGAAAAAGGGGAATAATATGGGCTGGACAGATCTGAAATTAAAAAAAAGAAGGGCTGTTAGTTGAGATCTGTAGGCTATAAAACACAACAGAGAACTCACTGTTAAGGAGAAGTTTTTTGAGAACACACAAAAAACACATAGAGAGGCTCTCTGGAAAACACTAAATTCACAGGGGTTTAAACAGAATAGAGAGCAGGGATTTTTGGGAAAAGCTTTCTTTGAGTTTTGAGAGATATAGTTCTAAGAAAAATAGTGAATTTGAATTGAAAAGGCAGAACAGATTGAAATCCGAGAAAGGTTTCTGCATTTTCTCTTTCTCATTGTTTCATTTGGGATTACTGTTTCATTGAATTGTTAGAATAAAACCTTGAGTTCTGGCCAATTCACTGATATCTTTTGGTTCAATATCTAGCCATTGGAGTTTCAGAAAAGTATAGGACAACTTCAAATAGTTCTATTTTTAACTAAGCTAGTTCTTTGGGACAAAATAGTGGTCTGTGGATATTTTCAAAGGTTGGCTGGTTATTTTGAAGTAAAAACTGGTTTGATCTGAGCTTGATTTTCTGGGTTGACTTTCTGTTTGGTTGTTGGTGTTCTATTGATTGCTGAGTTGCTGTTTTGATCATTGCCAAGCAGTTACTGACTTCTCCTTTCTTCATTTTATACTAGCAATTTCCAGGTACACATTTCTTGGGCTTGACCATTATTGTACCATGATAAAAATGGAAGACCACTTTGGATCTTTGTTTGAAGCCACTGCATAAATATTTTTTTTTTTTGTTGAGAACCGTTAGCAAAAATAGACATCATACAGTTTAGTCGTTAGAAGATTAAGGGCGCATTAATCTTGTATGTTTATTTAGCTCTCACTCTCATTATGTATGAATTGAAACAAAACTTGCTAGGCTTGTATTTGTAAACTTAGATTATTTTGGACCATTGATAAGAATAGATATCCGTTTTCATTTATGCTCGATTAATTTCTATATTTCTAGTATATGATTGGATTTGTGTAAGTAAAACTAGCCAATTCGGATTAAGATTCCCTTCGATATTTTACATAGGTAATTTGTTAAAGTTAAGTAGTTTAGGCATGTTCAAGATGTTGATTCGTTTAAAGTTTAGTTATTAATATAAGATGTTTAGAATCATTTCAAATTTTTTTTCTTTTACTTTGAATTTTTCTTCCTTTGGGGTCCATTCATAATTAAGCAAGCGAGAATAAGTTAGACAATGCTTTTAGATAACAATGTTAGTCACTTTAATCATATAATTTCGACTTTGTCAATTAATGTCATATTGAAGATAGTGAAATCCAAAGTAGACAACCTCATGGCTAAATAATTAACCAAAACGAATTAACTCTATTTCGTATATTTTGTTCAATTTTCCTATTAGTTCACATCTTTTCATTCAATCCCCGGTCATAAATTAAAAGCTAGGAAATAACACATCATTTGGTACGATCATTTAACTGGCAATAATTTTAAGAGGTATCCTGTTAAAAATAAATTGATTTTTTTTAGTTTAGTTTTACAATGTTTTCTTTAATCGGCATAGTTTCAAAATAAGTAATCCGGATACATTTTTTATTTTTGTCAAAAAAAAATCCGAGTCTATGTTGTAATTAGTTTTTTTTTGTTTTCTTTGGGTCCGGTTTTCAAATTAATAGAGCGGTTTGAAGTTTAAATTAGAGCATATAATTTATAAACATGTATAAAAATCAGATATTTTTAGTCATTTATAATAATAGAAGCGACCGTGCTAGAACCACGGGATTCGGGGGTGCCTAACACCTTCCCTCGGGTCAACAGAATTCCTTACTTAGAATTTCTGGTTCGCAGACTTCATTTGGAAAGTCGAAATTTCCTCGATTCGGGATTTAAATAAATCGGTGACTTGGGACACCATAATTTATTCCAAGTGGCGACTCTGAAATAAATAGAATAATCCCGTTTCGAATATTGTCACTTAAATTGGAAAAACTCCCTTGTATGCATCCTATCCTTCGGGGTAGGCGCGCCAAAAGGAGGTGTGACAGACACAGCCAAGGCCCATGGACTGTACATGCAAAGTGAGAAGACAAACAAATAAGTCCCAGGACTAACAGTGCCAAAAGTAGAAAGAAACAAAGCAAGATAGCAATATAACAATCCTGCTTAAGAAAGAGCTGTAAAACAATGAGAAAAAAGATGCCTAACCGAGTCTCCGGACCTTGAAAATGAACATAAGAGATCCGACCACTTTCTGGTGGTAGCTTGACAGAGATGGATCCCTGAGTATCCGCATGAGTGAGTTGATAGCAACTTGTGGCAGTAGATTACAGTTAGACAAGCTAAAATTGGAAACAATAAGGCCCTGTTTGACCATATATTTTGGCAACGTTTTTTCAAATCTTTTTTGAAAACATTGCTTGTTCATAGAGTAATGATCTATTTTTGAAATTCTGAAATTATTTTCAAGTTCCCAAAATCTAGTTTAGGGTAGATTTTGAGTGAAACTTGTTCTCCCACTCACAAAACTTCAAATATTTTTCAAATAAAGTGTATGTCCAAACATAATCTTAACTTCCAAAAATTATTTTTCTAAACTACTTGAAAAATTATTTTTTCAAGTTTCAACTAAATCTATGTCCAAACCAGCGTTGTCAAATGAAAAAAGCACAAAAAAGCTCTAAAGTCCGTTGGGGCTTTAAGCACAGAGCGCAAATAAAGTGTGGACTTTAATGAAAAAAGGCGCAACTGAAGAAAAGGTAATATATATATATATATATAAATATATATATATATTCCAAGACTAATAATTATAAGCAAGAATAAATAGTATATGGACAAAGATATTGGAAAACAAATATACGATAAAGCAAAATATCAATTGTATAATGTCGCTTTTTCGAGATTACAATCACTGGCAAGGAATAGTATGCTTTAGAGCCTTGATGCGATACTAAAGAGCCCACAAAGCGAGGCAAAGCGTCCAACATGTTTTGAGCTTCGCTTCGGGGCTAAAATCAATCGATGTTCAGTAAGATAGCACAAAAAAACAAAGAGAACCAAAAGATAAACCTACGAATCTACCGTTGTCTAAAACCATCATTATAATCCTATATTGACAAAGTCTAGAGTGTAAAGTAAATTGAAATCATATGTTATCAATTTTTTGGAAGAACTTATAAAAATGACATTGAAATATGATTTATAGAGTAATGGGTCAAAGAAGAGATAACAGTAATCAAATGACCTGGATCGCAAAGTACAGACAGAAAGGCACATACTATGGCAAACCATATAATAACTAGCAAATAAGTAGGACTTTTTCCCACTTGTGGGGAAGAGAAGCGGCATTTCATTTCTTTTGTTTGTTAGAGGGAGAAGGTGTTGTTATAGTTATAGGTGCTCAAACTCTGAAAGCAGTCAGAAAGGATGTAACCCCTGCCAATAAGTACAAGAAACTTAAGTTCCAGTCCCTCACAAACAAAGAAGACAAACTACCTGATGGTTTTGAAGCTGCTTATGCATGTCCGTCCCAACCTCATCGTTGTCATTCTCTCCATCACTCAAAGGATCACTGATGACCTCAACCGGGAATAGCCGATTTAATCTCTGCGATGCGGTGCTCCCCAAAATCATTGGCTCACGTTTTTCCAATCGTCCTCGGATTTCTTCAAATTCCTTGTGCGTATATGCAATACTTATTGTATCAAGAACAAATTCCTCAGCAGTATAAACCTTTATAATTTTGGGATGCTAGTGATGATAGGGGAAAAAGACTAACTCGGACCTGCACCCTATGTTTAACCATAAGCTTGTGAATAGAAGGAATAAAAATGGTGAAGTCCTCTCCAAGAGCATAAGCTAGACCAGAAAGTGCATCAATAGAATCCTTCCTGAGCTCTTCTTTGTTCCTGTAAATGGAAGGGGCACCACAATTTATCAAGACAAACTTAAAGAAAGTATCACAGAGATCACATAGTACAAAGCTTTTATCAAGTAAGAACTTGCAATCCAGTCTGTCTATGAATTAAAACATAATTTGAGTGATAGGGTCAAAAACAAGAAGATAAAATTAGTGAATGCTCATGAAGAATAAGGTAAGAAATAGCATGAAAAGGAAAGATAACTGTATTTTTGAGGGAACGTTGTAGCATAACCAAAATTGAAACACTAATAAAATGTGATTAGCCACTCAGAATTCTTAGTTGAGCCAAAATTAATCGATGACCTTCAAGTAAAAATCAGTTACAACTAATATATACTCCAAAGTAATAAATTAAAACAGAAGGTTGTTTTTTACATAAGCGAGTCCATAGATAGAGATGGATCGGGATTTTATATTTGAGAGTGTACCCCCTAGAGTCAACATCAAAACAACGTAGAACAATAAATCTTTGTCATTTCATTTGTTATCTTTTTCATGAGAGAGTAAGTCTCATATATAATGTGAGGGAAAAAAATCAGACCCGTCCAAGACAAGCTTCAAGTGATACCCCAAAGAAGATATGTGTCCAGTGACCAGCAAAATAAAAACAAAGAGAAGAAAAGAGGTATTAAAAATATTCCATCAAATGGAAAAATGAACTTGGAAGGACTCCCTTTTATACCAACCTACACACGAGGTATCAATCTTGTCGGAGTTTTGATTGCACCGCATCTTACTTCTACTGAATCATCCAATTTAAACAATCGAATAAGTGTAGGAAGAAGCATATGCATATGCTCATCTAGTGTCCCTGAAAAGTAAGATGAGACCAGTAGATACCTCAACATCAAAGTGATACAAACCAAGACATGGAGCAGAGAAAACAAAGGAAGACTGACCACCAAAAACATCAAGCGTGTGGAAAATAGTAATAACGTATGTGTAGTCACTAAACCTTTCTACATCAGTAAGAACTTGAATACAGCAGGGAAGTATATCAGCAAGGTACTTTCTGAATTCATCGTTGAGAGCCAAAGCAAAGTTGCTCCACAAGATGCAGAATCTAAAATCAGAAAAGAGAATGACAAGTAAGATCATTAACCAAAGTATCTGTTCTAAAATGCCACACACAAAAGTATGTGCGGTATTTTAATACCCATTGAAATTCAAATTATCTTACAAGAGCAATGTGAACAGGTCTGTTAGCAACAGGCAAGCTGAAGGATAACCATATTTCTGATATCAGATAGAGCAACTTTGGTAGATACTTGCAGATGTGCTACAAACACAAAATCAATTAAAATATCTTTAGAAAATAACGAATCCAAAATAATGACAAGAGTACAAGAAAGAAAATATTATTAAAACAAAAAGATTACCTGGCAAACAACAGATACCAAGGTTCCAAGCTTCCATGTTATAAATTCTTTTGGACCATCCTCACATGTCGTACAATGTGAAAGAGATCAAGCGTGGATTGGCAGGTGAACTGTTCGCAAACCCTCAAAGAACCACATTTGATGAACTCACATTTCAAACGTTAATTTCCAGCCAAATTAAAAAGTAAGGTTGCAATGGAATGAGAGCAAAAATTCCCATATCTGTCTTTATTGTAATTCATGTGAGCTAGTAAACTAACCTTAGGCAAATAAGGGACACGGCCAAGGCCCATGGACTGTACATGCAAAGTGAGAAGACAAACAAATAAGTCCCAGGACTAACAGTGCCAAAAGTAGAAAGGAACAAAGCAAGATAGCAATATAACAATCCTGCTTAAGAAAGAGCTGTAAAACAATGAGAAAAAAGATGCCTAACCGAGTCTCCAAACCTTGAAAATGAACATAAGAGATCCGACCACTTTCTGGTGGTAGCTTGACAGAGATGGATCCCTGAGTATCCGCATGAGTGAGTTGATAGCAACCTGCGGCAGTAGATTATAGTTAGACAAGCTAAAATTGGAAACAATAAGGCCCTGTTTGACCAAATATTTTGGCAACGTTTTTTCAAATCTTTTTTGAAAACATTGCTTGATCATAGAGTAATGATCTATTTTTGAAATTCTGAAATTATTTTCAAGTTCCCAAAATCAAGTTTAGGGTAGATTTTGGGTGAAACTTGTTCTCCCACTCACAAAACTTCAAATATTTTTAAAATAAAATGTATGTCCAAACATAATCTTAACTTCCAAAAATTATTTTTCAAAACTACTTGAAAAAATATTTTTTCAAGTTTCAACTAAATCTATGTCCAAACCAGCGTTGTCAAATGAAAAAAGCACAAAAAAGCTCTAAGGTCCGTTGGGGGTTTAAGCACAAAGCGCAAATAAAGTGTGGACTTTAATGAAAAAAGGCGCAACTGAAGAAAAAGTAAAATATATATATATATATATAATATATAAATATATATATATATATATATATAGTCCAAGACTAATAATTATATGCAAGAATAAATAGTATATGGACAAAGATATTGGAAACAAAATATACGATTAAGCGAAATATCAATTGTTTAATGTCGCTTTTTCGAGATTACAATCACTGGCAAGGAATAGTATGCTTTAGAGCCTTGATGCGATACTAAAGAGCCCACAAAGCGAGGCAAAGCGTCCAACATGTTTTGAGCCTCGCTTCAGGGCTAAAATCTATCGATGTTCAGTAAGATAGCACAAAACAACAAAAAGAACCAAAAGATAAACCTACGAATCTACCGTTGTCTAAAACCATCATTATAATCCTATATTGACAAAGTCTAGAGTATAAAGTAAATTGAAATCATATGTTATCAATTTTTTTGGAAGGACTTATAAAAATGACATTGAAATATGATTTATAGAGTAATGGGTCAAAGAAGAGATAACAGTAATCAAATGACCTGGATCGCAAAGTACAGACAGAAAGGCACATACTATGGCAACCCATATAATAACTAGCAAATAAGTAGGACTTTTTCCCTCCTATGGGGAAGAGAAGCGGCATTTCATTTCTTTTGTTTGTTAGAGGGAGAAGGTGTTGTTATAGTTATAGGTGCTCAAACTCTGAAAGCAGTCAGAAAGGATGTAACCACTGCCAGTAAGTACAAGAAACTTAAGTTCCAGTCCACAAACTACCTGATGGTTTTGAAGCTGCTTATGCATGTCCATCCCAACCTCATCGTTGTCATTCTCTCCATCACTCAAAGGATAACTGATGACCTCAACCGGAAACCGCCGATTTAATCTCTGCGCTGCGGTGTTCCCCAAAATCAGTGGCTCGCGCTTTTCCAATCGTCCTCGGATTTCTTCAAATTCCTTGTGCTGTATATGCAATACCTATTGTATCAAGAACAAATTCCTCAGCAGTATAAACCTTTATAATGTTGGGATGCTAGTGATGATAAGGGAAAAAGACTAACTCGGACCTGCAGCATATGTTTAACCATAAGCTTGTGAATAGAAGGAATAAAAATGGTGAAGTCCTCTCCAAGAGCATGAGCTAGACCAGAAAGTGCATCAATAGAATCCTTCCTGAGCTCTTCTTTGTTCCTGTAAATGGAAGGGGCACCACAATTTATCAAGACAAACTTAAAGAAAGTATCACAGAGATCACATAGTACAAAGCTTTTATCAAGTAAGAACTTGCAATCCAGTCTGTCTATGAATTAAAA
Source organism: Nicotiana noctiflora (assembly GCA_032618575.1). Taxonomy (NCBI): domain Eukaryota; kingdom Viridiplantae; phylum Streptophyta; class Magnoliopsida; order Solanales; family Solanaceae; genus Nicotiana; species Nicotiana noctiflora. Next base: position 14,014 of record JASVEL010013550.1, read on the forward strand.
CACAATTTGAGTGATAGGGTCAAAAACAAGAAGATAAAATTAGTGAATAATATAAAGACCGGTAATAGAATCACCCAGCAATTGCTCATGAAGAATAAGGTAAGAAATAGCATGAAAAGGAAAGATAACTGTATTTTTGATTAGCCACTCAGAATTCTTAGTTGAGCCAAAATTAATCGATGACCTTCAAGTAAAAATCAGTTACAACTAATATATACTCCAAAGTAATAAATTAAAATAGAAGGTTGTTTTTTACATAAGCGAGTCTATAGATAGAGATGGATCGGGATTTTATATTTGAGAGTGTACCCCCTAGAGTCAACATCAAAACAACGTAGAACGGTAAATCTTTGTCATTTCATTTATTATCTTTTTCATGAGAGAGTAAGTCTCATATATAATGTGAGGGAAAAAAATCAGACCCGTCCAAGACAAGGTTCAAGTGATACCCCAAAGAAGATATGTGTCCAGTGACCAGCAAAATAGAAACAAAGAGAAGAAAAGAGGTAACAAAAATATTCCATCAAATGGAAAAATGAACTTGGAGGGACTCCCTTTTATACCAACCTACACACGAGGTATCAATCTTGTGGGAGTTTTGATTGCACCGCGTCTTACTTCTACTGAATCATCCAATTTAAACAACCGAATAAGTGTAGGAAGAAGCATATGCATATGCTCATCTAGTGTCCCTGCAAAGTAAGATGAGACCAGTAGATACCTCAACATCAAAGTGATACAAACCAAGACATGGAGCAGAGAAAACAAAGGAAGACTGACCACCAAAAACATCAAGCGTGTGGAGAATAGTAATAACGTACGTGTAGTCACTAAACCTTTCTACATCACTAAGAACTTGAATACAGCAGGGAAGTATATCAGCAAGGTACTTTCTGAATTCATCGTTGAGAGCCAAGCAAAGTTGCTCCACAAGATGCAGAATCTAAAATCAGAAAAGAGAATGACAAGTAAGATCATTAACCAAAGTATATGTTCTAAAATGCCACACACAAAAGTATGTGCGGTATTTTAATACCCACTGAAATTCTAATTATCTTACAGGAGCAATGTGAACAGGTCTGTTAGCAACAAGCAAGCTGAAGGATGACCATATTTCTGATATCAGATAGAGCAACTCTGGTAGATACTTGCAGATGTGCTACAAACACAAAATCAATTAAAATATCTTTAGAAAATAACGAATCCAAAATAATGACAAGAGTACAAGAAAGAAAATATAATTAAAACAAAAAGATTACCTGGCAAACAATAGATACCAAGGTTCCAAGCTTCCATGTTATAAATTCTTTTGGACCATCCTCACATGTCGTACAATGTGAAAGAGATCAAGCGTGGATTGGCAGGTGAACTGTTCGCAAACCCTCAAAGAACCACATTTGATGAACTCACATTTCAAACGTTAATTTCCAGCCAAATTAAAAAGTAAGGTTGCAATGGAATGAGAGCAAAAATTCCCATATATGTCTTTATTGTAATTCATGTGAGCTAGTAAACTAACCTTAGGCAAATAAGGGACACAGCCAAGGCCCATGGACTGTACATGCAAAGTGAGAAGACAAACAAATAAGTCCCAGGACTAACAATGCCAAAAGTAGAAAGGAACAAAGCAAGATAGCAATATAACAATCCTGCTTAAGAAAGAGCTGTAAAACAATGAGAAAAAAGATGCCTAACCGAGTCTCCGGACCTTGAAAATGAACATAAGAGATCCGACCACTTTCCGGTGGTAGCTTGACAGAGATGGATCCTTGAGTATCCGCATGAGTGAGTTGATAGCAACCTGCGGCAGTAGATTACAGTTAGACAAGCTAAAATTGGAAACAATAAGGCCCTGTTTGACCATATATTTTGGCAACGTTTTTTCAAATCTTTTTTGAAAACATTGCTTGTTCATATAGTAATGATCTATTTTTGAAATTCTGAAATTATTTTCAAGTTCTCAAAATCTAGTTTAGGGTAGATTTTGGGTGAAACTTGTTCTCCCACTCACAAAACTTCAAATATTTTTCAAATAAAATGTATGTCCAAACATAATTTAACTTCCAAAAATTATTTTTCTAAACTACTTGAAAAATTATTTTTTCAAGTTTCAACTAAATCTATGTCCAAACCAGCGTTGTCAAATGAAAAAAGCACAAAAAAGCTCTAAAGTCCGTTGGGGCTTTAAGCACAGAGCGCAAATAAAGTGTGGACTTTAATGAAAAAAGGCGCAACTGAAGAAAAGGTAATATATATATATATATAAATATATATATATAGTCCAAGACTAATAATTATAAGCAAGAATAAATAGTATATGGACAAAGATATTGGGAAAAAAATATACGATAAAGCGAAATATCAATTGTTTAATGTCGCTTTTTCATGATTACAATCACCGGCAAAGAATAGTATGCTTTAGAGCCTTGATGCGATACTAAAGCGCCCACAAAGCGAGGCAAAGCGTCCAACATATTTTGAGCCTCGCTTCAGGGCTAAAATCAATCGACGTTCAATAAGATAGCACAAAAAAACAAAGAGAACCAAAAGATAAACCTACGAATCTACCGTTGTCTAAAACCATGATATAATCCTATATTGACAAAGTCTAGAGTGTAAAGTAAATTGAAATCATATGTTACCAATTTTTTTGGAAGGACTTATAAAAATGACATTGAAATATGATTTATAGAGTAATGGGTCAAAGAAGAGATAACAATAATCAAATGACCTGGATCGCAAAGTACGGACAGAAAGGCACATACTATGGCAAACCATATAATAACTAGCAAATAAGTAGGACTCTTTCCCTCTTGTGGGTAAGAGAAGCGGCATTTCAGTTCTTTTGTTTGGTAGAGGGAGAATGTTGTTATAGTTATGGGTGCTCAAACTCTGAAAGCAGTCAAAAAGGATGTAACCCTGCCAGTTGCATGCCTGGGTGTGGGGGGTGGTGGTGTTGAGTTGTGTCCCACATTGGTAGATTATGAGTATCTTGGTCTCCTTTCATGGTCTTATAGGCAATCCTCACCTCACAAGCTAGTTTTTGGGGTTGAGTTAGGCCCAAAGTCCATTCTTATCAACTTCCTTACTAAGTTCACTCATCACAGCTTCCAGACCTGTTCCACAGGTCTAGCCTACATTTACCTGACACAATACCTTCATCCTTTTGTACATGTCACTTTTCCCCCACTCCTCGTCTCTTTGTAGGGGTTATTTCATGTTCAACTCATCCATATTTCTTTTTCAAATTTCATGCCGTATTTGCCTTGAGGGGGAAACAGGGGTAGCTGAGCCTCAAGAGGAGAAAAGATAGCTGAGTCAAAGGAGCTTTCAGTGATAACTTGAATAATATGGAGAGTACCTATTTGGATAACAAGAAATGGTGGAGTTCAAGCGAAGCTGATGAATCGATTTTATAACTAAAAACAAAAAGAGCTAACATTATACCATGAATATATGCAAAAGGTGCACTCAAAAGACAATATTCAAAAGATCTATAATCACCTCTGTTTATCGAAGAGTGCTCAAGGCACCATGTGAGGAGTTCTTCCCCACAGGCATCCCCTTCAGACAAGGAGGCCACATTTCCATCTTCTCCAATACTTTCCATCTTACCCTATGAAAACCATCTTGTCAACCAGACCACCACGGTATAAAACTTTGCTTCCTGCTATGTATGTTTTCTGTCTTAATCTCTCACAGATGGCATCTATGATGGGTTCATCTAGAAGTGCAAATATCCGAACCTGCAAAGATGTCTCCGTATATCTCTTAGAAGGTCTTCAGGAAGATTCTCTAGTAGCATTTCTTCGTTGACCCCTCTGGTAGCTTCCCAACTATATCTTTCTGCCTCCCGAACTCTCCTACAGGGGAGACGATCATGCTTTTAGGTTTTCTTGTAGGAAGTAATGGGAATGGATTCACTACAAGCTCATTTCTAAGACACATGATAGTTTATCATTTTGGATTAATATTGATCAAACTACTGGTGCTTTAATTTGCCTGAATAAAAGAATACCATGACAGTCTCATCCATATTTCTAAAACAATAAAAGTAAGTTTCACTGTGGTCCATTTAGGATATCGCCCAAGCATCACAGTTGGAGTTACACAACATTTTAGAGAACTCCAATGGGTGTGTAACACTTATGATGCAGGACAATCAAAGGAAAACAAGACAAGTGTGCAAGTGCAGTTCACTATTTAGGCGCACAATTTTAAGACCCACTTGCAAGAGTGACTACCAAAGGATACAACTAAAAATTAGTCAGGACTATTCAGGTATAAACTTGGTTAAATATAGGAAACTAATAACCAGGTAACATCTCATAAAACTAAAATTTACATCCAAACAATCAGTCAGAAATATACTTAATTTGAGCTTCCTCTGTACTTGCATCCCACATAACTAAACATACAGGACTTGAGGCCACGTTGAGCTAAATATAAATAGAATCGTAATAATTCTTAAACTGTGATATCCTAGTTGTGGAATGCAAAATCGAGAAACACAGTTCCATCTAGCAAAAGTTTCAAGCTTCGACTGGGGGTCCAGAGTAAATGAAGTATGAAGATACATGCGAGATATGATGATGAATAGCAGATCAGGTGTGCACTCAATCCAGGGATTCCCTCACTCTATACCAGTATATTAAGGAGAAGAAAGACTGCAGAGTCTAGAGTCAGATGTCAAGGAAAAAGAGCATTAAAGGCTACCTTCTTAGTTCTTCTGGCAAGCGCCTATGGCTCATCCATTGTTCAACGTCACGGCATCTCAGAGACATTTCTAACCTCCTGCAGAGAAAACATAATACTCATCAGACAGTTGCGCAAAAAGTGGTCCACAATCAACACAAAGAGATAATAAGAATCGAAGAATTAAATCCAAGAAAGAGAACATTATCATGTCATACAATGAAACTGGTGAACAATGTCCCAAAATTTCTACTGGACCAAATAGTTTTGTCATACAAAAATATTCCTCCAGGTATTTCACTTTTCAAATTTCCTACACATAACTAATCTTTTTCTTGAGAAGAGGCAATGGCTTCATGTTCAGTTGAGAGAAATAGTTACTAGATACTTATGTATTACTCTTGTTTGCAGAATATTATAGCAACTCTCCCACACAATAAATCTCTTCAGTTAACTCTTAGCTGTCCCTGAATAGACTAAAAATAGAATAACAATCATGATTATCCACAAAAATAGGCCTCCTTGGCATATACAGATACTGAACTAGTTCAGTTAGCATAGTAAAAAAAAAAAATTACCTGCAATCTAGAGACTGCAAAAAGTTTTGCATATTTCCAATCAGGAGGGCAAAAAGTAGGAGTCCCATTCCGATGATAGCCATTGTGAAAATAACTTCCCACACAAAATAACTCGGGATTTGATTGCCAGCCAGTGTACTAATTTGCTTTGCAAATACACCATTTAAAAAACATGGGTCAGAAGTATAATTTCCACATTAAATGACACAAGTAACTTAATGACTGCAATGTCTAAAACTCCTGGTTTGTGTCAGGATAGGATGAAATCGTATTGATATTATTGTCCAATATATGCTCAATCAAAGTTAGGTTTCTAATGTTTGTGATAATCTATTACTCAATAAATTTAATTATGGAGGAAAGAAGAAAGGTAGCAAGATTGAGTGAAAAAGAAGAGTAGAAGCAGAAGAGCACACTGCCGTGGTGCTACAGGATTAGCTGCTGTGGCGTTGGAAGAAACTAGCAAGAAACAAGTATTATCTTCAGCACTACAGCACTGGAGAATTGTTGCAGCACTTCAATGACCCTGTATCAGCAGCAAAGCAGAATAAAGTCACCAGGCAGTTCTGCAACTTGCACTAACTTTGTCAACTTCAATGATATAAGATCCTCAGATTTCTCGGGAACTTTCTGCGCCCTTGAGGAACATGGAAATGGAAAAAAGAACACCAGTTTTTAGAGGATTCAAGGGAGAAAAGAGAAGAATAGGGAGGAACATCCGAGAGCCAAGCTTCCTATTCTAGCTTCTCCATTTAGTGGTGAGGGCATAAACCATGTTTGATGTAGTCCTGTTGAAGCCAGATCTTCACCGGCTTGCGAGTTTGATCTTAATCAAAAGAAGGATTCAATCTCTTAATGATTCCATTGACATTTTAGCTGAATTTTGTTTTAAGATCTAAACCAAAAGGGTGTCTTTGAACCAAGATTACCAAGAATATGCTATTCAATGAAGACAGACATCACATATTTAGGAAGGCTACCATTTTATGAAAGCTAGTGCCATGGTACTCGCATAGTGAAGGATCTAAGGATTTTGACCTAAGGAGAACTTATATGCTTAGAAAATTCATAGTTGCCAATTGTATCTAAAAATAACAATCTTACTTTAGAGAAACAAATATGTGCAGTTTATGCTTGTTAACCTAAGATTTGAGCATTAGGTCAAATAAATTTCATAAACATCATTTCTCATTGATAAACTTCTTAACCCTGACTCATTTTCTCCTCAAGTGTGAGTAAATTATTTGACTTGTTGTAGATCCACCTATTCACAACCAAATCGATCTCTCAAATAAAGCATATTACAAGATTGCTTTGATAGCATATATAACCTAATTCTCGTGGGATTCAGTGAGCTGCTAATGTGCTCGGATCGCATCAAACCATCAGGGCTTTTTCTGGGCATGAGAAACACAGAAAAAGAAGAGCTAGTTGTCTTTTCTCTTGAGAGCAAACTTTATCAAAACTTGCACGACTTGGAGCTACAGAATTTCACTTCATCAAATTGTTCTTCAGCCTGGGTATCAGATTCCCTTTGGTGAACTTTTCTTACACCCAACAAAAAAGCGACCAAAAGTATATCCAAAATGCATGATGAAACTAGGATTCCTTCTACAGACATGGAGAAGAAACTAGAGAACCTAGGTTGCATATGAGATAAAAGTATAGTGGTTCAATATTACGCACATCAGTTTCAAAGTCAAGAAGTAAAATTAATATATTCGGTTCCTCAAAGATAAAAAGTTTACAAAAGATGTATTAAAAAAATAATAATGAGAAAACACGTATGAAATAGAATTCCAAATACTAATCATGTCAGTTCGACTCCTAGGCCTACGTCTAGAAGCTAGGGAATGATAAGAAAGGAAGGTAATTTCCGATCCCTTGTTTGGTTTGAGGAAGCAAAGTGGAAAGAGAGCTATAACTTCTTTTTGGGATCTAATAATGAGAAAACACGTATGAAATAGAATTCCAAATGCTAATCATATCAGTTCTACTCCTAGTCCTACGTCTGGAAGCTAGGGAATGATAAAGAAAGGAAGGTAATTTCCGATCCCTTGTTTGGTCTGAGGAAGCAAAGTGGAAAGAGAGCTATAACTTCTTTTTGGGGCCTAATAATTTCTGTGGTTGCTCTGGCACATCTCCACCACATAAATGATTGTGATTCACCTTCTCTATCATCTTTGGTAAAATTAAGTCCATCTTGAAGACACTCAAAAACAGATCTAACATAGTTTTTAGTAGATAAACCAAATTTAAGTTTAATAGTACATCCCAGTAAGTACAAGAAACTTAAGTTCCAGTCCCTAACAAACAAAGAAGACAAACTACCTGATGGTTTTGAAGCTGCTTATGCATGTCCGTCCCAACCTCATCGTTGTCATTCTCTCCATCACTCAAAGGATCACCGATGACCTCAACCGGGAACCGCCGATTTAATCTCTGCGATGCGGTGCTCCCCAAAATCATTGGCTCACGTTTTTCCAATCGTCCTCGGATTTCTTCAAATTCCTTGTGTTGTATATGCAATACCTATTGTATCAAGAACAAATTCCTCAGCAGTATAAACCTTTATAATGTTGGGATGCTAGTGATGATAGGGAAAAAAGACTAACTCAGACCTGCACCCTATGTTTAACCATAAGCTTGTGAATAGAAGGAATAAAAATGGTGAAGTCCTCTCCAAGAGCATGAGCTAGACCAGAAAGTGCATCAATAGAATCCTTCCTGAGCTCTTCTATGTTCCTGTAAATGGAAGGGGCACCACAATTTATCAACACAAACTTAAAGAAAGTATCACAGAGATCACATAGTACAAAGCTTTTATCAAGTAAGAACTTGCAATCCAGTCTGTCTATGAATTAAAACACAATTTGAGTGATAGGGTCAAAAACAAGAAGATAAAATTAGTGAATAATATAAAGACCGGTAATAAAATCACCCAGCAATTGCTCATGAAGAATAAGGTAAGAAATAGCATCAAAAGGAAAGATAACTGTATTTCTGAGGGAACGTCGTAGCATAACCAAAATTGAAACACTAATAAAATGTGATTAGCCACTCAAAATTCTTAGTTGAGCCAAAATTACTCGATGACCTTCAAGTAAAAATCAATCAACTAATATATACTCCAAAGTAATAAATTAAAATAGAAGGTTGTTTTTTACATAAGCGAGTCCATAGATAGAGATGGATCGGGATTTGATATTTGAGAGTGTAGAGTGTACCCCCTAGAGTCAACATCAAAACAACGTAGAACAATAAATCTTTGTCATTTCATTTGTTATCTTTTTCATGAGAGAATAAGTCTCATATATCCTCGGTGATTAATGTGAGGGAAAAAAATCAGACCCGTCCAAGACAAGCTTCAAGTGATGCCCCAAAGAAGATATGTGTCCAGTGACCAGCAAAATAGAAACAAAGAGAAGAAAAGAGGTAACAAAAATATTCCATCAAATGGAAAAATGAACTTGGAAGGACTCCCTTTTATACCAACCTACACACGAGGTATCAATCTTGTGAGAGTTTTGATTGCACCGCGTCTTACTTCTACTGAAGAATCCAATTTAAACAACCGAATAAGTGTAGGAAGAAGCATATGCATATGCTCATCTAGTGTCCCTACAAAGTAAGATGAGACCAGTAGATACCTCAACATCAAAGTGATACAAACCAAGACATGGAGCAAAAAAAACAAAGGAAGACTAACCACCAAAAACATCAAGCGTGTGGAAAATAGTAATAACGTATGTGTAGTCACTAAACCTTTCTACATCAGTAAGAACTTGAATACAGCAGGGAAGTATATCAGCAAGGTACTTTCTGAATTCATCGTTGGGAGCCAAGCAAAGTTGCTCCACAAGATGCAGAATCTAAAATCAGAAAAGAGAATGACAAGTAAGATCATTAACCAAAGTATCTGTTCTAAAATGCCACACACAAAAGTATGTGCGGTATTTTAATACCAACTGAAATTCTAATTATCTTACAGGAGCAATGTGAACAGGTCTGTTAGCAACAGGCAAGCTGAAGGATGACCATATTTCTGATATCAGAGACAGCAACTCTAGCAGATACTTGCGGATGTGCTACAAACACAAAATCAATTAAAATATCTTTAGAAAATTACGAATCCAAAATAATGACAAGAGTACAAGAAAGAAAATATTATTAAGCCAAAAAGATTACCTGGCAAACAATAGATACCAAGGTTCCAAGCTTCCATGTTATAAATTCTTTTGGACCATGCTCACATGTCGTACAATGTGAAAGAGATCAGCGTGGATTGGCAGGTAAACTGTTCGCAAACCCTCAAAGAACCACATTTGATGAACTCTCATTTCAAACGTTAATTTCCAGCCAAATTAAAAAGTAAGGCTGCAATGGAATGAGAGCAAAAATTCCCGTATATATCTTTATTGTAATTCATGAGAGCTAGTAAACTAACCTTAGGAAAATAAGGGACACAACCAAGGCCCATGGACTGTACATGCAAAGTGAGAAGACAAACAAATAAGTCCCAAGACTAACAGTGCCAAAAGTAGAAAGGAACAAAGCAAGATAGCAATATAACAATCCTGCTTAAGAAAGAGTTGTAAAACAATGAGAGAAAAGATGTCTAACCAAGTCTCCAGACCTTGAAAATGAACGTTAGAGATCCGACCACTTTCCGGTGGTAGCTTGACAGAGATGGATCCTTGAGTATCCGCATGAGTGAGTTGATAGCAACCTGCGGCAGTAGATTATAGTTAGACAAGCTAAAATTGGAAACAATACGGCCCTGTTTGACCATATATTTTGGTAACGTTTTTTCAAATCTTTTTTGAAAACATTGCTTGTTCATAGAGTAATGATCTATTTTTGAAATTCTGAAATTATTTTCAAGTTCCCAAAATCTAGTTTAGGGTAGATTTTGGGTGAAACTTGTTCTCCCGCTCACAAAACTTCAAATATTTTTCAAATAAAATGCATGTCTAAACATAATTTTAACTTCCAATCCAAGACTAATAATTATAAGCAAGAATAAATAGTATATGGACAAAGATATTGGAAAAAAAATATACCATAAAGCGAAATATCAATTATTTAATGTCGCTTTTATAAGCAAGGAAGAGTATGCTTTAGAGCCTTTATGCGATACTAAAGAGCCCACAAAGCGAGGCAAAGCGTCCAACATGTTTTGAGCCTCGCTTCAGGGCCAAAATCAATCGACGTTCAGTAAGATAGCATAAAAAAACAAAGAGAACCTACGAACCTACCGTTGTCTAAAACCATCATTATAATCCTATATTGACAAAGCTTAGACTGTAAAGTAAATTGAAATCATATGTTACCAATTTTTTTGGAAGGACTTATAAAAATGACATTGAAATATGATTTATAGAGTAATGGGTCAAAGAAGAGATAACAGTAATCAAATGACCTGGATCGCAAAGTACACACAGAAAGGCACATACTATGCTCAACCATATAATTACTAGCAAATAAGTAGGAATCTTTCCCTCTTGTGGGGAAGAGAAGCGGCATTTCATTTCTTTTGTTTGGTAGAGGGAGAAGGTGATGTTATAGTTATGGGTGCTCAAACTCTGAAAGCAGTCAGAAAGGATGTAACCCCTGCCAGTAAGTACAAGAAACTTAAGTTCCAGTCCCTCACAAACAAAGAAGACAAACTACCTGATGGTTTTGAAGCTGCTTATGCATGTCTGTCCCAACCTCATCGTTGTCATTCTCTCCATCGCTCAAAGGATCACTGATGACCTCAACCGGGAACCGCCGATTTAATCTCTCCGCTGCGGTGCTCCCCAAAATCAGTGGCTCACGTTTTTCCAATTGTCCTTGGATTTCTTCAAATTCCTTGTGTTGTATATGCAATACCTATTGTATCAAGAACAAATTCCTCAGCAGTATAAACCTTTATAATGTTGGGATGCTAGTGATGATAGGGGAAAAGACTAACTCAGACCTGCAGCCTATGTTTAACCATAAGCTTGTGAATAGAAGGAATAAAAATGGTGAAGTCCTCTCCAAGAGCATCAGCTAGACCACAAAGTGCATCAAAAGAATCCTTCCTGAGCTATTCTTTGTTCCTGTAAATGGAAGGGCACCACAATTTATCAACACAAACTTAAAGAAAGTATCACAGAGATCACATAGTACAAAGCTTTTATTAAGTAAGAACTTGCAATCCAGTCTGCCTCAAAATTAAAACACAATTTGAGTGATAGGGTCAAAAACAAGAACATAAAATTAGTGAATAATATAAAGACCGGCAATAGAATCACCCAGCAATTGCTCATGAAAAATAAGGTAAGAAATAGCATGAAAAGGAAAGATAATTGTATTTCTGAGGGAACGTTGTAGCATAACCAAAATTGAAACACTAATAAAATTCTTAGTTGAGCCAAAAGTAAAAATCAGTTACAACTAATATATACTCCAAAGTAATAAATTAAAATAGAAGGTTGTTTTTTACATAAGCGAGTCCATAGATAGAGATGTTTATAAGTGTTTATAAACATTGCTTGTTCATCGAGTAATGATCTATTTTTGAAATTCTGAAATTATTTTCAAGTTCCAAAAATCTAGTTTAGGGTAGATTTTGGGTGAAACTTGTTCTCCCACTCACAAAACTTCAAATATTTTTCAAATAAAATGTTTGTCCAAACATAATTTTAACTTCCAAAAATTATTTTTCAAAACTACTTGAAAAATTATTTTTTCAAGTTTCAACTAAATCTATGTCCAAACCAGCGTTGTCAAATGAAAAAAGCGCAAAAAAGCTCTAAGGTCCGTTGGGGCTTTAAGCACAAAGCGCAAATAAAGTGTGGACTTTAATGAAAAAAGGCGCAACTGAAGAAAAGGTAAAATATAAATATATATATATATAAATATAGTCCAAGACTAATATATATATATATATATATATATATATATATAGTCCAAGACTTATAATTATAAGCAAGAATAAATAGTATATGGACAAAAAAAAAGGGCAGCCCGGTGCACTAAGCTCCCGCTATGCGCGGGGTCCGGGGAAGGGCCGGACCACAAGGGTCTATAGTACGCAGCCTTACCCTGCATTTCTGCAAGAGGCTGTTTTCAAGATATTGGAAAAAAAATATACGATAAAGCGAAATATCAATTGTTTAATATCGTTTTTTCATGATTACAAACACTGGCAAGGAATAGTATGCTTTAGAGCCTTGATGCGATACTAAAGCGCCCACAAAGCGAGGCAAAGCGTCCAACATATTTTGAGCCTCGCTTCAGAGCTAAAATCAATTGACGTTCAGTAAGATAGCACAAAAAAACAAAGAGAACCAAAAGATAAACCTACGAATCTACCGTTGTCTAAAACCATCATTATAATACTATATTGACAAAGTCTAGAGTGTAAAGTAAATTGAAATCATATGTTATCAATTTTTTTGGAAGGACTTATAAAAATGACATTGAAATATGATTTATAGAGTAATGGGTCAAAGAAGAGATAATGGATCGCAAAGCACAGACAGAAAGGCACATACTATGGCAAACCATATAATAACTAGCAAATGAGTAGGACTCTTTCCCACTTGTGGGGAAGAGAAGCGGCATTTCATTTCTTTTGTTTGTTAGAGGGAGAAGGTGTTATAGTTATAGGTGCTCAAACTCTGAAAGCAGTTAGAAAGGATGTAACCCCTGCCAATAAGTAGAAGAAACTTAAGTTCTAGTCCCTCACAAACAAAGAAGACAAACTACCTGATGGTTTTGAAGCTGCTTATGCATGTCCGTCCCAACCTCATCGTTGTCATTCTCTCCATCACTCAAAGGATCACCGATGACCTCAACCGGGAACCGCCGATTTAATCTCTGCGATGCGGTGCTCCCCAAAATCATTGGCTCACGTTTTTCCAATCGTCCTCGGATTTCTTCAAATTCCTTGTGCGTATATGCAATACCTATTGTATCAAGAACAAATTCCTCAGCAGTATAAACCTTTATAATGTTGGGATGCTAGTGATGATAAGGGAAAAAGACTAACTCGGACCTGCAGCATATGTTTAACCATAAGCTTGTGAATAGAAGGAATAAAAATGGTGAAGTCCTCTCCAAGAGCATGAGCTAGACCAGAAAGTGCATCAATAGAATCCTTCCTGAGCTCTTCTTTGTTCCTGTAAATGGAAGGGGCACCACAATTTATCAACACAAACTTAAAGAAAGTATCACAGAGATCACATAGTACAAAGCTTTTATCAAGTAAGAACTTGCAATCCAGTCTGCCTCAGAATTAAAACACAATTTGCGTGATAGGGTCAAAAACAAGAAGATAAAATTAGTGAATAATATAAAGACCGGTAATAGAATCACCCAGCAATTGCTCATGAAGAATAAGGTAAGAAATAGTATGAAAAGGAAAGATAACTGTATTTCTGAGGGAACGTTGTAGCATAACCAAAATTGAAACACTAATAAAATGTGATTAGCCACTCAGAATTCTTAGTTGAGCCAAAATTACTCGATGACCTTCAAGTAAAAATCAGTTACAACTAATATATACTCTAAAGTAATAAATTAAAATAGCAGGTTGTTTTTTACATAAGCGAGTCCATAGATAGAGATGGATGAGGATTTGATATTTGAGAGTGGACCCCTTAAAGTCAACATCAAAACAACGTAGAACAGTAAATCTTTGTCATTTCATTTGTTATCTTTTTCATGAGAGAATAAGTCTCATATATCCTCGGTGATTAATGTGAGGGAAAAAAATCGGACCCGTCCAAGACAAGCTTCAAGTGATGCCCCAAAGAAGATATGTGTCCAGTGAACAGAAAAATTGAAACAAAAAGAAGAAAAGAGGTAACAAAAATATTCCATCAAATGGAAAAATGAACTTGGAAGGACTCCCTTTTATACCAACCTACACACGAGGTATCAATCTTGTGAGAATTTTGATTGCACCGCGTCTTACTTCTTTTAAGCATCCAATTTAAACAACCGAATAAGTGTAGGAAGAAGCAGATGCATATGCTCATCTAGTGTCCCTGCAAAGTAAGATGAGACCACTAGATACCTCAACATCAAAGTGATACAAACCAAGACATGGAGCTGAGAAAACAAAGGAAGACTGACCACCAAAAACATCAAGCGTTTGGAGAATAGTACTAACGTATGTGAAGTCACTAAACATTTCTACATCAGTAAGAACTTGAATACAGCACGGAAGTATATCAGCAAGGTACTTTCTGAATTCATCGTTGAGAGCCAAGCAAAGTTGCTCCACAAGATGCAGAATCTAAAATCAGAAAAGAGAATGACAAGTAAGATCATTAACCAAAGTATCTGATCTAAAATGCCACACACAAAAGTATGTGCGTTATTTTAATACCCACTGAAATTCTATATATCTTACAGGAGCAATGTGAACAGGTCTGTTAGCAACAGGCAAGATGAAGGATGACCATATTTCTAATATCAGAGAGAGCAACTCTGGCAGATACTTGCAGATGTGCTACAAACACAAAATCAAATAAAATATCTTTAGAAAATTACGACTCCAAAATAATGACAAGAGTACAAGAAAGAAAATATTATTAAAACAAAAAGATTACCTGGCAAACAATAGATACCAAGGTTCCAAGCTTCCATGTTATAAATTCTTTTGGACCATCCTCACATGTCGTACAATGTGAAAGAGATCAGGCGTGGATTGGCAGGTGAACTGTTTGCAAACCCTCAAAGAACCACATTTGATGAACTCACATTTCAAACGTTAATTTCCGGCCAAATTAAAAAGTAAGGTTGCAATGGAATGAGAGCAAAATTCCCGTATCTGTCTTTATTGTAATTCATGTGAGCTAGTAAACTAACCTTAGGCAAATAAGGGACACGGCCAAGGCCCATGGACTGTACATGCAAAGTGAGAAGACAAACAAATAAGTCCCAGGACTAACAATGCCAAAAGTAGAAAGGAACAAAGCAAGATAGCAATATAACAATCCTGCTTAAGAAAGAGCTGTAAAACAATGAGAAAAAAGATGCCTAACCGAGTCTCCAGACCTTGAAAATAAACATAAGAGATCCGACCACTTTTTGGTGGTAGCTTGACAGAGATGGATCCCTGAGTATCCGCATGAGTGAGTTGATAGCAACCTGCGGCAGTAAATTACAGTTAGACAAGCTAAAATTGGAAACAATAAGACCCTGTTTGACCATATATTTTGGCAACGCTTTTTCAAATCTTTTTTGAAAACATTGCTTGTTCATCGAGTAATGATCTATTTTTGAAATTCTGAAATTATTTTCAAGTTCCAAAAATCTAGTTTAGGGTAGATTTTGGGTGAAACTTGTTCTCCCACTCACAAAACTTCAAATATTTTTCAAATAAAATGTTTGTCCAAACATAATTTTAACTTCCAAAAATTATTTTTCAAAACTACTTGAAAAATTATTTTTTCAAGTTTCAACTAAATCTATGTCCAAACCAGCGTTGTCAAATGAAAAAAGCGCAAAAAAGCTCTAAGGTCCGTTGGGGCTTTAAGCACAAAGCGCAAATAAAGTGTGGACTTTAATGAAAAAAGGCGCAACTGAAGAAAAGGTAAAAAAAAAAAAATATATATATATATATATATATAGTCCAAGACTTATAATTATAAGCAAGAATAAATAGTATATGGACAAAAAAAAAGGGTAGCCCGGTGCACTAAGCTCCCGCTATGCGCGGGGTCCGGGGAAGGGCCGGACCACAAGGGTCTATAGTACGCAGCCTTACCCTGCATTTCTGCAAGAGGCTGTTTTCAAGATATTGGAAAAAAAATATACGATAAAGCGAAATATCAATTGTTTAATATCGCTTTTTCATGATTACAAACACTGGCAAGGAATAGTATGCTTTAGAGCCTTGATGCGATACTAAAGCGCCCACAAAGCGAGGCAAAGCGTCCAACATATTTTGAGCCTCGCTTCAGGGCTAAAATCAATTGACGTTCAGTAAGATAGCACAAAAAAACAAAGAGAACCAAAAGATAAACCTACGAATCTACCGTTGTCTAAAACCATCATTATAATCCTATATTGACAAAGTCTAGAGTGTAAAGTAAATTGAAATCATATGTTATCAATTTTTTTGGAAGGACTTATAAAAATGACATTGAAATATGATTTATAGAGTAATGGGTCAAAGAAGAGATAACAGTAATCAAATGACCTGGATCGCAAAGTACAGAATGGCACATACTATGGCAAACCATATAATAACTAGCAAACAAGTAGGACTATTTCCCTCTTGTGGGGAAGAGAAGCGGCATTCATTTCTTTTGTTTGTTAGAGGGAGAAGGTGCTGTTATAGTTATAGGTGCTCAAACTCTGAAAGCAGTCAGAAAGGATGTAACCCCTGCCAATAAGTACAAGAAACTTAAGTTCCAATCCCTCACAAACAAAGAAGACAAACTACCTGATGGTTTTGAAGCTGCTTATGCATGTCCGTCCCAACCTCATCGTTGTCATTCTCTCCATCACTCAAAGGATCACTGATGACCTCAACCGGGAACCGCCGATTTAATCTCTGCGCTACGGTGTTCCCCAAAATCAGTGGCTCACGTTTTTCCAATCGTCCTCGGATTTCTTCAAATTCCTTGTGTTGTATATGCAATACCTATTATATCAAGAACAAATTCCTCAGCAGTATAAACCTTTATAATGTTGGGATGCTAGTGATGATAGGGGAAAAAGACTAACTCAGACCTGCAGCCTATGTTTAACCATAATCTTGTGAATAGAAGGAACAAAAATGGTGAAGGCCACTCCAAGAGCATGAGCTAGACCACAAAGTGCATCAACAGAATCCTTCCTCAGCTCTTCTTTGTTCCTGTAAATGGAAGGAGCACCACAATTTATCAACACAAACTTAAAGAAAGTATCACAGAGATCACATAGTACAAAGCTTTTATCAAGTAAGAACTTGCAATCCAGTCTGCCTCAGAATTAAAACACAATTTGAGTGATAGGGTCAAAAACAAGAAGATAAAATTAGTGAATAATATAAAGATCGGTAATAGAATCACCCAGCAATTGCTCATGAAGAATAAGGTAAGAAATAGCATGAAAAGGAAAGATAATTGTATTTCTGAGGGAACGTTGTAGCATAACCAAAATTGAAACACTAATAAAATGTGATTAGCCACTCAGAATTCTTAGTTGAGCCAAAATTACTCGATGACCTTCAAGTAAAAATCAGCTACAACTAATATATACTCCAAAGTAATAAATTAAAATAGAAGGTTGTTTTTTACATAAGCGAGTCCATAGATAGAGATGGATCAGGATTTTATATTTGAGAGTGTACCCGCTAGAGTCAACATCAAAACAACGTAGAACAGTAAATCTCTGTCATTTCATTTGTTATCTTTTTCATGAGAGAATAAGTCTCATATATCCTCGGTGATTAATGTGAGGGAAAAAAATCAGACCCGTCCAAGACAAGCTTCAAGTGATACCCCAAAGAAGATATGTGTCCAGTGACCAGCAAAATAGAAACAAAGAGAAGAAAAGAGGTAACAAAAATATTCCATCAAATGGAAAAAAGAACTTGGAAGGACTCCCTTTTATACCAACCTACACACGAGGTATCAATCTTGTGGGAGTTTTGATTGCACCGCGTCTTACTTCTACTGAATCATCCAATTTAAACAACCGAATAAGTGTAGGAAGAAGCATATGCATATGCTCATCTAGTGTCCCTGCAAAGTAAGATGAGACCAGTAGATACCTCAACATCAAAGTGATACAAACCAAGACATGGAGCAGAGAAAACAAAGGAAGACTGACCACCAAAAACATCAAGCGTGTGGAAAATAGTAATAACGTATGTGTAGTCACTAAACCTTTCTACATCAGTAAGAACTTGAATACAGCAGGGAAGTATATCAGCAAGGTACTTTCTGAATTCATCGTTGAGAGCCAAAGCAAAGTTGCTCCACAAGATGCAGAATCTAAAATCAGAAAAGAGAATGACAAGTAAGATCATTAACCAAAGTATCTGTTCTAAAATGCCACACACAAAAGTATGTGCGGTATTTTAATACCCATTGAAATTCAAATTATCTTACAAGAGCAATGTGAACAGGTCTGTTAGCAACAGGCAAGCTGAAGGATAACCATATTTCTGATATCAGATAGAGCAACTCTGGTAGATACTTGGAGATGTGCTACAAACACAAAATCAATTAAAATATCTTTAGAAAATAACGAATCCAAAATAATGACAAGAGTACAAGAAAGAAAATATTATTAAAACAAAAAGATTATCTGGCAAACAATAGATACCAAGGTTCCAAGCTTCCATGTTATAAATTCTTTTGGACCATCCTCATATGTCGTACAATGTGAAAGAGATCAGGCGTGGATTGGCAGGTGAACTGTTCGCAAACCCTCAAAGAACCACATTTGATGAACTCACATTTCAAACGTTAATTTCCAGCCAAATTAAAAAGTAAGGTTGCAATGGAATGAGAGCAAAAATTCCCATATCTGTCTTTATTGTAATTCATGTGAGCTAGTAAACTAACCTTAGGCAAATAAGGGACACAGCCAAGGCCCATGGACTGTACATGCAAAGTGAGAAGACAATCAAATAAGTCCCAGGACTAACATTGCCAAAAGTAGAAAGGAACAAAGCAAGATAGCAATATAACAATCCTGCTTAAGAAAGAGTTGTAAAACAATGAGAAAAAAGATGCCTAACCGAGTCTCCGGACCTTGAAAATGAACATAAGAGATCCGACCACTTTCTGGTGGTAGCTTGACAGAGATGGATCCCTGAGTATCCGCATGAGTGAGTTGATAGCAACTTGCGACAGTAGATTACAGTTAGACAAGCTAAAATTGAAAACAATAAGGCCCTGTTTGACCATATATTTTGGCAACGTTTTTTCAAATCTTTTTTGAAAACATTGCTTGTTCATAGAGTAATGATCTATTTTTGAAATTCTGAAATTATTTTCAAGTTCCCAAAATCTAGTTTAGGGTAGATTTTGGGTGAAACTTGTTCTCCCACTCACAAAACTTCAAATATTTTTCAAATAAAATGTATGTCCAAACATAATCTTAACTTCCAAAAATTATTTTTCAAAACTACTTGAAAAATTATTTTTTCAAGTTTCAACTAAATCTATGTCCAAACCAGCGTTGTCAAATCTATTTGAAAACATTGCTTGTTCATCGAGTAATGATCTATTTTTGAAATTCTGAAATTATTTTCAAGTTCCAAAAATCTAGTTTAGGGTAGATTTTGGGTGAAACTTGTTCTCCCACTCACAAAACTTCAAATATTTTTCAAATAAAATGTTTGTCCAAACATAATTTTAACTTCCAAAAATTATTTTTCAAAACTACTTGAAAAATTATTTTTTCAAGTTTCAACTAAATCTATGTCCAAACCAGCGTTGTCAAATGAAAAAAGCGCAAAAAAGCTCTAAGGTCCGTTGGGGCTTTAAGCACAAAGCGCAAATAAAGTGTGGACTTTAATGAAAAAAGGCGCAACTGAAGAAAAGGTAAAAAAAAAAAAAAAAATATATATATATATATATATATATATATATATATATATATATATAGTCCAAGACTTATAATTATAAGCAAGAATAAATAGTATATGGACAAAAAAAAAGGGCAGCCCGGTGCACTAAGCTCCCGCTATGCGCGGGGTCCGGGGAAGGGCCGGACCACAAGGGTCTATAGTACGCAGCCTTACCCTGCATTTCTGCAAGAGGCTGTTTTCAAGATATTGGAAAAAAAATATACGATAAAGCGAAATATCAATTGTTTAATATCGTTTTTTCATAATTACAAACACTGGCAAGGAATAGTATGCTTTAGAGCCTTGATGCGATACTAAAGCGCCCACAAAGCGAGGCAAAGCGTCCAACATATTTTGAGCCTCGCTTCAGGGCTAAAATCAATCGACGTTCAGTAAGATAGCACAAAAAAACAAAGAGAACCAAAAGATAAACCTACGAATCTACCGTTGTCTAAAACCATCATTATAATACTATATTGACAAAGTCTAGAGTGTAAAGTAAATTGAAATTATATGTTATCAATTTTTTTGGAAGGACTTATAAAAATGACATTGAAATATGATTTATAGAGTAATGGGTCAAAGAAGAGATAATGGATCGCAAAGCACAGACAGAAAGGCACATACTATGGCAAACCATATAATAACTAGCAAATGAGTAGGACTCTTTCCCACTTGTGGGGAAGAGAAGCGGCATTTCATTTCTTTTGTTTGTTAGAGGGAGAAGGTGTTATAGTTATAGGTGCTCAAACTCTGAAAGCAGTCAGAAAGGATGTAACCCCTGCCAATAAGTAGAAGAAACTTAAGTTCTAGTCCCTCACAAACAAAGAAGACAAACTACCTGATGGTTTTGAAGCTGCTTATGCATGTCCGTCCCAACCTCATCGTTGTCATTCTCTCCATCACTCAAAGGATCACCGATGACCTCAACCGGGAACCGCCGATTTAATCTCTGCGATGCGGTGCTCCCCAAAATCAGTGGCTCACGTTTTTCCAATCGTCCTCGGATTTCTTCAAATTCCTTGTGTTGTATATGCAATACCTATTGTATCAAGAACAAATTCCTCGGCAGTATAAACCTTTATAATGTTGGGATGCTAGTGATGATAGGGGAAAAAGACTAACTCAGACCTGCAGCCTATGTTTAACCATAAGCTTGTGAATAGAAGGAATAAAAATGGTGAAGTCCTCTCCAAGAGCATGAGCTAGACCAGAAAGTGCATCAATAGAATCCTTCCTGAGCTCTTCTTTGTTCCTGTAAATGGAAGGGGCACCACAATTTATCAACACAAACTTAAAGAAAGTATCACAGAGATCACATAGTACAAAGCTTTTATCAAGTAAGAACTTGCAATCCAGTCTGCCTCAGAATTAAAACACAATTTGCGTGATAGGGTCAAAAACAAGAAGATAAAATTAGTGAATAATATAAAGACCGGTAATAGAATCACCCAGCAATTGCTCATGAAGAATAAGGTAAGAAATAGTATGAAAAGGAAAGATAACTGTATTTCTGAGGGAACGTTGTAGCATAACCAAAATTGAAACACTAATAAAATGTGATTAGCCACTCAGAATTCTTAGTTGAGCCAAAATTACTCGATGACCTTCAAGTAAAAATCAGCTACAACTAATATATACTCCAAAGTAATAAATTAAAATAGAAGGTTGTTTTTTACATAAGCGAGTCCATAGATAGAGATGGATGAGGATTTGATATTTGAGAGTGAACCTCTTAAAGTCAACATCAAAACAACGTAGAACAATAAATCTTTGTCATTTCATTTGTTATCTTTTTCATGAGAGAATAAGTCTCATATATCCTCGGTGATTAATGTGAGGGAAAAAAATCAGACCCGTCCAAGACAAGCTTCAAGTGATGCCCCAAAGAAGATATGTGTCTAGTGAACAGAAAAATTGAAACAAAAAGAAGAAAAGAGGTAACAAAAATATTCCATCAAATGGAAAAATGAACTTGGAAGGACTCCCTTTTATACCAACCTACACACGAGGTATCAATCTTGTGAGAGTTTTGATTGCACCGCGTCTTACTTCTTTTAAGCATCCAATTTAAACAACCGAATAAGTGTAGGAAGAAGCAGATGCATATGCTCATCTAGTGTCCCTGCAAAGTAAGATGAGACCACTAGATACCTCAACATCAAAGTGATACAAACCAAGACATGGAGCAGAGAAAACAAAGGAAGACTGACCACCAAAAACATCAAGCGTTTGGAGAATAGTACTAACGTATGTGAAGTCACTAAACATTTCTACATCAGTAAGAACTTGAATACAGCACGGAAGTATATCAGCAAGGTACTTTCTGAATTCATCGTTGAGAGCCAAGCAAAGTTGCTCCACAAGATGCAGAATCTAAAATCAGAAAAGAGAATGACAAGTAAGATCATTAACCAAAGTATCTGATCTAAAATGCCACACACAAAAGTATGTGCGTTATTTTAATACCCACTGAAATTCTATATATCTTACAGGAGCAATGTGAACAGGTCTGTTAGCAACAGGCAAGATGAAGGATGACCATATTTCTAATATCAGAGAGAGCAACTCTGGCAGATACTTGCAGATGTGCTACAAACACAAAATCAAATAAAATATCTTTAGAAAATTACGACTCCAAAATAATGACAAGAGTACAAGAAAGAAAATATTATTAAAACAAAAAGATTACCTGGCAAACAATAGATACCAAGGTTCCAAGCTTCCATGTTATAAATTCTTTTGGACCATCCTCACATGTCGTACAATGTGAAAGAGATCAGGCGTGGATTGGCAAGTGAACTGTTCGCAAACCCTCAAAGAACCACATTTGATGAACTCACATTTCAAACGTTAATTTCCAGCCAAATTAAAAAGTAAGGCTGCAATGGAATGAGAGCAAAATTCCCGTATCTGTCTTTATTGTAATTCATGTGAGCTAGTAAACTAACCTTAGGCAAATAAGGGACACGGCCAAGGCCCATGGACTGTACATGCAAAGTGAGAAGACAAACAAATAAGTCCCAGGACTAACAATGCCAAAAGTAGAAAGGAACAAAGCAAGATAGCAATATAACAATCCTGCTTAAGAAAGAGCTGTAAAACAATGAGAAAAAAGATGCCTAACCGAGTCTCCAGACCTTGAAAATAAACATAAGAGATCCGACCACTTTTTGGTGGTAGCTTGACAGAGATGGATCCCTGAGTATCCGCATGAGTGAGTTGATAGCAACCTGCGGCAGTAAATTACAGTTAGACAAGCTAAAATTGGAAACAATAAGACCCTGTTTGACCATATATTTTGGCAACGCTTTTTCAAATCTTTTTTGAAAACATTGCTTGTTCATCGAGTAATGATCTATTTTTGAAATTCTGAAATTATTTTCAAGTTCCAAAAATCTAGTTTAGGGTAGATTTTGGGTGAAACTTGTTCTCCCACTCACAAAACTTCAAATATTTTTCAAATAAAATGTTTGTCCAAACATAATTTTAACTTCCAAAAATTATTTTTCAAAACTACTTGAAAAATTATTTTTTCAAGTTTCAACTAAATCTATGTCCAAACCAGCGTTGTCAAATGAAAAAAGCGCAAAAAAGCTCTAAGGTCCGTTGGGGCTTTAAGCACAAAGCGCAAATAAAGTGTGGACTTTAATGAAAAAAGGCGCAACTGAAGAAAAGGTAAAAAAAAAAAATATATATATATATATATATATAGTCCAAGACTTATAATTATAAGCAAGAATAAATAGTATATGGACAAAAAAAAAGGGCAGCCCGGTGCACTAAGCTCCCGCTATGCGCGGGGTCCGGGGAAGGGCCGGACCACAAGGGTCTATAGTACGCAGCCTTACCCTGCATTTCTGCAAGAGGCTGTTTTCAAGATATTGGAAAAAAAATATACGATAAAGCGAAATATCAATTGTTTAATATCGCTTTTTCATGATTACAAACACTGGCAAGGAATAGTATGCTTTAGAGCCTTGATGCGATACTAAAGCGCCCACAAAGCGAGGCAAAGCGTCCAACATATTTTGAGCCTCGCTTCAGAGCTAAAATCAATTGACGTTCAGTAAGATAGCACAAAAAAACAAAGAGAACCAAAAGATAAACCTACGAATCTACCGTTGTCTAAAACCATCATTATAATCCTATATTGACAAAGTCTAGAGTGTAAAGTAAATTGAAATCATATGTTATCAATTTTTTTGGAAGGACTTATAAAAATGACATTGAAATATGATTTATAGAGTAATGGGTCAAAGAAGAGATAACAGTAATCAAATGACCTGGATCGCAAAGTACAGAATGGCACATACTATGGCAAACCATATAATAACTAGCAAACAAGTAGGACTATTTCCCTCTTGTGGGGAAGAGAAGCGGCATTCATTTCTTTTGTTTGTTAGAGGGAGAAGGTGATGTTATAGTTATAGGTGCTCAAACTCGGAAAGCAGTCAGAAAGGATGTAACCTCTGCGAGTAAGTACACGAAACTTAAGTTCCAGTCCCTCACAAACAAAGAAGACAAACTACCTCATGGTTTTGAAGCTGCTTATGCATGTCCGTCCCAACCTCATCGTTGTCATTCTCTCCATCACTCAAAGGATCACTGATGACCTCAACCGGGAACCGCCGATTTAATCTCTGCGCTACGGTGTTCCCCAAAATCAGTGGCTCACGTTTTTCCAATCGTCCTCGGATTTCTTCAAATTCCTTGTGTTGTATATGCAATACCTATTATATCAAGAACAAATTCCTCAGCAGTATAAACCTTTATAATGTTGGGATGCTAGTGATGATACGGGAAAAAGACTAACTCGGACCTGCAGCATATGTTTAACCATAAGCTTGTGAATAGAAGGAATAAAAATGGTGAAGTCCTCTCCAAGAGCACGAGCTAGACCACAAAGTGCATCAACAGAATCCTTCCTCAGCTCTTCTTTGTTCCTGTAAATGGAAGGAGCACCACAATTTATCAACACAAACTTAAAGAAAGTATCACAGAGATCACATAGTACAAAGCTTTTATCAAGTAAGAACTTGCAATCCAGTCTGCCTCAGAATTAAAACACAATTTGAGTGATAGGGTCAAAAACAAGAAGATAAAATTAGTGAATAATATAAAGATCGGTAATAGAATCACCCAGCAATTGCTCATGAAGAATAAGGTAAGAAATAGCATGAAAAGGAAAGATAATTGTATTTCTGAGGGAACGTTGTAGCATAACCAAAATTGAAACACTAATAAAATGTGATTAGCCACTCAGAATTCTTAGTTGAGCCAAAATTACTCGATGACCTTCAAGTAAAAATCGGTTACAACTAATATATACTCCAAAGTAATAAATTAAAATAGAAGGTTGTTTTTTACATAAGCGAGTCCATAGATAGAGATGGATTAGGATTTGATATTTGAGAGTGTACCCCCTAGAGTCAACATCAAAACAACGTAGAACAGTAAATCTTTGTCATTTCATTTGTTATCTTTTTCATGAGAGAATAAGTCTCATATATCCTCGGTGATTAATGTGAGGGAAAAAAATCGGACCCGTCCAAGACAAGCTTCAAGTGATGCCCCAAAGAAGATATGTGTCTAGTGACCAGCAAAATAGAAACAAAGAGAAGAAAAGAGGTAACAAAAATATTCCATCAAATGGAAAAAAGAACTTGGAAGGACTCCCTTTTATACCAACCTACACACGAGGTATCAATCTTGTGGGAGTTTTGATTGCACCGCGTCTTACTTCTACTGAATCATCCAATTTAAACAACCGAATAAGTGTAGGAAGAAGCATATGCATATGCTCATCTAGTGTCCCTGCAAAGTAAGATGAGACCAGTAGATACCTCAACATCAAAGTGATACAAACCAAGACATGGAGCAGAGAAAACAAAGGAAGACTGACCACCAAAAACATCAAGCGTGTGGAAAATAGTAATAACGTATGTGTAGTCACTAAACCTTTCTACATCAGTAAGAACTTGAATACAGCAGGGAAGTATATCAGCAAGGTACTTTCTGAATTCATCGTTGAGAGCCAAAGCAAAGTTGCTCCACAAGATGCAGAATCTAAAATCAGAAAAGAGAATGACAAGTAAGATCATTAACCAAAGTATCTGTTCTAAAATGCCACACACAAAAGTATGTGCGGTATTTTAATACCCATTGAAATTCAAATTATCTTACAAGAGCAATGTGAACAGGTCTGTTAGCAACAGGCAAGCTGAAGGATAACCATATTTCTGATATCAGATAGAGCAACTCTGGTAGATACTTGGAGATGTGCTACAAACACAAAATCAATTAAAATATCTTTAGAAAATAACGAATCCAAAATAATGACAAGAGTACAAGAAAGAAAATATTATTAAAACAAAAAGATTATCTGGCAAACAATAGATACCAAGGTTCCAAGCTTCCATGTTATAAATTCTTTTGGACCATCCTCATATGTCGTACAATGTGAAAGAGATCAGGCGTGGATTGGCAGGTGAACTGTTCGCAAACCCTCAAAGAACCACATTTGATGAACTCACATTTCAAACGTTAATTTCCAGCCAAATTAAAAAGTAAGGTTGCGATGGAATGAGAGCAAAAATTCCCGTATCTGTCTTTATTGTAATTCATGTGAGCTAGTAAACTAACCTTAGGCAAATAAGGGACACGGCCAAGGCCCATGGACTGTACATGCAAAGTGAGAAGACAAACAAATAAGTCCCAGGACTAACAGTGCCAAAAGTAGAAAGGAACAAAGCAAGATAGCAATATAACAATCCTGCTTAAGAAAGAGCTGTAAAACAATGAGAAAAAAGATGCCTAACCGAGTCTCCAGACCTTGAAAATGAACATAAGAGATCCGACCACTTTCTGGTGGTAGCTTGACAGAGATGGATCCCTGAGTATCCGCATGAGTGAGTTGATAGCAACCTGCGGCAGTAGATTATAGTTAGACAAGCTAAAATTGGAAACAATAAGGCCCTGTTTGACCATATATTTTGGCAACGTTTTTTCAAATCTTTTTTGAAAACATTGCTTGTTCATAGAGTAATGATCTATTTTTGAAATTCTGAAATTATTTTCAAGTTCCCAAAATCTAGTTTAGGGTAGATTTTGGGTGAAACTTGTTCTCCCACTCACAAAACTTCAAATATTTTTCAAATAAAATGTATGTCCAAACATAATCTTAACTTCCAAAAATTATTTTTCAAAACTACTTGAAAAATTATTTTTTCAAGTTTCAACTAAATCTATGTCCAAACCAGCGTTGTCAAATCTATTTGAAAACATTGCTTGTTCATCGAGTAATGATCTATTTTTGAAATTCTGAAATTATTTTCAAGTTCCAAAAATCTAGTTTAGGGTAGATTTTGGGTGAAACTTGTTCTCCCACTCACAAAACTTCAAATATTTTTCAAATAAAATGTTTGTCCAAACATAATTTTAACTTCCAAAAATTATTTTTCAAAACTACTTGAAAAATTATTTTTTCAAGTTTCAACTAAATCTATGTCCAAACCAGCGTTGTCAAATGAAAAAAGCGCAAAAAAGCTCTAAGGTCCGTTGGGGCTTTAAGCACAAAGCGCAAATAAAGTGTGGACTTTAATGAAAAAAGGCGCAACTGAAGAAAAGGTAAAAAAAAAAAAAAAAATATATATATATATATATATATATATATATATATATATATAGTCCAAGACTTATAATTATAAGCAAGAATAAATAGTATATGGACAAAAAAAAAGGGCAGCCCGGTGCACTAAGCTCCCGCTATGCGCGGGGTCCGGGGAAGGGCCGGACCACAAGGGTCTATAGTACGCAGCCTTACCCTGCATTTCTGCAAGAGGCTGTTTTCAAGATATTGGAAAAAAAATATACGATAAAGCGAAATATCAATTGTTTAATATCGTTTTTTCATAATTACAAACACTGGCAAGGAATAGTATGCTTTAGAGCCTTGATGCGATACTAAAGCGCCCACAAAGCGAGGCAAAGCGTCCAACATATTTTGAGCCTCGCTTCAGAGCTAAAATCAATTGACGTTCAGTAAGATAGCACAAAAAAACAAAGAGAACCAAAAGATAAACCTACGAATCTACCGTTGTCTAAAACCATCATTATAATACTATATTGACAAAGTCTAGAGTGTAAAGTAAATTGAAATTATATGTTATCAATTTTTTTGGAAGGACTTATAAAAATGACATTGAAATATGATTTATAGAGTAATGGGTCAAAGAAGAGATAATGGATCGCAAAGCACAGACAGAAAGGCACATACTATGGCAAACCATATAATAACTAGCAAATGAGTAGGACTCTTTCCCACTTGTGGGGAAGAGAAGCGGCATTTCATTTCTTTTGTTTGTTAGAGGGAGAAGGTGTTATAGTTATAGGTGCTCAAACTCTGAAAGCAGTCAGAAAGGATGTAACCCCTGCCAATAAGTAGAAGAAACTTAAGTTCTAGTCCCTCACAAACAAAGAAGACAAACTACCTGATGGTTTTGAAGCTGCTTATGCATGTCCGTCCCAACCTCATCGTTGTCATTCTCTCCATCACTCAAAGGATCACTGATGACCTCAACCGGGAACCGCCGATTTAATCTCTGCGATGCGGTGCTCCCCAAAATCATTGGCTCACGTTTTTCCAATCGTCCTCGGATTTCTTCAAATTCCTTGTGCTGTATATGCAATACCTATTGTATCAAGAACAAATTCCTCAGCAGTATAAACCTTTATAATGTTGGGATGCTAGTGATGATAGGGAAAAAAGACTAACTCAGACCTGCACCCTATGTTTAACCATAAGCTTGTGAATAGAAGGAATAAAAATGGTGAAGTCCTCTCCAAGAGCATGAGCTAGACCAGAAAGTGCATCAATAGAATCCTTCCTGAGCTCTTCTTTGTTCCTGTAAATGGAAGGGGCACCACAATTTATCAACACAAACTTAAAGAAAGTATCACAGAGATCACATAGTACAAAGCTTTTATCAAGTAAGAACTTGCAATCCAGTCTGCCTCAGAATTAAAACACAATTTGCGTGATAGGGTCAAAAACAAGAAGATAAAATTAGTGAATAATATAAAGACCGGTAATAGAATCACCCAGCAATTGCTCATGAAGAATAAGGTAAGAAATAGTATGAAAAGGAAAGATAACTGTATTTCTGAGGGAACGTTGTAGCATAACCAAAATTGAAACACTAATAAAATGTGATTAGCCACTCAGAATTCTTAGTTGAGCCAAAATTACTCGATGACCTTCAAGTAAAAATCGGTTACAACTAATATATACTCCAAAGTAATAAATTAAAATAGAAGGTTGTTTTTTACATAAGCGAGTCCATAGATAGAGATGGATGAGGATTTGATATTTGAGAGTGAACCTCTTAAAGTCAACATCAAAACAACGTAGAACAATAAATCTTTGTCATTTCATTTGTTATCTTTTTCATGAGAGAATAAGTCTCATATATCCTCGGTGATTAATGTGAGGGAAAAAAATCAGACCCGTCCAAGACAAGCTTCAAGTGATGCCCCAAAGAAGATATGTGTCCAGTGAACAGAAAAATTGAAACAAAAAGAAGAAAAGAGGTAACAAAAATATTCCATCAAATGGAAAAATGAACTTGGAAGGACTCCCTTTTATACCAACCTACACACGAGGTATCAATCTTGTGAGAGTTTTGATTGCACCGCGTCTTACTTCTTTTAAGCATCCAATTTAAACAACCGAATAAGTGTAGGAAGAAGCAGATGCATATGCTCATCTAGTGTCCCTGCAAAGTAAGATGAGACCACTAGATACCTCAACATCAAAGTGATACAAACCAAGACATGGAGCAGAGAAAACAAAGGAAGACTGACCACCAAAAACATCAAGCGTTTGGAGAATAGTACTAACGTATGTGAAGTCACTAAACATTTCTACATCAGTAAGAACTTGAATACAGCACGGAAGTATATCAGCAAGGTACTTTCTGAATTCATCGTTGAGAGCCAAGCAAAGTTGCTCCACAAGATGCAGAATCTAAAATCAGAAAAGAGAATGACAAGTAAGATCATTAACCAAAGTATCTGATCTAAAATGCCACACACAAAAGTATGTGCGTTATTTTAATACCCACTGAAATTCTAATTATCTTACAGGAGCAATGTGAACAGGTCTGTTAGCAACAGGCAAGCTGAAGGATGACCATATTTCTAATATCAGAGAGAGCAACTCTGGCAGATACTTGCAGATGTGCTACAAACACAAAATCAAATAAAATATCTTTAGAAAATTACGACTCCAAAATAATGACAAGAGTACAAGAAAGAAAATATTATTAAAACAAAAAGATTACATGGCAAACAATAGATACCAAGGTTCCAAGCTTCCATGTTATAAATTCTTTTGGACCATCCTCACATGTCGTACAATGTGAAAGAGATCAGGCGTGGATTGGCAGGTGAACTGTTCGCAAACCCTCAAAGAACCACATTTGATGAACTCACATTTCAAACGTTAATTTCCAGCCAAATTAAAAAGTAAGGTTGCAATGGAATGAGAGCAAAAATTCCCGTATCTGTCTTTATTGTAATTCATGTGAGCTAGTAAACTAACCTTAGGCAAATAAGGGACACGGCCAAGGCCCATGGACTGTACATGCAAAGTGAGAAGACAAACAAATAAGTCCCAGGACTAACAGTGCCAAAAGTAGAAAGGAACAAAGCAAGATAGCAATATAACAATCCTGCTTAAGAAAGAGTTGTAAAACAATGAGAAAAAAGATGCCTAACCGAGTCTCCAGACCTTGAAAATAAACATAAGAGATCCGACCACTTTTTGGTGGTAGCTTGACAGAGATGGATCCCTGAGTATCCGCATGAGTGAGTTGATAGCAACCTGCGGCAGTAAATTACAGTTAGACAAGCTAAAATTGGAAACAATAAGACCCTGTTTGACCATATATTTTGGCAACGCTTTTTCAAATCTTTTTTGAAAACATTGCTTGTTCATCGAGTAATGATCTATTTTTGAAATTCTGAAATTATTTTCAAGTTCCAAAAATCTAGTTTAGGGTAGATTTTGGGTGAAACTTGTTCTCCCACTCACAAAACTTCAAATATTTTTCAAATAAAATGTTTGTCCAAACATAATTTTAACTTCCAAAAATTATTTTTCAAAACTACTTGAAAAATTATTTTTTCAAGTTTCAACTAAATCTATGTCCAAACCAGCGTTGTCAAATGAAAAAAGCGCAAAAAAGCTCTAAGGTCCGTTGGGGCTTTAAGCACAAAGCGCAAATAAAGTGTGGACTTTAATGAAAAAAGGCGCAACTGAAGAAAAGGTAAAAAAAAAAAAAATATATATATATATATATATATAGTCCAAGACTTATAATTATAAGCAAGAATAAATAGTATATGGACAAAAAAAAAGGGCAGCCCGGTGCACTAAGCTCCCGCTATGCGCGGGGTCCGGGGAAGGGCCGGACCACAAGGGTCTATAGTACGCAGCCTTACCCTGCATTTCTGCAAGAGGCTGTTTTCAAGATATTGGAAAAAAAATATACGATAAAGCGAAATATCAATTGTTTAATATCGCTTTTTCATGATTACAAACACTGGCAAGGAATAGTATGCTTTAGAGCCTTGATGCGATACTAAAGCGCCCACAAAGCGAGGCAAAGCGTCCAACATATTTTGAGCCTCGCTTCAGAGCTAAAATCAATTGACGTTCAGTAAGATAGCACAAAAAAACAAAGAGAACCAAAAGATAAACCTACGAATCTACCGTTGTCTAAAACCATCATTATAATCCTATATTGACAAAGTCTAGAGTGTAAAGTAAATTGAAATCATATGTTATCAATTTTTTTGGAAGGACTTATAAAAATGACATTGAAATATGATTTATAGAGTAATGGGTCAAAGAAGAGATAACAGTAATCAAATGACCTGGATCGCAAAGTACAGAATGGCACATACTATGGCAAACCATATAATAACTAGCAAACAAGTAGGACTATTTCCCTCTTGTGGGGAAGAGAAGCGGCATTCATTTCTTTTGTTTGTTAGAGGGAGAAGGTGTTGTTATAGTTATAGGTGCTCAAACTCTGAAAGCAGTCAGAAAGGATGTAACCCCTACAAATAAGTACAAGAAACTTAAGTTCCAGTCCCTCACAAACAAAGAAGACAAACTACCCGATGGTTTTGAAGCTGCTTATGCATGTCCGTCCCAACCTCATCGTTGTCATTCTCTCCATCACTCAAAAGATCACTGATGACCTCAACCGGGAACCGCCGATTTAATCTCTGCGCTGCGGTGCTCCCCAAAATCAGTGGCTCACGTTTTTCCAATCGTCCTCGGATTTCTTCAAATTCCTTGTGTTGTATATGCAATACCTATTATATCAAGAACAAATTCCTCAGCAGTATAAACCTTTATAATGTTGGGATGCTAGTGATGATACGGGAAAAAGACTAACTCGGACCTGCAGCATATGTTTAACCATAAGCTTGTGAATAGAAGGAATAAAAATGGTGAAGTCCTCTCCAAGAGCACGAGCTAGACCACAAAGTGCATCAACAGAATCCTTCCTCAGCTCTTCTTTGTTCCTGTAAATGGAAGGAGCACCACAATTTATCAACACAAACTTAAAGAAAGTATCACAGAGATCACATAGTACAAAGCTTTTATCAAGTAAGAACTTGCAATCCAGTCTGCCTCAGAATTAAAACACAATTTGAGTGATAGGGTCAAAAACAAGAAGATAAAATTAGTGAATAATATAAAGATCGGTAATAGAATCACCCAGCAATTGCTCATGAAGAATAAGGTAAGAAATAGCATGAAAAGGAAAGATAATTGTATTTCTGAGGGAACGTTGTAGCATAACCAAAATTGAAACACTAATAAAATGTGATTAGCCACTCAGAATTCTTAGTTGAGCCAAAATTAATCGATGACCTTCAAGTAAAAATCAGTTACAACTAATATATACTCCAAAGTAATAAATTAAAATAGAAGGTTGTTTTTTACATAAGCGAGTCCATAGATAGAGATGGATCGGGATTTTATATTTGAGAGTGTACCCCTTATAGTCAACATCAAAACAACGTAGAACAGTAAATCTTTGTCATTTCATTTGTTATCTTTTTCATGAGAGAATAAGTCTCATATATCCTCGGTGATTAATGTGAGGGAAAAAAATCAGACCCGTCCAAGACAAGCTTCAAGTGATGCCCCAAAGAAGATATGTGTCCGGTGACCAGCAAAATAGAAACAAAGAGAAGAAAAGAGGTAACAAAAATATTCCATCAAATGGAAAAAAGAACTTGGAAGGACTCCCTTTTATACCAACCTACACACGAGGTATCAATCTTGTGGGAGTTTTGATTGCACCGCGTCTTACTTCTACTGAATCATCCAATTTAAACAACCGAATAAGTGTAGGAAGAAGCATATGCATATGCTCATCTAGTGTCCCTGCAAAGTAAGATGAGACCAGTAGATACCTCAACATCAAAGTGATACAAACCAAGACATGGAGCAGAGAAAACAAAGGAAGACTGACCACCAAAAACATCAAGCGTGTGGAAAATAGTAATAACGTATGTGTAGTCACTAAACCTTTCTACATCAGTAAGAACTTGAATACAGCAGGGAAGTATATCAGCAAGGTACTTTCTGAATTCATCGTTGAGAGCCAAAGCAAAGTTGCTCCACAAGATGCAGAATCTAAAATCAGAAAAGAGAATGACAAGTAAGATCATTAACCAAAGTATCTGTTCTAAAATGCCACACACAAAAGTATGTGCGGTATTTTAATACCCATTGAAATTCAAATTATCTTACAAGAGCAATGTGAACAGGTCTGTTAGCAACAGGCAAGCTGAAGGATAACCATATTTCTGATATCAGATAGAGCAACTCTGGTAGATACTTGGAGATGTGCTACAAACACAAAATCAATTAAAATATCTTTAGAAAATAACGAATCCAAAATAATGACAAGAGTACAAGAAAGAAAATATTATTAAAACAAAAAGATTATCTGGCAAACAATAGATACCAAGGTTCCAAGCTTCCATGTTATAAATTCTTTTGGACCATCCTCATATGTCGTACAATGTGAAAGAGATCAGGCGTGGATTGGCAGGTGAACTGTTTGCAAACCCTCAAAGAACCACATTTGATGAACTCACATTTCAAACGTTAATTTCCGGCCAAATTAAAAAGTAAGGTTGCAATGGAATGAGAGCAAAAATTCCCATATCTGTCTTTATTGTAATTCATGTGTGCTAGTAAACTAACCTTAGGCAAATAAGGGACACAGCCAAGGCCCATGGACTGTACATGCAAAGTGAGAAGACAAACAAATAAGTCCCAGG
Organism: Nicotiana noctiflora; assembly: GCA_032618575.1. NCBI lineage: Eukaryota > Viridiplantae > Streptophyta > Magnoliopsida > Solanales > Solanaceae > Nicotiana > Nicotiana noctiflora. The sequence continues at coordinate 48,217 of JASVEL010013550.1, forward strand.
ACTAACAATGCCAAAAGTAGAAAGGAACAAAGCAAGATAGCAATATAACAATCCTGCTTAAGAAAGAGTTGTAAAACAATGAGAAAAAAGATGCCTAACCGAGTCTCCGGACCTTGAAAATGAACATAAGAGATCCGACCACTTTCTGGTGGTAGCTTGACAGAGATGGATCCCTGAGTATCCGCATGAGTGAGTTGATAGCAACCTGCGGCAGTAGATTATAGTTAGACAAGCTAAAATTGGAAACAATAAGGCCCTGTTTGACCATATATTTTGGCAACGTTTTTTCAAATCTTTTTTGAAAACATTGCTTGTTCATAGAGTAATGATCTATTTTTGAAATTCTGAAATTATTTTCAAGTTCCCAAAATCTAGTTTAGGGTAGATTTTGGGTGAAACTTGTTCTCCCACTCACAAAACTTCAAATATTTTTCAAATAAAATGTATGTCCAAACATAATCTTAACTTCCAAAAATTATTTTTCAAAACTACTTGAAAAATTATTTTTTCAAGTTTCAACTAAATCTATGTCCAAACCAGCGTTGTCAAATGAAAAAAGCACAAAAAAGCTCTAAGGCGCAACTGAAGAAAAAGGCGCAACTGAAGAAAAAGTGTGGACTAATAACACGGTTGATTAACTTTTAAGTTGCACTAAACGTCAAATTGAAATGAAATGCAATTCTACAAGCTGTATTAGGTCCCTGAAAAATTTGTGTGCTCTTCAGAAGCAGAGTTTTTTTGCCTTATAACCGAGACAACAAGTTATTCTGAGAAATGTAAAAGTAGAACAAGTATTAGCACATGTCTGTAATACAAACCATCATGTAATATTCTGATATATTATGTGTATGTTCCAACACAATTTTTTTCTTTTTCTTCTTTTCTTCCTGTTAGGCAAAAGTACAACTGCATTAGAATAAAATATTACAAGGAAAGAGCTATACATCAAATCTCTGTCCTATTAAGTGCAAATTACAGAATGATGTGTGATGTAATAAAATAGTGTCATATCTTTCAAATTCAACGAAAAATGGCTTCACAATTGGTAGATTAAGATTTTTCTAAACAATGGTAGGTCAAAGCCGTGAAGAGACTACACTGCACTATAGCAGAGAAATGAGAAAACAGGAAAGTGAGCAAATAACATTCAAGAAAGAACTTTAGACGAACTGTAGAGTTCAAATGTGGTATGAAGCAGTTAAAGAATCACCTTTTAGCTAGGTACATGACATCTATGAGTAGCAAAAAAGTACGCCAACTTCAATTAATCCCAGGCACAAAATATGAGCGATCCAATTTGGGAGTCTCTTCTCTTTTGTTTCACCGCGAATTAAAGGACTAATGAAGAGAGTTCAACAAACAAAAATATTGTGTTAATAATGAGGATTTGTCAGAGTATATAAATTAGTGCACAGTTAGTTTAATTACACTGATGGGCTACACATCCCTGAAATATGAGGCTTCAGTGATGAACTCTCGTGAATAGCAGCCACATAACAGAACAAGATAAGAGAGCACAAACATAATCATATGCAAAAGAGTGAGAAAGAGTCGAACCACAATGTGAAAACATGCAAAATCGATATGGTTAGATTTTTCTATTGAGACTACTTTGCCTCTCGTATTTTCTGGTTTCATCTATCTGTAAAAAAAATTCAGTCCACATCCAAAGAAATATGATTATGTTAAACTTTTAATCACTTTGTATGTGAACAGTGTTAAGGAGAATCATTATACTTTCTAAAATTTTGGACAAATGAAGAATGTGTTTCTAATATTGCACAAGATCTCAAGTGTCTTCAACATTTATAACCTTACATGTTACATAACTACAATTTAGTCATTTTTTCTATACGCTAGTTGTATGCAGAAAACTCTGGAAACCATTATAATTGCAACTGCTGTTGAATTCCTCAAGCATAAGCAGATTCTATGGAAAAAAGAAAATTCAATGCATGTGTGACATCCGGCATATATATGCATCCACAGTATACAATATGCTTGCTTACGATACCATGGTGCTTCTCCAGCAGAGAACTATTTTACTACAAATGCAGGGGACTATGCCCTTAATCTACATAATTTATTTCCATTTGAATGCTCTAAAAAAATTAAAAATTTTCCTCTTTATTTGCATATATCTCACCCCTCATCAAACATACGTTGTTTCCATTTGAATGCTTTAAATTTAGATGATCAACTTTATAATTCTTTAGCCTTTAGTTGCAAACTCCCTCCTTCTCTGTTTTCTTTGAAGTTTAGATTATCTTAACTTGTATGTGAGAAATCATATGTGAAATGCACTTGGCCATATTATTATTCTTGCAACTGAAGTTGCTAATTTTGTTTCCTTCTTTTTCCTATATTCGTTTCTGGTTTATCTCTATCTAGCCCTTTTTCAGGATTTTCAACACAGATTACAAATTATTCAAGATATTGCCAACTTTGAAATCTCATCAACAATAACTTTTTTACAATAGCATGTTCAAAGTAAAATTAGTCATCTGAACCCGTATAACATCAAATTTATCTCTTCAATCACTTAAGAAATAAGAAACTCAAAAAATTAGTTCCATATCTCTCTGTCACAATAGGTTGTGTATCCTAAAAAGAGTAAGATTTTTAGCTGTATTGACTAATATAGGTTATAAATAAGTAGTTTTTTCTAAAATAAAGTGAAGCCTTTAATTTATTCTCTAAAAAAGATATGCATTTCTGTCAGAAGAGAATTCCCATTCTTGAAGCTCCATCTAAATTCCAAAATAACACATACACAGTAGAATCCAATATTCTATCATGAAGGTTGGACTAATAAGAGTCTATTATGCAGAGTGAGAATAAGAGAGTCATGACAGGGATTACATTGTTAATCAACTCACTATTGAAATAAAATGATAAATATTCTCATGGATGCTCCTTATAACTCAGACTGTTATCTAAGCACTTTCAAGTTTTCAAGAAATTAAATTCGGCATTTTCTAGATGCATGGTTGCTCCTTTCTGATGATTTAGTTCACAATAAGATTAACTCGGTCGACTTACTTTTTGGCAAACTTATATGATGTAAAATTTAGAAATCAAAGGATAAAAAACTTTCTATGTGTTGCCTCTGAGCAGAGCATATTGTGACAACCTTTAGGTATTGACTTTGGGTCCTTGCATCTTGGACTGGACAACAGAACAATAATGAAACGACTCCCTTTCTTTCTCTCCATCTCTGAGTTTTCTATTTACTGTTATTTCTATTACTTTACTTGGTTCATTTGTTACTTGCGCCGTTTTAAATAGGAAAACCCTTACTGTTAATTGTGAGGGCAATTCAACGGTCTGATTTTATCTCGAAAATTGACAAAGAAATACAAGGAAAAATCTGAAGCAAAATTTACATTACCTATTAGTCTCTTTTAGGGTCCAAAATCAGCCAACAAACATGGAAAAAGCACTCTATTTCCCCTTTTCAACCACCGATAATACCATAACCTTCCAATGATCAAATTTAAGCCCAACCACTAACCAGACGTAAATAGACACATTAAAAGTAAAATTACAAGAGAGGGGAAAAATGAGAAAAAATTGAGCATCGGTAAGCGTACCTAGGAATTTCGAAATAGCCTCTGTCTGTGTAAAATTAACCTACCTGTAACTTTATAGAACTTTGACTCAAAATTCATTTGCTTCAACAACGATAGAAGAGGGGAATCATCAAACATGCTTCGAGATAGGTATGCTGCAGATTAACAGGGAAAACATTGGCGGAAGCAACAGGAGAGTAGGTATCTATAAACCACATGTTCACACGAGACATGACTGTTAGAGCACCGCAAGTTTTCCAGGTCAAAGTAAGAATATCTCTAACCGAAATTCCTTAAATACCCCTGAGAGGACGACGAAGAGCTGCTAACTCCCGCTTCTAAATAGTAGGAATGTCATGTCAACGGCATATTACATAGGTATCTCAGTGTTTATAATCATGTTTCCAACTTCAGATTGCTACCAAGGCCTAACTGTATATGCCAATAGAAACAGGCAGAAACATTTTGTTGAAGAGACAGTAATATTATATTAAGACGAATTGTACAAAGTAAAGGACTTTCTGTTACACCAAAACGGTTTAAGAAAGAAACTCAAAATAACAATTAAGCATAACTACAGGAGGACCAGAGAAGGCTGCATCTTTGACATTTCAAGCAGTAGGAAATGAAGGAAGCACTCAAGTATCACTGATTTTGTCGGTCAGGGAAGATATTAGCTGAGTCAAACGAGATTAATGTTACGTGGACTGGCTATTGGCTAAAAGTATCAGAAACAGGTTATCTCCGTTGCGCACAGGAGCCCCCACAGAAAATGGCATTTAAGCTTCACATAACTCTAAAAGAAGTATCATTATCTCTTTCAATTCCCAAAGACCTGAATTATGTTATATGTCTTTCTTGATATCATCTTTTGGATACAAGGTTACAAATAACTATGTCCAAGAATTTCCGATGGCAAATCAAGAAACAACTCAAGATATTTTTTGTTTTACTTATGGTGTAGCCGTGTAGAATGGAACTTGCAAATGAAGCTGAATCTATCTTAGAGCTCCTATGGATTCAGATAGGATTATACTTGATGTACATAAGTCCAGCATATTGTCAGTACTGTTTATGAATTACACCTTACCATTTCAAGATAAAACGCAAGATGTGGCATGACCTAAAATCTTGGACAAAGTTACTCATAGAGAGCAATAACAATAATATTTGTGTCCAAGATATTTGGTTTTGGCACATCTTATGTCATCTTTTTATCCTCAATTCATCAAAAATCAAAATCAGAGCACTAAATGTATGTATGGTCACACTTCCTCACCAATTCAATCAAATGTAACAGCACAAGTAAAAAAAATACACAGCAACTTAAAAGAGAACGGCAAAACGAAAATTAAATAATAGAACAAATTTAGCAAATAACTCCAAGCGAATTTGAAAGAACCTTAGGGATTGCCTCTAGTGCAGAGGTCAGCAAGAACTCTATTGAGAGCATCAATATTACCGGCACCGGTGGTTGCAACTGGATAACGGGTCGCCTGACTGGTGGTAGCCATGCTTAATTCACACACGCGCCACCACAAAAAACCCTAACACGATCGACAGAACATTTTATTTTAGTGTGATGTGCTGCTGCTATACACATACACAATAAGAGAAATTATAGAAATACACATGCGGTAAGAATTGGGCCGTCGTCGGAGGCGATGGTTACGGCGGCGGAGGTGGTGGCGGGGTCGTCGGAAAGAGGAGTGGTGGTGGAGAATGACACGTGGCCGAATAATAGACCGTGGATGTCGCCGGAGGATGAGAAAGGACGGTGGAGGATAGAGGCTAAAGTAGTGCCGGAGATTTGAATCTTGTGTATAGAGAGATCATCCATGATTTGCTGAAAAGATTTGGGTGAAGGTAGAAAGTAATAAATTGGTGGTGACCAAATTGGATACAAAAAACGGTTTTTTCCTTTTACTTACTACTACTATTTAGAATTTAGAAGAGGGAATTAATGGAAATAGTATTAGTACCCGCGATATCAAATTGTGATACATGTTACTCCAATTATCTACAAATTACCTTAAAATATGAATATTTCATATAAAAATTATATAATATTGGATATTAATTATGAAGTAGGATATAAAATTATTATTTAAATCTTGTAGTACGCAATTTTTTATTTATTTGTAGCAACCTAACCCCTTAATTTTAGTACTTTCATTTTATTCCGGTGTCAATATTAAAACGTATTAAATAAGTGATGTTGTGATATGTCTTGTTTGAGCATATTATATCATATTATTTTAACAAAATTCTTACTATCACTTTGTTTTTGACTAAAAGTCAAATATGTCTTATTCATCATATCATTTTTACTCAAATTCTTTTTTAATTTTTGTTGTTTTCTTGTAGTTATTGTATTATTTATTATTTAATACGATTAACTGTTATATAATTTTTTATTAGCTTAATAATTAAATTATTATCTTTCTTATTATCCTTTAATAGTCTTTAATAGATATGAGCATTTTAATCATTTAAATTTATTAGTAATATTTTAAATATAATTTAATAACTTAAATTTATTTATTTTCAATTAATTTAAAGTATTAATATCCTCAAACTACCTTTTTTTTATACATCTTTTCCCTATTATGAATTTTAATAGTTTTTATATTAATTGAGTTTGTTATTTGTGACTGTGGGTTCAATTCCCACAGGTCCTGGACTTATTAATTGAGTTTGTTATTTGTTGTTAGTTAATTGTAGACGGTTGCAGTAATCATTTTATTGTTGTCATTCGGAATAATTATCGTTTAAACTGCTTATTATTGTTATTATCATTTTTGTAATTGTTTTCTCTCAGTAGGGCCCTGACCTTCCTCGTCACTACTCCATCGAGGTTAGGCTTGGCACTTATTGAGTACCGCCGTGGTGTACTCATGCTACTCTTCTCTTTACATTATTTTCAAAAATAAAAAATTATTAAATAAAAAATCTCATCTCAAATTCAAATAATTCTTATCATTCTATGTTGTAAAGTGGACCGCATTTTCAAAATATTATGTTGTGCTTTCAAACTTAAACTAACTGCACTCAATTTAGATATCAATCATAGAAAAATATTTTCTTAATTGTTTGAATATATTATATCTAAATGTTATAGTAATATTTTTACTATCATTTTATTTATTTACATATTTTTTATTATAGTTTTAAGATACAAATTTAATTTTTAATTTTTATTAGTTCCTATATTATGTATTTTTAAATTTTTATTTATTTATTTTCATAAATAAGACTTCAATTTCGTGGTATTCTCCATAGTTTGATCATTCTCAACTTAGTTTTAAAAAATTTCTAATCTCAAATGCAAATAGACTTTCCCTTTCGTTGCTAATAGTAAATTTTTAATAATTTAACATAGTTTTGTAATTTTAATCTAATATATAGTTTTATTACGTTTTATGTGGCTTTTTATTAGATGAATATTAATTTTTTAATCATAAAATAATTATTTATTTTGTTTTAAAAATATTTCTCGATAATTTTAAATTTTAGTAATATTTTAAGTGTTGTATATTTATTTTACTTTATTTTATAAACTTATGATTTTCAAATTTCCTCACGTTATCTTTAATTTATTAATTATTCAATATTTTATTTTGTTGATTTTATCTATTAGACTTGAGTTATGTGAACTTATCCATATTATGAATTTTCTTATCATAATATAAAAATCTTTATCATTTCAAATTTAAATAAGTTTTAGCCTCTTCTCTATGATAAAAAATAAATTTTTATTTTTCTCTATTTATTCTTTATTTTTAATATTATATTATTCAATAACTAATATTATTTCGTTGTCATGTGGATTTTTATTAGCTTGTTTGAATTTAATAACTATTTCTACCGAAATTATATTCATGGCCAAAATAAATAAAAATTTAAAAACTTTTTCATCTCAAATTCAAATAACTTTTATCATTCTATTTTCTAGTTTGGATCGCATTTTCAAAAAAATATGTTATGCTTTCAAATTTAAATTAACCGCACTCAATTCAAATATTAATCGTAGAAAAATATTTTCTTAATTATTTGCCCACCTTGTGGGAATATACTGGGTTGTTGTTGTTGTTGTTGTTGTTGTTGCTTGATTTATCAATATTAATATGACTTTAATATTCTTGTTATTAAAATATTTTACTGATATTTAATTTGTTTACCTTATAAATAATTTGTATACGTTATGTAAGATCTCAATTTACGTCTTTCTATATTTTTATTTTTTCTATTCTATTTTTTAATTAATTTTTTACCTCCATATTTCTAGCTAATATAGAAGAAAATCTATGGATGGATCAATATATATATATATATATATATATATATATATATATATATATATATATATATTATATATATATATATATATATATATCGAATTTGCCTAAGATCTATTAAGATTATGTATAAGATTCATTAAACTACTTCCATTAATTATATTTCTATATATAACTTTTAATTATTAATGTTGTCCCAAAGTTGCCAAGTGGCTTCATTTTAGCTTGCCACTTGGCTTAACCACAATGCATACTATTCTCCTTTTAATATAATATATGGATATTTTCTTAATTATTTGTACATATTATATCTTAATATCTGTAACGACCCAACCGGTGGTTTTGAGATACGGCGCGTTATTCAGCAGTTTGAGGCCATGAGCAACTTCATCTCAAGTATATTGACTTGTGTGTATGGTCAGAATTAAAATTCAAGAAGTTTGGAGTCAAATTTAAATGAAAATTCTCATTTCCAAAGCTTAAAATTGAAGAAATGAACTAGGATTGGAATTTTGAGTATACTACCTCGGAATTGAGATTTGAAGGTTTCAACATGTTCATATGATGATTTCGGACTTGGGCGTATGCCTGGATCGGGTTTTGGATAACCCGGGAGCGTTTTGGCGCATATTATGGAAGATAGCATTTTAGAAGAAATTGCATCAATTTGGCTTAAAATGCATTTTTGTGTTATTGATGTCCGTTTGGGATTTCGAGACTGGGAGTAGCTCCGTATGGTTATTCTGGATTTGGGAGCGCGATCGGAAGTGAATTCGGAGGTCGTGGGTCATTTTGGAGTCGTTTGGCTAAAGATAGAAAATTGAAGGTTTTTGAGAAAATTTGACCGGTAGTGGAAATTTTGATATCTGACTCAAAATGCAAATCTTATGGTTTGGATAGCTTCATTAGGTGATTTGGGACTTAGGAGTGTGTCCGGAATATTTTTGTGATGACCGGTGTAGAACTAAGGTTGAATTGGCAAAGTTAGTATTTTGGCGAATTTCGGTTGATACGTGAGATTTTGATCCGAGGGTCAGAATGGAATTCCGAAAGTTTCTGTAGCTTCGATATATCATTTTGGACGTGTGTGCAAAATTTGAAGTCAATCGGATGCGATTTGATAGGTTTCGGCATCGGAAATAGAAGTTGGAAACTTCAAAGTTCATAAAGTTTGAATCGGGGTGTAATTCATGGTTTTAGAGTTGTTTGATGTGGTTTGAGGCCTCGAGCAAGTCCGTAATGTGTTTTGGGGTTGGTTGGTATGATTGATTAGGGTCCCGGGGGCCTCGGGTGTGTTTCGGGTTGTGATCACGCTCTTATTTGATGTTTCAACCTTTGCTTCTTTGAACATAAAGGGGTACCATATCAGGTATATTATCTCCAAATTCAGTTTTGTTTGAATCATTAGATCCGTATCGTAATTTCGGAGCCATAGCAAAAAGAATCATCGAATTTGGACATCGTATGAGGAAGTTATGCTCATTTCCGTGCCGAGAAAAGTGCTGGTGTCTGTCAGAACCGCAGATGCGGAACCGCAAAAGCGGAAATAGAACCGCAAAAGCGGTCCCGCCTATGCGAAAATTATCCGTAAAAGCAAAAAATAGGCATGGTTAGTGTTTAAAAAGCGAGAAGTTTAGTATTTTGGGCATATCTTCAGTTCTAGAGCTCCGATTGAGGTGATTTTCGCGGTGTTGTTCTCGTCTCATCAAGGAGGTAAATATAAGAACTTTATTTTGATGTTTCTCCATGATTATTTCATTGTTAATGGAGGATTAATGGAGGGTTTGAGCCCTAGGCCTAAATTTTAGGAAATCTTTGATTTGAATGGGCAAACGGAGTTCGATTTTGATAAATTGTATATGCACGGACTCGTGTTGAGATAAGAAACCCGAATATATAACTTTCGTAATTTTTCGAGAAGCGTACCGAAAGTCGGGTTTTGGCAACTTGTGGGTTTTGGTGTATTTTGAATTGTTTTGGTTGGGTAATGCCCAATTGGCCTATTTTGATGTGATTCTATTAATTTTTATCAGATACTATGCCTGTGGAGGTTGACATTCACGGAAGAGAGTTGTCTATTAGCGGTTTTGTACCGGAGTCGAGGTAAGTGGCTTGTCTAACCTCGTGTGGGGGAACTTTCACCCCTAGGATATTATGTGATAGTTTAAATGCCTTGTACGCGAGGTGACGGGCATGTACATGCACTGGTTGTTGTAACACACACCATACTTGAATTGTCGGATTAGTGATATTCCTGTTCTTAGGTGATAAAAGCGTTACTTTACCCGGTATTAGTTAGAAAAGCATGATTAGCTAGGATTCAACATGTTTAATTGCCTAGTTGACTTACTTGAACTTCTTGATAAATAGTTGGCACTAGCTTCGGTGAAGTTGTAATTAAACATATTATACTCTCCCTGTGTGTTTTCTTTATTTGATGTATTGGTGGACTGCAGGTTCAATTCCCGGAGATCCCAGGGCTGTGGGTTCGATTCCCACTAGAGACCCGAAGTGATATTTGTAGGGACTGCGGGTTCGATTCCCGAGATCCCGAGTTATTTGTAGGGACTGCGGGTTCGATTCCTGGAGATCCGAGTTATTGAGATATGGATTGCGGGTTCGATTCCTGGAGATCCGAGTTATTGAGATATGGACTGTGGGTTCGATTCCCAGAGATCCGAGTTATTGAGATATGGACTGCGAGTTCGATTGCAGGAGATCCTGAGTTATTGAGATATGGACTGCGGGTTCAATTCCCGGAGATCCTGAGCTATTGATATATTATTGAGATGTGGACTGCGGGTTTGATTCCCGAAGATCTTGAGATTTATTGAGACATGGGCTGCGGGTTCGATTCCTGGAGACCTAGAGGTACTGTTAATGGGACCGTGGGTTCAATTCCCACATGTCCTGGATTTTTTAATTGAGTTTGTTACATGTTGTTAGCTTAATAGTAGACGGTTGCACTATCATTTTATTGTTGTTATTTCAGAATTATTATCATTTAAACTGCTTATTATTGTTATTATCATTTTTGTAACTGTTTTCTCTCAGTAGGGCCCTGACCTTCCTCGTCACTACTCCATCGAGGTTAGGCTTGGCACTTACCGAGTACCGCCGTGGTGTACTCATGCTACTCTTCTGCACACTTTTGTTGTGCAGATCCAGGTACATCAGAGCAGGCTCGTGCTAGGTGATTCCGCAGCTTTATGGGAGACTTCGAGGTATTATCCGCTACGTCCGCGGATCCGGAGGCTTTCCCTTCTATTCTAATAGTACTAGTTGACATTTTTCCTTCATCTCGTTGTTTAGATACTCTTTACACATAGAGCCACAGTTGTATTTCTCTTAGTCCGTGTTACCCGTGGGATTCCGGGTCTTGGTGGTGTTTATACAGTGTGTTTGACGGGTGTATGTGCCAAGCGGCACAGATTACATTCTTATTTATATTGTTTTCCGCTATTTCTTATTTAATGTTCATAAACTTGTATATTCCGCAATGTGTTAGGCTTACCTAGTCGTGGGACTGGGTGCCGTCATGACATGTTCACGATTGGTGAACTAGGGTCGTGACAATATCTTAGTAATATTTATGTATAATATATTTATTAGCTTGACTTACCAATATTAGTATGACTTTATTATTCTTGTTATTAAAATGTTTTACTGATATTTAATTTGTTTACCTTATAAATAATTTGTATACATTATGAATGATCTCAATTTACGTCTTTCTATATTTTTATTTTTTCTATTCTTTTTTTTAATTAATATTTTACCTCTATATTTCTAGCTAATATAGAAGAAAATCTATGGGTGGATCAATATATATATATATATATATATATATATATATATATATATATATATATATATATATATATATTTGCCTAAGATATATTTAGATTATGTATAAGATTCAAACTACTTCCATTAATTATATTTCTATATATAACTTTTAATTATTAATGTTGTCCCAAAGTTGCCAAGTGGGTTCATTTTAGCTTGCTAGTTGGCTTAACCACAATGCATTCTATTCTCCTTTTAATATAATATATGTATAAAATATTTATTTGCTTGATTTACCAATATTAATATGACTTTATTATTCTTGTTATTAAAAAGTATTACTAATATTTAATTTGTTTACCTTATAAATAATTTGTATACGTTATGTAAGATCTCAATTTACGTCTTTCTATATTTTTATTTTTTCTACTCTATTTTTTAATTACTTTTTTACCTCTATATTTCTAGCTAATATAGAAGAAAATCTATGGGCGGATCAATATATATATATATATATATATATATATATTGGATTTGCGTAAGATCTATTTAGATTATGTATAAGATTCAAACTACTTCCATTAATTATATTTCTATATATAACTTTTAGTTATTAATGTTGTCCCAAAGTTGCCAAGTTGATGTCACGCCCCAAAATGAGGGACATGACCGGCGCCTGACCGAGTAGCCCCAGTCAAGCGGACCTGGGTGCCTTTATATCCCACGCGTTACCCCCGTGTCGATTATTACTCATTAACCAAATATCTTACCAATAATGACTGATTTCACAATGGAGAAACATAACCATGTGATTGATTTACTAACAAGTTCACAATTTACATTTACAACGCCCGACATACATATATACATGAGCCTCGAATCCCACAGTTTACATGTCTACGGAACCTCTAGGATACAAAGGACGATACAATACTTGCCGGTAACAAGGCTCCGGCTATACCTTACACAAAATCAAAATAAAGTCTAAACAAGAGTGGCATGAGCCACGTAGTGCCCCGAAAGGAAAGGGGCTCACCAAAACGGGCAGTGGAAGATGAAGGATGCTACTGCCGATGAGCTGAAGTACCTGCTATTGATTCACCTACAATCATAATACGAATGTAGCGTCCCCGGCAAAAGGGACGTCAGTACACTTGAATTGTACTGGTATGTATGGACAAACTTTGTCCCAAGTAAACTCAAGCCATTAAATTACATCAAAACTAATCAAGCCGGCCAACCATGTTTTCCACCTTTTACTCATTTCAGATAAGCCTCAACACAAACACGTTCAAGGTAAACAAATATAACAACAACCAATCAACCACACAAACTGCAAGTAGTCAAACATAGGGGCAATCAGTGCCCCCCAGGTTGCAAACTCTCCCGTTGTCTCCTTTCACAATTTCACATCATTGATTTTTGTATCAATTTTCAATAGCGATTTCGATCGCTTTCCATCCTTATTACCCCTGACCACCCTTTTTACCTCGGCCACCCTTATCACCCCAACCCACACCTTATTTCCTCACGTTGCGGCGCGCAACACGACCCCGCCTTACAGTTTAAAACACAACAATTTCAAACCGCAGATAAGGTACTACACACAATTTCAACAAGTTCAAATAAGCAACTTGCACATTGTTCCATGTTCTCAATTACTTATCAAGCCAATATCACAACCAAGTTACAATATTTCCATAATAAAAAATATTCACACAAGTATGTTCAACAATTTTCCACAATTCAAGTGCTTTGTCTCTTTCCACAATAAACCAATTCTCAAGTGTTTCGTTTCTTTTCCACAAGGTGCCATAAAGGCCATCATAACCATTATTCACAATTCTTCACCAATTCCAATTCCCTTGTTATCTTTCAATTCATATTTCATACCACACCACATGTAGTTTAACATCAATTAGATACCCAACAACAAAATCAACAAAGTACACACAATCTCTCAAATTAACACATGCCAAACGAATTGCACACATAAGGGCGATTTCACAAGAATCAAAGTTAGCCATACATACCTCGATTGAGCTTTCCTTAAGTTACTACAACACTCCAAAAACTCTTGCAATTCCAATCTACTATGAAACATAACAAATTTAAACACATATTAGAAAGATATTCATGAAACTAGCTCATTTGAACATTTTATCAAACACTAGTTGAGCATCTTGATTTCGAATCTCCTTTTTAAGACTTCCTTCATTCCCTAACCCAATCTTTAGTTATTTAAGTTAAACAATCTTCCCATAAACCTAAGTTGTACATGCATGTATACACAATACTAATAAACCCAAGAATCATACCTCAATAACTCATCTTATACACAAAAACTCGAAATTAAAACCCTAGGGTATAGAATCTTACCACTTAGATGAAGAACTTGCTATTGGGTTCTTGATTCTTGAAGATTGATGCAAGATTTGGATGATTTAGATGTTGGGTTCCTCCTTCTCTCTCTAAAATGCTCTCACCACTCTCTAAAATCAGTAAGAAATGACCCCAAAATGAACCCCAAAGCCTATATATTGAAATGGGGTCGGGTTATAAAAATAAAACAAATAACCTTGCGATGTCAATTCTGCTATCGCAGAATGCACCGTAGAATGGACATGCGGGTCGCAAAATGCACCGCAAAATCGGCAGCCAAAAATGAGCTACACTGGTTCAAGATGCGGTCAAGATGCGGACCGCAGAACGAACATGCGGACCGCAGAACGAACATGCGGACCGCAGATTTGACTTGACACACGATCGCATTTTCCAACCTTTGGTAATTTGATCATAACTTTGTGTAGGAATGTCCAAATGACGAACGGTTTGAAGCGTTGGAAACTAGACTCAAAGGTCTTTCATTTGATAATTCACCACATAAAACCTTATACATAATTATCTATGGTCGTTTAAAGTGGACCCTTGTGTGAATCCATTTGGAAATTTGGCCTATTTCGAAAATTTTCCTATTTGGCTTACACTTGGGCTTTCATTTGGACCTCATATCAGTTACCATAAGACTCATACTCATATTTATCAAGTCTAATTGATGTCCATCATGTTCATAGCACATAAAATATAATAATTAGCCTACGTGGCACCATAGAATCCTATATTCCTTAGCGAAATTTTCTAGGGCCTTACATTCTCCCCCCCCCCTTAGGATCATTCGTCCTCGAATGAGGAGTATAGTATTTCCCAAACACTTTAACATCAAACATCTCTTTTCTAACCTACCTCCAGTCTCTAAATTTTCACTAACTCCTAAATTTTTCAGAAATTTCGGCAGAGTTTCCTTTGTAACTAGGTCTATCCTCATGCCAGGGAATCACCAAATTCGTCTCAACAACACATCCACAATTATACATAGCACCACAATGTATATATCCACAATCTTAGTCCCAGTATTATAAGAACTACATTAACATATGGATACCAGAACATGGACTGCACAGTTTTACATCAAAATACCTATATGGTACATTCCAAGTCAAAACTAACTGGTATTCAATCAAACGAAAGTACTTTCCTTCCACGACACATTTATCCTTCTACGCGACATTATCGACTTACAAGCATTATCATAAAATATTTATTTGCTTGATTTACCAATATTAATATGACTTTATTATTCTTGTTATTAAAAAGTATTACTAATATTTAATTTGTTTACCTTATAAATAATTTGTATACGTTATGTAAGATCTCAATTTACGTCTTTCTATATTTTTATTTTTTCTATTCTATTTTTTAATTACTTTTTTACCTCTATATTTCTAGCTAATATAGAAGAAAATCTATGGGCGGATCAATATATATATATATATATATATATATATATATATATATATATATATATATATATATATATATATATATATATATATATATATATATATATATATATATATATATATATATTGGATTTGCGTAAGATCTATTTAGATTATGTATAAGATTCAAACTACTTCCATTAATTATATTTCTATATATAACTTTTAGTTATTAATGTTGTCCCAAAGTTGCCAAGTTGATTCATTTTAGCTTGCCAGTTGGCTTAACCACAATGCATACTATTCTCCTTTTAGTATAATATAGATATAAAATATTTATTTGCTTGATTTACCAATATTAATATGACTTTATTATTCTTGTTGTTAAAATATTTTACTGATATTTAATTTGTTTAGCTTATACATAATTTGTATACGTTATGTAAGATCTCAATTTACGTCTTTCTATATTTTTAGTTTTTTCTATTCTATTTTTTAATTAATTTTTTACCTCTATATTTCTAGCTAATATAGAAGAATATCTATGGGTGGATCAATATATATATATATATGTCTAATATATATATATATATATTGATCTATTTAGATTATGTATAAGATTCATTAAACTACTTCCATTAAATATATTTCTATATATAACTTTTAATTATTAATGTTGTTCCAAAGTTGCCAAGTGGCTTCATTTTAGCTTGCCACTTGGCTTAACCACAATGCATACTACTCTCCTTTTAATATAATATAGATTTCGTCGTCCTGCTTGATGTGGTCTTCAAGTTTCTTGAGCAATTCTATTGTCTCATAAAACAGTTTACTTTAGTTGCCTTATAAATTTCTGATTGTGTTAAACCAATATATCCTTATGCTTATTTCATCATAATGTTAGAAGGAGCTTGGGGTCGTCAAGGGTATCTTGGGAATTTCCGTCTAATATATATATATATATATTTATATATATATATATATATATTGATCTATTTAGATTATGTATAAGATTCATTAAACTACTTCCATTAAATATATTTCTATATATAACTTTTAATTATTAATGTTGTTCCAAAGTTGCCAAGTGGCTTCATTTTAGCTTGCCACTTGGCTTAACCACAATGCATACTACTCTCCTTTTAATATAATATAGATTTCGTCGTCCTGCTTGATGTGGTCTTCAAGTTTCTTGAGCAATTCTATTGGCTCATAAAATAGTTTACTTTAGTTGCCTTATAAATTTCTGATTGTGTTAACCAATATATCCTTATGCTTATTTCATCATAATGTTAGAAGGAGCTTGGGGTCGTCAAGGGTATCTTGGGAATTCGCGGAAGTGGATATTTATTTTTGATAGTCACCTTGTTTAACTGTCGATAGTCAATGCACATTCTCATCGAACCATCTTTCTTCTTTACAAATAATACTGGTGCACCCCACGGCGAAACACCGGGTCTAATGAAACCCTTGTCAAGTAAATCCTGCAACTGTTCCTTCAATTTTTTTAACTCTGGCGGAGCCATACGATATGGGGGAATGGAAATGGGCTGAGTGCCTGGAGCCAGGTCAATGCAAAAATCAATGTCCCTATCGGGCGGCATACCTGCCAAGTCTGAAGGAAATACTTCAGGAAATTCGCGAACCACAGGCACAGAGTCAATAGAAGGAACCTCAGCACCGGAATCACGGACATAGGCCAAATAAGCCAAGCATCCCTTCCCAACCATACGCTGAGCCTTAACGTAAGAAATAACATTGCGACTAGTATAGCCTGAAATTCCTTTCCACTCTATACGAGGCAAATTCGGCAGAGCTAAAGTCACGATCTTGGCATGGCAATCTAAAATAGCATGATATGGAGATAGCCAGTCCATGCCCAATATAATATCAATGTCCACCATATTTATGAGCAATAAATCAGCACGGGTCTCGAGACCCTCAATTACTATAATACATGACCGATGAACTCGATCAACTACGATAGAATCGCCTACTGGTGTAGACACATGAACAGGAATACTCAGTGGATCACTAGGCTGAATCAAGTACGGTGCAAAATAGGAAGACACGTACGAATATGTAGACCCAGGTGTCAAATAATGCTGATGCCTTTCTATCACAAACCAAAATAATACCTGTAATGACGGCATCAGAAGACTCGGCCTCTGGTCTGGCGGGAAGTGCATAACATCGGGGTTGTGCCCCACCACCCTGAGCAATATCTCTAGGACGATCAGCTGCTGGCTGGTCTCTACCTCTATCGGTCTGAGCTCCACCTCTATGACCTCTACCTCCACCTCTATGCCCTCTACCCCCGCCTCTAGCTGGCTGGGCAGGCTGTGGGGGAACTGGGGCCTGAATCATGGCACGAGAACCCTGCTGCTGAGATCTGTCAGAAGCTCGAGGGCAATACTTTGCAATGTGCCTAAGATCACCGCACGTAAAACAAGCCCTCGGCTGCTGAAAATAGCGAAGTGGTGGTGCACTGATAGGCTGCTGATCAGAGTAGCGTGGCTGAGAATTACGATCACCTGAAGCATCATGAGAAACCTGAAGAGCTGACTGATAAGGCCTAAGAGGATGGCCTCTATCATGAAAATCTCTATCTCCAGACGAGGTACCACTGAATCTACCCGAATTACGAGATCTCTTATCCGATCCATGTCTTGCTCCCTGTGACAGAGCCATCTCGATCCGGCGGGCTGCATTAGCCGCCTCCTGAAAAGTGATTTCAGTTCCTGCCCCCAAAGCCATCTGTAGTCGAATTGGCTGATTCAAGCCATCAATAAACCTTCTCACCCTTTCCCGATCTGTGGGAAGTATGATAATAGCATGACGAGCCAGGTCCACGAACCTAGTCTCGTACTGTGTGACAGACATAGAACCCTGATGAAGACGCTCAAATTGTCTGCGCAGAGCCTCCCGCTGAGTTGCTGGAAGGAACTTTTCCAAGAACAATTCCGCAAATTGCCCCCAAGTCAAAGATGATGATCCCGCTGGCCTGGATAGACAATAATCCCTCCACCAAGTCTTGGCAGAACCAGATAGTCGAAAAGTAGCAAAGTCCACACCATTAGTCTCCACAATGCCCATAGTACGGAGAACCTCGTGGCAGCTATATAGGAAATCCTGTGGATCCTCTGAAGGAGTGCCACTGAATGTGGTAGTGAACAACTTGGTAAACCTGTCCAATCTCCATAACGCGTCAGCGGACATAGCTGCACCATCATTAGATGGAGTCACAATAACAGGCTGAGCTGCCTCAACTGGCTGAATCACAGGAACCTGAGCCAGGGGAATTACTGGCTTCGGAGTGCGCGTAGCAGGAGTCTGATTACCTCCTCCAGCCTGAGAAGTGGCTGGTGCTACTGGTAATAAACCTGCTCTGGTGATATTGTCCATAAAACCTGCTATCCGGACCAAAGCATCCCGAAGATCCGGTGAAAACATAACTCATCATGGGACCTGAGCTGGGCCTACTAGAGCTGCTGGGACTAGAACCTCCTCCTCGATGTGAGCCTGAGGTGCTGTCACTTGGGCCGCTGCTCGGGACTGAGCTCTGCCCCTACCTTGGCCTCTAGGACGACCTCGACCTCGGCCTCTGCCCCTAGCGGGAGCTACCGCTGCTGGGACCTCGGGCTGCTGGTCAGTAGATGAGGATGCACGTGTTCTTACCATCTGCGGAAGAACAGAGTAGAAGTTCAATTAACATTTGAAAGATCAAGTCGCACGACCGGAAAGAATAAAGGGAAAATTTTCCTAACTCTGTAGCCTCTGGAGGATAAATACAGACGTCTCCGTACCGATCCTTCAGACTCTACTAAGGTTGTTCGTGAGTTGTGAGACCTATGCAACCTAGAGCTCTGATACCAACTTGTCACGACCCGAATTTCCCACCATCGGGGGTCATGATGGTGCCTACTTGTGGAAGCTAGGCAAGCCAGATATTAATTACACCTCCATTAATTACCAAATTCTTATTAAGATTTTAAAATTAAAAACATATAAATTACAGCGGAATAATTAAACTTAGCGGAAGACTTAGTCAATCTTATCAAATATGATAAAGAAAACCCAAACATGATATACTACCCAAGACTGGTGTCACAATACTCACAAACTTCTAAGAATAATACACACAATTGTCTGAAAGAAAATATAAGTTGTTTATCTCGAATACATGAGATAACAGAATGAAATACATAGATAGAAGAGACAACGGGTCCTGCGGACGCCTGCAAGGCTACCTCGTAGTCTCAGTAGTCGGAATATCCACAATCGCTACTGCCGCTGCTGCTGTCCGTAACCTATATCTGTGCAAAAAGAGCGCAGAGTGTAGTATCAGCACAACCGACCCCATGTGCTGGTAAGTGCCTGGCCTATTCCAGCGAAATAGTGACGAGACTAAGGCCAGTCACCCACTTAAACCTGTACAGTTGCAATATATATATATATACAAAACATTTATAATCAAAGACTCTGCTCTGAAATAACAGCCAATAACTCATGATATCCAGAATAATCTAGTCAACAGAATAAATCTTACTTTCATGTCTCAATTCCTTTTTCATTTCATATCTCGTGGTAGGCGCACCACCCCCTCCCAAGTATAATAGTAATTATATCTTGTGGTAGGCGTACCACCCGCTCCCAAATATATCAATAGGCTACTGGCAACTATGGCCAATGCCAAGATTTAAATCACTTTGTGGTCGGCATGCCACACGATCCCATTTCTTATCATATAAGTGGTCGGCGTGCCACACGATCCCAATTCATAAATATATATATTACCGGCATTTAACCAATAATCTCTGCATCAACAATATTTATAATTACCGGTTTTGAACCAATAATTGATAATAATTCAACGATTTATCTCCATTACCGGTGTGATACCAATAACTCTTAATCAACAATTTATACATAACTAAATTCCTATTCCTTCAAGCTAGGATAGAACAAACACTTACCTCGAAAGTTTACGAACGATTTAATCCGTAGCAATGACTTTTCCTTTCGAATTTGACTCCAATCCAATTGTATCCAAGAAGTTTGATGAAGAAATCACTCAAAAATCGTCCAAGGAGCTGTGGAGAAGAGAGTTGAACAGAAATGGGATTTTTATCCCGTTTCTGTTCTGTTTTGGGATTAAATTCACCGGGCAACGATTTTGTTCTACGCGATCGCGTGAACTGGGTCGCGATCGCGGAGGGCAAATATTCAACACTACGCGATCGCGTGGTCAGTGCTGCGATCGCGTAGAAGAATTTCGCTGGGGTGGCTTATTTGCACTACGCGATCGCGTTGAAGGAGAACAGAAGGCTACGCGATCGCGTGCAGACGACTGCGATCGCGTTGAAGAAGAACAGGAAGCTACGCGATCGCATGCAGACGACTACGATCACGTTGAGTAATTTGACAAGGCAGTGCGATCGCATGTACAAGGCCGCGATCGCGTAGAGTAAAATGTCTGTGTAAAAATTGCAGAAAATCTGCTAGTTTCCTAAGTCCAAAAACACCCCGAACCATCTCCGAAACACTCCCGAGCCCTCGGGGCCCCAAACCAAATATGCACACTAACTCAAAAACATCATACGAACTTGCTCGCGCGATCAAACCGCTAAAATAACATCAAAATCAATGAATTGAGCCTTAAAACTCAAGAATTCTTTCAAATTTCATAATTTCCAAAATTTCCAATTTAAGGCCGAAACACGTCAAACGACGTCCGTTTTCAACCAAACTTTACAGGAAGCGCTTAACCAATATATATGACATGTACCGGTCGTCGGAACCAAAATACGAGCCCGATATCACCACTTTTCAATCAAATTTCAGTTTCATTTTCCTTAAACATTTTCAGAAAACAATTTAACAGAAAAATTCTTTTACCCGGGTTCTAGACCTCGAATTTCAATTCCGGGCATACGCCCAAGTTCCATATTTTTCTACGGATTTTCTGAAACCGTTAAATCACGGTTCCGGGTCCGTTTACCAAAAATGTTGACCAAAGTCAACCATATCAATATTAATATCAAAATTCTTCAAATTTTTCACATATTTCACATATTTCAACATAAAAATTTTCCAGCTTCATGCTCGAACTGTGCACGCAAATCGAGACAATTATAAATGAGGTTTTCACGATCTCAGAAGCTCGAAATGATTAATAAAACAAGTGATGACCCTTTGGGTCGTCACAAAATCATTAAATTTAGGAGATTTAGTTTCCCTTCTGACAGATCTCCCATTTGATATTAGATATTGAGTTAGAATTTGGGTGTTCTGCTGTGGCTGGTAAATTTCTTATCTTTCTATCTAGAAGTTCAAGAATTAAGCGCTGAAAAATATTTAATTAACAGTTGATTGTTTTCGGTAATTCGCCTTTTGCAATTCCTCGCTTTTGACGTTCAGTTCTCTGCTGGATTCTTTGATTTCAATATTTTTTATGTTTTTTCTTGTGAAAATTTCGTTTGTTTACTGTGGTGTGGAGGGAATCAGTAGCGTCATGACGAGTATGGACATGCCGCTAGCACGTGGGAACTTGGCCGGACATACAAAGCTGTTTCTCCCTATTATGGGTACTCATTTGGAAGATAAATATGTCTATTGAAATGTACTATCTATAAAACAACGGAAACTGATCAAATAAAAAGTCTTCCACATTGGTAAAATGGTGCTATTGAACCATTATAGTCGTCTTTGACGTAATTTATATATTTTTCACCATAGAAAAGCTATCAACTTTGAGTATCTTCTTAGGTTACAGATTTCATGTTTGTTTTTTGGCCATTGAAGAAGTTAGCAAGAAACTATGCCAAAGCATAGCAGGTGTACTCACTCTTCTGGACGTAGAATGTCGTAGAGAAGTTATGCCAGTTATTTTTTGCTACATCATACACCTTGGCTTAGTGTGATGCTTTGTTTTTATTAACCCATTAATAGGATTAATGTCGATATCATCATACTGCATAGAAATATAAAAATCAGTTTATCAAGCTAAAACCAAGTGCATATGTTAACCATTTACTAAGTGAAGAACAATCTGGCCTAAAGTGTAACTGCAAATTCTGCATAAAATATATCTACTTTGGAACAAATAAAACAAAAATTTCAAGATTTGACATAAGCAAGTGGAAGAGAAAAAATGATTATTATCTACTTTTATGATACCCTTGAACATTTTCCAGAAACCAAATGGTTATATTGGCAGTTGCTCGCTCTCCCACAATGCTTCTATCACACTACTAATATTCATGGTAGTTCTTACATGTATGTTAGAAACTTTCTCTTCGTGCCACCTAGGCATTGATGAGTAGATGATTGAGATGATAACTTATGAAATTGAATCCTTGATAAAACATATTGAAGAGCTAGAGAAGAAGTTTAAGGTTATTAAAATTCTACTTCTAATTGTCACACCTCCTTTTGGCGCGTCCCACTACCCCGGAGGATAGATGCGCGAGGGAGTTTTTCCAATTTAAGTGACAATATTCGAAACGGGATTATTCTATTTATTTCAGAGTCGCCACTTGGAATAAATTAAGGTGTCCCAAGTCACCAATTTATTTAAATCCCGTATCGAAGAAATTTTCGACTTTCCAAATGAAGTTTGCGAACCAGAAATTCTAAGTAAGGAATTCTGTTGACCCGAGGGAAGGTGTTAGGCATCCCCGGATCCCGTGGTTCTAGCACGGTCGCTTCAATTATTATATATGGCTAAAAATATCTTATTTTAATACATGTTATAAATTACATGCTTTGATTAAACTTTAAACCGCTTTAACCTGTTAACTTTGCATTTTTGGATTTAAATGTGAATGGTCCATATTTATTTCTATGAAGTAATCTAATCATATGAATAACTTTACAATCATAATAGTATTTTAAACATGTATTGACGACAATTGGGTTTCCATTGTAGCACTACGAGAAAGCTAACATCTTAAATATGCTTAAGCTAACACTTCTAAACAAATTGTTTATCTAATATCTCGAAACAAATTCAGTCCAAAATTAACTAGTTTTACACAGTTTGCACTTCATTATAATAACATGAATTCAACATATGCTATAAAAATGCTAAGCTAATACAAATGGAACTTAATATCAATCTTTTGGGGATGATTTCCGTGATGACATTTCATTTCGAAAATCCGATCTCTCGGAGCAAATGGTTACATCAGTTGTGTTTTGAAGACATACCTGGAATTCAAAATCAAAAATGGAGGAAAGGATCAGTAAACAAGCAACAGTGAGCAGCAACAAAACAGTAACCAAAATGGATTCCAGCGACGACCAAGAAGAAACTTTCTAAAACTGGGCTTTCATTCAATGTTAAATCCGAGATCAACATGCCCTTCTTTCCTCTTCTTTTCCTCAAACAAATTTATAAGCTTTGAACGGAACCTCGGACAACGACCACGGACAACTACAAATCTCGCCAGAGGGTTCAAAAACAGACAGAACTTCGACGGGGTGAGAACTGGGTAGAGGCTGGCTATGGAAATCGTTCGAGCTGGAGAAGAAGATGGTGGTTTTGAGGTTGACGACTGGAGCTGGTTTGGCGGAGAAGAAGGAGATAAAATTACAGAAGAAAACAGTGTATTGTATGTATATTTCTCCGTTTCAAAAATGGCCACTGTAATATCTTTTGTTTTTCCAAATTTTTCCGTCCTTAGGTGCATCAATAGTGTAGTATATTTATATTGTGTACATGACTTGGGAAAAAGGAGATAAAAACGTGATTTATGCCAAAAGCTGAGGGAATCTTTTCATATGCTGTGTATTTTGTAAGCCTACTTTCTAACATGCGTGCACTGTGTGTGAACTATGAAACAAAAGAAATAATAAAAAAAAAAATTTGAAAGTGGTTTCTGACTAGAACGTGAATGTGCATATGAATAGGAAATAATTTTGCTTCAAAAAGCATATATTATGAATGTGAAAGTTAGTCATAGAAAGATAAAGAAATAAATCTTTTCCAAGTGGCTCTTTTTGTATTTGTTCTTTTCTTAATTCTTTTTTTCATTTTTTTTAAAACTCCTAGAAATTAAAATCCTAGATTATCTAAAAATGTGAAATTAAACGAATTAACTAACTATAAAAATTCTAAACGCCACTTAACTCTATATTAAAAGTGGAAAATCAATAAACAAATAAAAAAAGAAGAAGATATTTTTACGATTTTGAAATTTTTATAAAGCAAATGATCATATTTAATTCTAAAAATGTAAAAATAAATCTTAAATGCCATGAGTTATATTTTTTGGTATTTTTATATGAATTAAGATGCACACACAAAACTACAGAAATGCCACAAAAATTAACAAAATTAAAAATAATTAAAAGTAATGAAAAGAAATTATTTTGTTTGAAATTATGGGAATAATTCATATAGGGCAAAAATCACGTGCTCACAGCTGCCCCTCTTTGCTCGGAAACACGAAGAGTTTTTGTGCAAAGATAAATGAGCGGATACGAGCGATTTTCGCCCGTTTGAGTACTCCGTGTGAAGCAATTTAAAAAGATCTTGACCGAGCCTTGTTTCGATATGCCTCCTACATATCCTGGGCTAAACAGGAATCAGGTCAATGTAGTTCGGGAAATTTTGGTAGCTGGGACTACCGTGAACTGACACTTTGTTGTTACTGTTGCTGTCGTTGCTACTGTTGCTGCTTACTGATCACTGACCTCCTTATTACACCAAAAGAAATTAAAGCTTTGAACTAGCTATGCTATCAAACTATGAGTTACAAGATTCCTATCTATGATTCTCTTGAAAACTTGATCTTGAATCTTAGCCGATTTGCTGTAGACCTCGATCTGAATCTTGATGCTCAACAAGCTGTACGTGCTTGTTTATTTCTGTAACATTGAGTGAGACGGAGTCGGCGGAGCTTGTTACTTCAATCCGCTTCTGAGCAATCCGTGCTTTTGTTTATTCCAACGTTTGAACTCTTTCTTTTGGTTCTTTTCTTCTTTTCTTCATTCTGGATTGATGTTCCATTCGTTGGTTATCTCGATCCTTGCGTCCCGAGGTCAAACCTATTTAGACAACAAAACAAACAAACGAACGAAATTTTTCTACCCCAGTTTTTGCTAGGAAAATTTCGTGAGTTAGTTGTGACACAGAAAGTGATTAAAAAGACTCTTTGGTATTGGGTAAGAAAATCATGGTTTCACAAATAAACGTTCCATGGCTTTCTGGCCGAGCTTTTGAAGAAGAGTTTCACGGCTTTCTGGCCGGAATTCAAACAATGTCTAACGGTTTTTTGGCCGCAAGACCCTCGGTTTTTGGCCGGGGTTAAAATAAATGGCCCCACAGTTTTCTGACTGGGGGATCCTCGGTTTTCTGACCGGGGATAAACGTTTCACGGCTTTTGGCCGGAATTCAAACAATGTCTAATGGTTTTTCTGCCGCCAGACCCTTGGTTTTTTGGCCGGGGTTAAAATAAATGGCTCCGCAGTTTTCTGACTGGGAGATCCTCGGTTTTCTGATCGGGGATAAAAGTTTAACGGCTTTCTGGCCGGAATTCAAACAATGTCTAACGGTTTTTTGGCCGCAAGTCGGTTCTTCGGTCGGGGTTAAAGTAAATGGCTTCGCAGTTTTCTGACTGGGAGATCCTCGGTTTTCTGACCGGGGATAAATGTTCCACGTCTTTCTGGCCGGAATTCAAACAATGTCTAACGGTTTTTGGCCGCCGGACCCTCGGTTTTTTGGCCGGGGTTAACATAAATGGCTCCGCAATTTTCTGACTGGGAGATCCTTGGTTTTCTGACCAGGGATAAAAGTTTCACGGCTTTCTGGCCGGAATTCAAATAATGTCTAACGGTTTTTTGGCCGCCAGACCCTTGATTTTTTGGCCGGGGTTAAAATAAATGGCTCTGCAGTTTTCTGACTGGGAGATCCTCGATTTTCTGACCGGGGATAAAGTTTCACGGCTTTTTGGCCGGAATTCAAACAATGTCTAACGATTTTTTGGCTGCCAGACCCTCGGTTTTTTGGCCGGGGTTAAAATAAATGGCTCCGCAGTTTTCTGACTGGGAGATCCTCGGTTTTTTGACCGGGAATAAAAGTTTCACGGCTTTCTTGCCGAAATTCAAACAATGTCTAACGGTTTTTTGGCCGCCAGACCCTTAGTTTTTTGGCCGGGGTTAAAATAAATGGCTCCGCAGTTTTCTGACTAGGAGATCCTCGGTTTTCTGACCGGGGATAAAAGTTTCACGGCTTTCTGGCCGGAATTCAAACAATGTCTAACAGTTTTTTGGCCGTCAGACCCTCGGTTTTTTGGCCGGGGTTAAAATAAATGGCTCCGCAGTTTTCTAACCGGGAGATCCTCGATTTTCTGACCGGTGATGAAAGTTTCACGGCTTTCTGGCCGGAATTCAAACAATGTCTAATGGTTTTTTGGCCGTCAGACCCTCGGTTTTTTGCCCGGGGTTAAAATAAATGGCTCCGCAGTTTTCTGACTGGGAGATCCTCGGTTTTCTGACCGGGAAGAAGAGTTTCACGGCTTTCTAGCTGGAATTCAAAAACAATATCTCACGGTTTTGTTTTGGCCGGAGAGACCCTCGGTTTTCTGACCGGGGTCCAAACGGATATTGGACTAACATGATTTGATTCTCTTTTTTTCATTTTTCATTTTCTTTTCTTTTATTCTTCCTTTTGGGCCTTTTTTTTAGGTATTTTTTTTACCCATCAACAAATGCATAAGATAAAGCTTTCGAAAAGAAACTTCCCTTTTTATGCGTTTCCTTTGTTCCAAAGCCATTTCAATGCTTGCGTACGTCACTTCTTTGGGTTGTACCTTCTTCTTGCACAATAGACCTGCTTTCAACAAAGAACATTTTATTAGTTGAAAAAGTGGTTGACTTTGTGGCCTTGAGTATCTTCATTGCTTGATCATTGCCCCATTTCCATTGAGAACTTTGCTACCAATTGTCTTTGGGGGTGACTTCTTTTCAAACTGACCGGGTTCATCCTCGGGATTCCACGAGGATTTTCTGTGTGGGTTCTGTCCTTCTGCCTTATTCCGTTTCTTCTAAGACCTTAGCCTTTGATTTCCATTTTTCTTCCTAACATCCGTTCCTTTGGAAGTGATCGACCATCATGATCAGTTGGGATTGGATCAATACACCACTGAGGTTGGGTATCTTTCTTCAACTTTTTTTTTATGAGACGGAGACGCAGTCCTGTAAAACCGGTCCTGTCGCCTTTCTTTGTAATAGTTTCAGAATTAAAATTAAACCGAAAGGGATTCAAAGAATAACTATACAAAAAGCAAGAAAATGAGTTTAAAGAGAAGCGTCCCTTTCGGGGAAAAGAAGGACTTATCCGGGATGCATGCTAACTCCAAATAAACATGACATGCTTCTTGGACTGGACGCCTGACCCACATAAACTTTCCAACTTCTTATGAACCCATTGATTCGCAATTTCAAGACCAGGGAACCTTGCCAAAATTCTTTTAGTGAAAGGACGTCTTCTTTTTGGTCGGTGGCACCCTTTGCGGGTTTCCGCCAATCGATCCCTCTCATTTCTCTTCTCACCGTCGCCTGATAGTGCTCTTTGCGAGTTTTCACTAAACGGACTCTCTCATTTTTAGCTTCTCCAACTGCCACACCTTATGGTGCCCGAATGTTTTCACCGATAAGACTTTCTCATTTTGTTTCTCTCAATTCAGGCTGTGTCAGATTTCCGTCAATGACATTTTCACTTCCTTGCTTTTGCCAATTGATCTGAAGGACTTGAACAAGTTTTTTGGGTAAAAAGGAAATTGAATGGAATTACAACTCTGGAACCATCTTGACGGATCTAAACTGAACCGTCATATCATCTGCCCCAATTTCAATTTTTGGGGAAATTGGGATTTTTTGTTTTGTTATGACTGAACCTCAGGGAGAGGTTGCCTACGTATCCTTTCGGAATCAAGTCAGAACGTAGTTCAGGTGGAGGTAATTTTTGTTTTTATTTTATTTTATTTTATTTTTCTTTCATATGTATATATTTTTTCTTTTCTTTTTTTTTCTTTTTTTTTTTTCATTTTTTTATTTATTTCGGGTTCCAAAGAGGGTGAACAAAGAAACATAACCAGCTCAAAGGGTTTTACAAAGGATTTATAGTGTTTGGGATAGCAAGAAAGAAAGCCTTCGTCATCTCAATTATACAAAAGCCAACGTCGCAGGAGGTCCTGACATAGTACCTTTATAATGTATCTGTATTGACTGCCGTTTCAAGATTATTTCCTTCAATGTCTCCCAGATACAGTGTCCCTTTCGGTGATATTTTCCGGATGATGTATGGATCCTTCCAATTAGGAGCGAAATTTTCCTTTTGTTTCTTGGTAATGAGGAGGAATGCGCCTTAACGTCGGTTGTTCTATTTCGAGATTCCTGGGCCGCACTTTCTTGTTGCAAGTATGGGCCATTCTTTGTTGGGATAACTACTCGGGTATTCTCTGAGTACAACACACCCCTTTTGTATGCGAACCAATTTTCCTTCGGTTATTCCAATTCATTGTTTCATTTCCTCAAAATAAACTTTTGTGCATTTCAACTCTCGATTCATTATTCTCAAGTCTAACAGTGTTTTGGGATCTAGGCATGAAGTCCGAAAGCATGTCATGTTATTTAAAGCTGCATGATTTGAACTAAAGAGAAGAGAAAAAGAAAACTAAAACAAATCTGAAAGAATAAAAAAATAACAAAAGAAAAGGAAACGGACGATGAAATATTAATTTCATTTCTTGGAATCGAAAGGATAAACGGGGTTCACATTCGGAAATTTAAAGACAAAAACTAAAAGAAACATCCAATTTACACCCTGAAATAATTCTAGATGCAGAAAAAATACGGCAGGACAAATTTACTGGGCTTCCGCCTGATCGGGAATGGCCTAGCCTTTCAGTTTGGGAGTTTAATGTCTGATCCCATCTCAACGGTGATAGTCCCTTTCACTGGCTCGACCATGTGGGTATCGTAGAGCTTTGCCTCATGTTTTCCTTCACTCTCTTCAGTCATGAAATCCTCATTATCTTCCTCTTGATGGTCCTTAAGCTTTTGTGGTACGCGCCCAACAAACACTGGCTCATTCAGCCGTGGTGTCTTAATTGCCCCCTATGCCACATAGGCTTGCTTAGGTGCACCGATTTCCTTTTCTGGTTCTAACTTAGTGAGTTTACTCTTCTTTTCCCCTTTCTCTTGTTTCGGGGCCGCCTTGGGCTTCCTTTCCACCTCAGCAATAGCAATTATGGCCTTAAGCGCTGGATCGAATTCTTCGTCTTCACAAATCATCCCAACTATCGGCCCGTTATTGTGAGCAGGCAGCGGATTATTGGTCACATTTGGGACATCCTCATCCTTCAACACAATCTTCCCTTGCTCTATTAAATTCTCCATCACTTGTTTCAAAGTCCAACAGTCATTAGTATGGTGGCCCTCTGCCTCTGAATGATATGCACATCTGACACCAGCTTTGTAGGAAGGCGATGCCGGGTTTTGTCTATTATGAGGAACCGGCTGCAGTAGACCCATTTGGACGATTTTCGGGAATAGATTAGAGTAAGATTCACCAATTGGGGTAAAGTTTGATTTCTTTGGTGGTTCCCAAGGACGGAAGTTATTCTGCGGAGGTCGAGGATTATAGTGGTTCTGGTGGGGAGGCTGATTTCTTGGAAATAGAGCTTGGTTTCTACTGACATGATGTTGCGGTTGCGCAAAAGGTTGAGCATTCATAACCGCGTATGGTTGAGGGATATAGGACATTTCCTGAGCAGAGTAATAATGCTGGGGGGTTCTTTCTAAAAAGATGGGTCTAGGAGCGTGGTGTCTTCTATCACCCGAAGTTACCATGGATGTTTCCTATTTCATCCTACCCTTTGCTATTCCTCCAGACCCTCCTTGGATTGCTTGGGAGGTCGCTCGAATGGCTGCCTGACTCAAAATTCTTCACGTCTTTAAACCATTTTCTACCATTACCCCAATCTTGATCGCCTCTGCGAAAGGTTTTCCCATTGCTGACAACATGTTCTGGAAATAGTCTGTTTCCTTAGCTTGGAGGAAAGTAGTGACCATTTCTATTTCGTCCATAGGGGGTTTCACCCTGGATGCTTGCTCTCGCCATTTGATAGCATATTCTCTGAAGCTTTCTGAGGGTTTCTTCTTTAAGTTCGATAAAGAATTCTTGTCTGGCGCAATGTCAATGTTGTACTGGAACTGTTTTACAAAATCTCTGGCCAAATCGTCCCAGATGTTCCATCGAGATATGTCTTGATCCATGTACCATTCTGATGCTATCCCGATCAAGCTTTCTCCGAAATATGTCATCAGAAATTCTTTCACGCCGCCGGCACCTCGCAATTGATTGCAGTATTTCTTTAGATGAGCAATAGGGTCGCCATGCCCGTCATACTTGTAACGACTCGGCCCGTCGTTACGGGAATTACCACCCCGTTACCTTGCATTTACATATATTATGCTTTTAAAACAGTATTAGAGTATATCGGGTGAGTTAGGAGTGATTTGGGTGGAAAATGAATCAAATAGCATATTTGAAGAAAGCTTGAATATGAAAAGTCAACCAAGAGTTGACTATTGAGTTAGAGTGCTCGGAACCGGATTCTGATGATTCGACTAGTTCCGGGGGATCATTTATGACTTAGGAGAACAATCGGAATTGAATTTGGAGGCCCGGTGTAGAAATAGGCTTGAATTGGCTAAGGTTGAATTTTGGCGAATTCCGAACGGTAGGTGAGATTTTGATCCGGGGGTCGGAATGGAATTCCGACAATGGCAGTAGCTTCGTTAGGTGATTTTGGATGTGCCTGCAAAATTTCAGGTCATTCGGACGTCGTTTGGTCGGGTTTTTGATTGAATGCGTAATTCGGAAAGTTTTAAGGAATTTAGGCTTGAATCCGTGTGTAATTGGTGATTTTGATGTTTAGGATGGTGTTTTTATGATTGGAACAAGTCCGTATCGTGTTTTGGAGTATGTTGGTGGTTTTCGTTGGGGTCCCGGGAGCCTCGGGTTGATTTCGGGGGTCCAAACGGACCATTTCTTCTATTTTTGGAACTGCTGTTGGCTGTTGGTTTTGTTGCAGACGGATGCTCTATGCGATCGCATAGGGTTATTGCGATCGCATAGAAGGATGGAAGTGAGCCCAGAGTTGTTCTATGCGATCGCGTAATAGGAGATGCGATCGCATAGGTATGGAAGCTGGCACTATGCGATCGCAGGGTCATTTGTGCGATCGCATAGAAGAGATTGGAGGGGTGAGAAAAATGTTCTATGCGATCGCATAACAAGGGGTGCGATCGCATAGGTTTGTCAGACTGTGCATTGCGATCGCATAGCTACTGTTGCGATCGCAGAGAAGGAAAGATGAGGCCTGGAAGGTTGTACTATGCGATCGCGGGAGAGCATTGCGATCGCATAGAAGGGGAAATTGGCAGGAAATTTAACTCTATGCGATCGCATAGCGTCATTGCGATCGCATAGAAGGATTGCCCAGGCAGTGAATTAAAACCAGAAACATTTCACATACGGGTTCATTAACCCAAAACCCCATTTTTGAGTTCCAAGAGGAGAAATTGACGGGAATTGCTGGTACTTCATCGGGGATTCGTTGGAGGTAAGTTTTGTGGCTTAATTACATCATTTTAACATGAAATCCTTGGTTAATTCCCTGTGAATGGAAGATTAATTGTGGGTTTGAGCCCTAAGCCTAAATTGAAGAAAAACACCAATTTGAGTGGGCAAACGGAGTCCGATTTTGGTAAATTTTATATGTATGGACTCGTGGCGAGACGAGGGTTCCAGAAATGTGAATTTCGTAAATTTTCGGAATGTGGGCCCGGGGCTCGGGTTTTGACAACTTTGGGAATTTTGATGTAAATTGAGTTGTATTGATTGGGTGTCGTCCCATTGGCCTAATTTGTTGTATTTCTACCGTATTTGATCAGATTCTACGCGTGCGGAGCTTGATTCTCGTGGCAAGGGCATTGCGGAATAGTCGTCACGCCGTATTGAGGTGAGTAATAGATGTGGGTGATGACCAGCGGGTTCGAAACCCCGGTATACCACTTTGTGACGTTGTATAGCGGCGAGACACGTACACTCTTGAGGGTGCGGGGTCGATCATGAATTGGAGACTACATATTAGTCCAACCTGTTGATATTGTATTATTGGCTATTCTAGAGCCGTCGAACCTCCTTCTCGGATGGTTGCATATATATATATATATATTGTGATAATGGCCACTCTTGAGCCGAGGAACCCCTTCTTGGGCGGTTGAGTATACATGTGGGCCGTGAGCCAGTTATTGGATCCCGCGAGGATCGTTATCATTGTCTTATCACATAGACATGCTAGTTTACTACTAGTCCGCGGCTATTTTTGTTATTATGCTAATTCCAATCTCTGGAACTTGATATTACTGTTTTCCAACTGAAAAATGATAAAAGAGTTTTCAAAAACTACTTTTGAGCCTGCGAGGCCGTATCTGCATATTAGCTGACTAGTAGTGGATCGGGCTGCACGCCGCAGCAAGATATATGTTGGATCGGACTGCACGCCGCAGTGATATCTCTATGAGATGTGCTTGGGCTGTAGGAGCCCCTCCGGAGTCTGAACCCCCACAGTGAGCACGGGTACCCAAAAATTGGAGTCGGGCTACACGCCGTAGCGGTCATATCATGCATTGCATTGCATTTAGCTACATCTGCTAGCTGTTATGCTATTTATTGGTATTTGTTGGTACAGGTACAGGGAATATTGATTCCATGACAGGGTAGCTGATTATAGCTTTACATAGTGCTTTATTGCGGATTTCTTATCTGCGCTGTCTTACCCTTGTTTATTACCACTGAGTCTGGCAGTACTCATTTTACTCCCTGCACCTTGTGTGCAGATCCAGGTACCTCTCAGCAGTGATCCAGTGGCTGTGCGAGGCGACGTTTGTGGGATATACGAGGTAGCTGCAGAGTCCGCAGGACCCGATATTCCTTCCTACTGTCTTTCGATTTTGTATTGACATTTCTTTCCGCACTTGGTATTTTGTAAACCTTTATACACTCATGTTCAGTAGAGGCTCATGACTCTTGACCCTTGGTCTATGGGAGTTGATGTATTATGGGACTTGGTTCCCCGTTTTCGTTATATATATCGCTGTTATTTCTTGAATTAATTTGCTTAAATGGGTTAAAGAGAGCTTCTAGCTCCGTGGTTGATATGGATTGGTCGGCTGGCTTAGCAATGTGGCCGGGCGCCATCACGACCGGATTTGGGGTCGTGACAAGTTGGTATCAAAGCCTAGGTTTACTAGGCCTCGCGAGTCTTGAGCCGGTTAGTAGAGTCTTGTGGATCGGTACGGGGACGCCCGTACTTATCCTCGGGAGGTCTGCGAACCTCTAGGAAAACTTCGCTTTTCTTGAACTCTGTCGTGCGATCTTATTGTTCGAGAACTAAATTTCTATATTCTATTCTCTCGCGGATGGCGAGAACGCGAGCATCGGGACGAGGTGGACGACCTCCATTGCCACTGTTAGAGGCCGTGGGCGCGGTCGTGCTAGAGGTAGAGGTAGGGCGGGCGAGGCGGTGCCGGCTGACCCGCCTGTTGTACCGGTTCGGAGAGCGGCCCCGGTGGTTGAAGCTCCGGCGGTCCCGATTCGGGGCCGGACTATATCTATTGCTATTCACGGTCGTCGGGAGACTCTTGCTCAAATATTATCGGTATGTTCCGGTTTGGCTCGGGTAGTTTCGGCCTACCGCTACCGTAGCGACATCTCGGTCGGGGGTGGTCGGCGGACCCTGCGGCTCGCACACTCGACCCGGTTGTTCGGGGACTTCGGATGCCGGAGGCTGTCCCCGCTCGGTGGTTGCACCGGTTATTCCTCCAGCTGCACCGGCTCCAGCTCCAGAGCATATGGTTCAGGTTATGCCCGAGGACGAGCAGCGTCGTCTCGAGAGGTTTGGTAGACTTCAGCCACCCCATTTCAGTGGCGTTGAGGGCGAGGATGCCCAGGGTTTCTTGGATAAATGTCAGAAGATGCTGCGTACGGCTGGTATTCTCGAGTCCAGCGGAGTTTCATTTACTACATTTCAGTTTACTGGTCCCGCATTTGATTGGTGGGAGGAGTTTGAGAGGCGTAGGCCTGCAAGAGCAGCACCTCTCACATGGCAGCAGTTCTCTACTCTCTTTCTAGAGAAATATGTACCTCGGTCTCGTCGCGAGGAGCTACGTCGCCGGTTCGAGTGGTTGATTCAGGGCGACATGTCTGTGACCCAGTATGAGCTCGGATTCACACGGTTGGCTAGGCATGCCACATGGATGATCCCTAATGATAGGGAGAGGATCGGGAGGTTCATTGATGGCCTCAACTACTCTATCCGTATTCTTATGACCGGCGAGCGAGTTCTGTCATCATCGTTTGAGCAGGTAGCCGATATGGCACGCTCCATTGAGGCGGATCGTCGCCGAGAGAGAGAGGAGCGAGAGGCCAAGAGGCCTCGTGGTTCTGGTAGTTTCGGTGGTGCTCCATCTAGAGGGCATTCCCAGCAGGAGAGCAGAGGTCGCTCATCTAGACCTTCTCATTCGGGCCGCCCGGAGCCAGAGCGGAGGTTCGCATGGTCGTGGTCGACGGGGATTTCGGCGAGGTCGGTCATCGGCTGGTGCCCTCCCGGCCCGAGTGCGAGCACCTACTTCTCCGGCACCGGTGCATGTTATGAGTGTGGTGAGTTTGGCCACGTGAGGAGACATTGCCCTCGTCTACGTAGGGGCGGGACTCAGCAGAGGGATCAGCCCTCCTCTTCAGCACCATCTCGGTCTAGTAGAGGTGGAGGTCGGTCTTCTCGTGGTCGCCCCGGGGCGAGGAGAGATCCGGTGGAGGCCGAGCACGGTTCTATGCACTTCCCGACGGGCGTGATGCGGTTGCCTCCGATCGCTGTGATTACGGGTATCATTTATGTCTGTCGCGGAGATGCCTCTGTTCTATTTGATCCAGGGTCCACATATTCTTACGTGTCCTCTTATTTTGCACATCATTTGAGTGCGACTCGTGGTATTCTTGATTTACTTGTTCATGTATCCACCCCGTGGGTGATACAATTGTTGTGGATCATGTCTATAGATCCTATGTTATATCTATTGGGGGTCTGGAGACCCAGGCAGATTTGCTATTGTTAGGCATGGTGGACTTTGATGTTATATTGGGTATGGACTGGTTGTCTCCGTACCATGCTATATTGGACTGTCATGCTAAGACAGTTACGTTGGCCATTCCTGGTATTTCTCAGGTTGAGTGGCGGGGTTCGACTGATTTCGTCCCTAGCCGTGTTATTTCGTTCTTAAAGGCTCAGAAAATGGTTGAAAAAGGGTGTTTATCGTACTTAGCTTTTGTGAGGGATGTGGGAGCTGAGTCTCCTAGCATTGATTCTGTACCTGTTGTGAGGGACTTCCCAGATGTATTCCCCTCAGACCTGCCGGGCATGCCGCCGGACAGGGATATTGATTTTGGCATTGACTTGGTGCCGGGCACTCAGCCCATATCCATTCCTCCTTATCGAATGGCACCAGTCGAGTTGAAAGAACTAAAAGAGCAGCTTCAAGAACTTCTGGATAAGGGTTTCATCCGCCCTAGTGTGTCTCCGTGGGGTGCGCCAGTATTGTTTGTTAAAAAGAAAGATGGTTCCATGAGGATGTGTATTGACTACAGGCAGCTAAACAAAGTAACAGTGAAGAATAAGTATCCTCTGCCTCGTATTGATGATTTATTTGATCAGCTCCAGGGAGCTAGGGTGTTCTCGAAGATTGATCTTCGTTCGGGCTACCATCAACTGAAGATTAGAGAGTCCGACATTATGAAGACTGCATTCAGGACCAGATATGGTCACTATGACTTCCTTGTGATGTCTTTTGGGCTGACCAACGCCCCAGCAGCATTTATGCATCTGATGAACAGTGTATTCGGGCCGTATCTTGATTCATTTGTGATCGTATTCATTGATGACATACTTGTCTACTCTCGTAGCCAGGAGGAGCATGCTCGGCACTTGAGTATTGTGTTGCAGAGATTGAGAGAGGAGAAGCTGTATGCCAAGTTCTCCAAATGTGAGTTCTGGCTTGAGTCCGTGGCATTCTTAGGGCACGTGGTGTCCTGTGATGGTATTCAGGTAGATCCGAGGAAGGTCGAGGCAGTGCAGAGTTGGCCCAGACCGACCTCAGTTACTGAGGTCCGTAGCTTTCTGGGATTGGCAGGGTATTATCGCCGATTCGTTCAGGGGTTCTCTTCTATTGCTTCACCCTTGACTAGATTGACTCAGAAGGGTGTTCCTTTCTTATGGTCCGAGGAGTGCGAGGAGAGCTTTCGGAAGCTCAAGACAGCACTGACCACAGCACCAGTCTTGATTCTACCGACAGCTTCAGGTTCTTATACTGTATATTGTGATGCCTCAGGAGTGGGCATTGGTTGTGTGTTGATGCAGGAGGGTAGGGTCATTGCTTATGCCTCTCGTCAGCTAAAGCCCCACGAGAAAAACTACCCTGTTCACGATTTGGAGTTAGTTGCTATTGTTCATGCCTTGAAGATTTGGAGGCATTATCTATATGGTGTATCTTGTGATGTATATACAGACCACCGTAGCCTTCAGCATTTGTTTAAGCAGAAAGATCTAAATTTGAGGCAGCGGAGATGGCTTGAATTGCTTAAAGACTATGATATTACTATCTTGTATCATCCCGGAAAAGCCAATGTAGTGGCTGATGCATTGAGCCGGAAGGCTATTAGTATGGGCAGTTTGGCGTATATTCCAGTTGGGGAGAGACCCCTAGCAGTTGATGTTCAGGCGTTAGCTAACCAGATGGTAAGGCTGGATATTTCTGAGCCCAGTCGGGTGATGTCTTATGTAGTAGCTCGTTCTTCTTTATATGATCGTATTCGAGAACGCCAGTATGATGATCCACACTTACTTGTCCTTAAGGACAGAGTTCAGCATGATGATGCTAGGGATGTCACTATTGATAGTGATGGTGTGTTGCGGATGCAAGGCCGGATATGCGTGCCCAATGTTGACGGCCTTCGTGAATTGATATTGGAGGAAGCCCATAGCTCGCGGTATTCTATCCATCCAGGAGCCGCGAAGATGTACCAGGATTTGAAGCAGCATTACTGGTGGAGAAAGATGAAGAAAGATATTGTGAGCCATGTGGCTCGGTGTCTAAACTGTCAACAGGTCAAGTATGAACATCAGAGACCTGGTGGTGTATTCCAACGTATCGATATTCCGGAGTGGAAGTGGGAAAGAATAACTATGGACTTTGTTAGTGGACTCCCTCGGACAGCGAGGAAGTTTGATTCAGTTTGGGTGGTGGTGGATAGGTTGACCAAGTCAGCTCATTTCATCCCAGTGTGTACTACCTATACCTCAGAGCGGTTGGCAGAGATATTCATCCGTGAGATAGTGAGATTGCATGGAGTTCCTATTTCCATTATATCGGACAGAGGTACCCAGTTCACATCTCAGTTCTGGAGGACATTTCAGCGAGAGTTGGGATCACAGGTAGAGTTGAGCACAGCATTTCATCCACAGACGGATGGGCAGTCCGAGCGTACTATTCAGATATTGGAGGACATGTTGCGTGCTTGTGTCATTGATTTTGGTGGTTCATGGGCTGATTATTTGCCTTTGGCGGAGTTTGCTTATAATAATAGCTATCAGTCCAGCATTCGGATGGCGCCGTATGAAGCTTTATATGGGAGGCGGTGTAGGTCTCCAATTGGTTGGTTCGAGCCCGGCGAGGCTAGGTTGTTAGGGACAGAGTTAGTCCAAGATGCCTTAGATAAGGTGAAGGTGATTCAGGAGAGACTTCGCACGGCTCAGTCGCGTCAGAAGAGTTATGCAGACCGGAAGGTCCGAGATGTGTCTTATTCAGTAGGTGAGAAGGTGTTGCTGAAAGTTTCGCCTATGAAAGGTGTTATGAGGTTTGGAAAGAAAGGAAAGTTGAGCCCAAGGTTCATTGGACCTTTTGAGGTGCTTAGGAAAGTTGGGGAGGTGGCTTATATGCTTGCTTTGCCACCCCGTTTGTCGGGAGTTCACCCGGTGTTCCATGTATCTATGCTCCGGAAGTATGTCGGAGACCCGTCTCATGTGTTGGACTTCGGCACGATACAGCTAGATGAGGATTTGACTTATGATGTGGAACCAGTAGCCATTTTGGGTCGACAGGTTCGTAAGCTGAGATCTAAGGATATAGCTTCAGTGAAAGTGCAGTGGAGAGGTCGTCCTGTGGAGGAAGCAACTTGGGAGACCGAGCAGGAAATGCGGAGCGGATATCCACACTTATTTGATGCTCCAGGTATGTTTCTTAACCCGCTCGCGGGCGAGCGTTTGTTTAAGTTGGGGAGAATGTAATGACCCGGCCCGTCATTACGGGAATTACCACCCCGTTACCTTGCATTTACATATATTATGCTTTTAAAACAGTATTAGAGTATATCGGGTGAGTTAGGAGTGATTTGGGTGGAAAATGAATCAAATAGCATATTTGAAGAAAGCTTGAATATGAAAAGTCAACCAAGAGTTGACTATTGAGTTAGAGTGCTCGGAACCGGATTCTGATGATTCGACTAGTTCCGGGGGATCATTTATGACTTAGGAGAACAATCGGAATTGAATTTGGAGGCCCGGTGTAGAAATAGGCTTGAATTGGCTAAGGTTGAATTTTGGCGAATTCCGAACGGTAGGTGAGATTTTGATCCGGGGGTCGGAATGGAATTCCGACAGTGGCAATAGCTTCGTTAGGTGATTTTGGATGTGCCTGCAAAATTTCAGGTCATTCGGACGTCGTTTGGTCGGGTTTTTGATTGAATGCGTAATTCGGAAAGTTTTAAGGAATTTAGGCTTGAATCCGTGTGTAATTGGTGATTTTGATGTTTAGGATGGTGTTTTTATGATTGGAACAAGTCCGTATCGTGTTTTGGAGTATGTTGGTGGTTTTCGTTGGGGTCCCGGGAGCCTCGGGTTGATTTCGGGGGTCCAAACGGACCATTTCTTCTATTTTTGGAACTGCTGTTGGCTGCTGGTTTTGTTGCAGACGGATGCTCTATGCGATCGCATAGGGTTATTGCGATCGCATAGAAGGATGGAAGTGAGCCCAGAGTTGTTCTATGCGATCGCGTAATAGGAGATGCGATCGCATAGGTATGGAAACTGGCACTATGCGATCGCAGGGTCATTTGTGCGATCGCATAGAAGAGATTGGAGGGTGAGAAAAATGTTCTATGCGATCGCA
The DNA here is from genome assembly GCA_032618575.1 of Nicotiana noctiflora. NCBI lineage: Eukaryota > Viridiplantae > Streptophyta > Magnoliopsida > Solanales > Solanaceae > Nicotiana > Nicotiana noctiflora. The sequence continues at coordinate 87,949 of JASVEL010013550.1, forward strand.
TAGCAAGGGGTGCGATCGCATAGGTTTGTCAGACTGTGCATTGCGATCGCATAGCTACTGTTGCGATCGCAGAGAAGGAAAGATGAGGCCTGGAAGGTTGTACTATGCGATCGCGGGAGAGCATTGCGATCGCATAGAAGGGGAAATTGGCAGGAAATTTAACTCTATGCGATCGCATAGCGTCATTGCGATCGCATAGAAGGATTGCCCAGGCAGTGAATTAAAACCAGAAACATTTCACATACGGGTTCATTAACCCAAAACCCCATTTTTGAGTTCCAAGAGGAGAAATTGACGGGAATTGCTGGTACTTCATCGGGGATTCGTTGGAGGTAAGTTTTGTGGCTTAATTACATCATTTTAACATGAAATCCTTGGTTAATTCCCTGTGAATGGAAGATTAATTGTGGGTTTGAGCCCTAAGCCTAAATTGAAGAAAAACACCGATTTGAGTGGGCAAACGGAGTCCGATTTTGGTAAATTTTATATGTATGGACTCGTGGCGAGACGAGGGTTCCAGAAATGTGAATTTCGTAAATTTTTGGAATAAGCGTACCGAAAGCCGGGTTTTGACAACTTTGGGAATTTTGATGTAAATTGAGTTGTATTGATTGGGTGTCGTCCCATTGGCCTAATTTGTTGTATTTCTACCGTATTTGATCAGATTCTACGCGTGCGGAGCTTGATTCTCGTGGCAAGGGCATTGCGGAGTAGTCGTCACGCCGTATTGAGGTGAGTAATAGATGTGGGTGATGACCAGCGGGTTCGAAACCCCGGTATACCACTTTGTGACGCTGTATAGCGGCGAGACACGTACACTCTTGAGGGTGCGGGGTCGATCATGAATTGGAGACTACATATTAGTCCAACCTGTTGATATTGTATTATTGGCTATTCTAGAGCCGTCGAACCTCCTTCTCGGATGGTTGCATATATATATATATATTGTGATAATGGCCACTCTTGAGCCGAGGAACCCCCTTCTTGGGCGGTTGAGTATACATGTGGGCCGTGAGCCGGTTATTGGATCCCGCGAGGATCGTTATCATTGTCTTATCACATAGACATGCTAGTTTACTACTAGTCCGCAGCTATTTTTGTTATTATACTAATTCCAATCTCCGGAACTTGGTATTACTATTTTCCAACTGAAAAATGATAAAAGAGTTTTCAAAAACTACTTTTGAGCCTGCGAGGCTGTATCTGCATATTAGCTGACTAGTAGTGGATCGGGCTGCACGCCGCAGCAAGATATATGTTGGATCGGACTGCACGCCGCAGTGATATCTCTATGAGATGTGCTTGGGCTGTAGGAGCCCCTCCGGAGTCTGAACCCCCACAGTGAGCACGGGTACCCAAAAATTGGAGTCGGGCTACACGCCGTAGCGGTCATATCATGCATTGCATTGCATTTAGCTACATCTGCTAGCTGTTATGCTATTTATTGGTATTTGTTGGTACAGGTACAGGGAATATTGATTCCATGACAGGGTAGCTGATTATAGCTTTACATAGTGCTTTATTGCGGATTTCTTATCCGCGCTGTCTTACCCTTGTTTATTACCACTGAGTCTGGCAGTACTCATTTTACTCCCTGCACCTTGTGTGCAGATCCAGGTACCTCTCAGCAGTGATCGAGTAGCTGTGCGAGGCGACGTTTGTGGGATATACGAGGTAGCTGCAGAGTCCGCAGGACCCGATATTCCTTCTTACTGTCTCTTGATTCGTATTGACTTTTCTTTCCGCATTTGGTACATTGTAAACCTTTATACACTCATGTTCAGTAGAGGCTCATGACTCTTGACCCTTCGGTCTATGGGAGTTGATGTATTATGGGACTTGGTTCCCCGTTTTCGTTATATATATCGCTGTTATTTCTTGAATTAATTTGCTTAAATGGGTTAAAGAGAGCTTCTAGCTCCGTGGTTGATATGGATTGGTCAGGCTGGCTTAGCAATGTGCTGGGCGCCATCACGACCGGATTTGGGGTCGTGACAATACTTTTCGAACTTCGGCGTCTTAAAACTTGAGGGCAAATGGACATGTGGGAACATGCACAAATCCGCGTAAGAAACACTCTTCTGTCCCCTAGACCTTGCATGTTTTTCAAACTCTGTTCCAAGCTGCTCATTCTTTTTGCCATTTCATCCCGTTCGGGAGCTTTTGGATTTTGGCTTGGCATGAGCTGAGGATAGATATTGGCGGCAAACTGGGTAGGATCCCGGGAAGGGGTGGTGCCGGGAATGTAAAAGAAGAGGAATCAAAGAGAGGAGTATGCGTGCCGGGATGCGCCGTGATTGGAACGGGCAAACCAACGGATGTTCTTGCAGATGTATCTAATGCTGTCACCCGAGGATAGGAAGTGGAGGGTGATTCAGAGAGGGTTGTGACATTAGAATACCCAAACAGAGTAGGTGGGTAATTGGTGGGGGTATTGGAAATCCCACTTGATCTCAGGAATAGTTCGGGGAACCCAGGGATCAAACTTGGGGGCTCTTTCCCGTTATTCCAGTCATCCAACATCTCCAGCATGCGACAGTGCAAAATTCTGTTTTCTTCTGTAGCTGCTGACTCAGTAGCCGGGATGGCTGACACGGAGCTCTCTTCCAAAACGGGAACGGTTGGTAGAAAGATTTCTGAAGACATGTCGGCACTTCTTTTGGACCTTGTGAAATAAAGATGGGTACTTTCTTTTGATTTAGCAACGGGTTGTTGAACTTTTCCTTTGGACCTCGTGAAGTATGAATATGAGGCCAGAGTACCACAAAATCAACCACCCTTTTCTAAAACCTGGAGTTTGGCAAACAAACGGTTAGTTTGAGACAACATAACAAATAAGTAATCTCACGTTGGGTGTGATGCACTTATACAGTTGATCGTGTTGCTGCTTGTATTCGATTGTAATGCGTTACTCCGGCCTATACTTTCCTTTGCGTTCATCTTCTTTCTCCCTTTATCAATTTTCTCTTCTTTTTTTTTCATTTTTTTTGTGATGGTCGAATCTTATGTGGATTGCCTACGTATCATGTCCCCACATGAATCAGACCGGGCGTAGTTCGAAAAAACGGGAATTGAGTAAATCAACTAATTCTTGAAAGAAATGCTTTAAGAGAAAAAAGGAAAATATATTCATATTTTTTTTTTTGCTTTTTCTTTTGCTTTTGATAGAAAGACTTCTAAAAATAAAAATTTATTTGCTTTGGAGTAAAATCCATATTTTAAATTTTGATTTTTATTGATTTTTCTTTTTATTTCATGAAAAGCACTAGAAAGAACAAAACCATTTTTTTAGTTTTTTTTTGAACTATTTTTACTCTTTTTTTTTTGAATTTTCTAAAGAAAGATTTTAATGAAGGAACTAAACGAGAGTATTTTTTTATTTTTTTTGATTTTTTTGTTTTTAAATTGGGGTCGGAACCGATGAGGTTTTCCTACGTATCTCACATCCGGTGAGAATCAAACTTGCGTAGTTCGAAAATAAAAGAACTAAATCATTTTAAGAAAACAAACTATTTTTAAATAGCATTTCTAAAACAAATTATTTTCAAAGGAACTAAGAAAATTTATTTGGAATTTTTGCATTTTTCAAAATTATTTTCAAAGAAACTAAACTATCTTCGTAAAATTAAGAAAATTTATTTGGAATTTTTTTTTTGCATTTTTTCAAAATTTATTTTCAAAGAACTAACTATTTTGACTCTATACCCTGACGTTTTCCATTTCTTCCCCTCTTTTTAACAAACCGGTCGGCATGTAAGATCGAAACAAATAAATGCACACAGAAAGATGCAACAAGTTGGTCTTTTGTTTCAGGTACACCTGTCCTAGACAGGCCCAACCCCTGTGTTGAGCCTCCTAAGTCAAATATGCACATGATGCAAATAAACGTTCCTATCGGGGATCCGGCATAAGGTTTTGTTATTCTAAGTCATCGTCCTGTTGGAAAAAGTGTCTAGACTGGCTTTAACTCGAGCGGACAACTCGAGCCGAAGAGTGTTAGTGCACCGGTAGCATGGCTTTCCAGCTTAATTGACAAAACTCTCCGCCTAAACATGTGTGACTACAAAATCCTTCACCGGGTGCCAAGCACCACAGCTATCTTGAGAAAAACGGGCTATGTCCAGCAAATGCCCGGTATTATATTTCAAAAGACTCAGAAGAGAAAAAATGGGTATCGGCATAATTTATATACAATTCACAAAATATCAAAGCGGTAAAGCAACATTTAGCATATTAAATATAAACATGTAATAAAATCAGATAATAAATAAGCCAAATACAACAATTATTCAAAGCTCGAATTCTTAAACCCCGAACCAGTGGTTCTGGGTTTGTATCCCCAGCAGAGTCGCCAGAGCTGTCACACCTCCTTTTGGCGCGCCCCACTACCCCGGAGGATAGATGCGCGAGGGAGTTTTTCCAATTTAAGTGACAATATTCGAAACGGGATTATTCTATTTATTTCAGAGTCACCACTTGGAATAAATTAAGGTGTCCCAAGTCACCGATTTATTTAAATCCCGAATCGAGGAAATTTTTGACTTTCTAAATGAAGTCTGCGAACCAGAAATTCTAAGTAAGGAATTCTGTTGACCCGAGGGAAAGTGTTAGGCATCCCCGGATCCCGTGGTTCTAGCACGGTCGCTTCAATTATTATATATGGCTAAAAATATCTTATTTTAATACATGTTATAAATTACATGCTTTGATTAAACTTTAAACCGCTTTAACCTGTTAACTTTGCATTTTTGGATTTAAATGTGAATGGTCCATATTTATTTCTATGAAGTAATCTAATCATATGAATAACTTTACAATCATAATAGTATTTTAAACATGTATTGACGACAATTGGGTTTCCATTGTAGCACTACGAGATAGCTAACATCTTAAATATGCTTAAGCTAACACTTCTAAACAAACTGTTTATCTAATATCTCGAAACAAATTCAGTTCAAAATTAACTAGTTTTACACTGTTTGCACTTCATTATAATAACATGAATTCAACATATGCTATAAAAATGCTAAGCTAATTCAAATGGAACTTAATATCAATCTTTTGGGGATGATTTCCGTGATGACATTTCATTTCGAAAATCCGATCTCTCGGAGCAAATGGTTACATCAGTTGTGTTTTGAAGACATACCTGGAATTCAAAATCAAAAATGGAGGAAAGGATCAGTAAACAAGCAACAGTGAGCAGCAACAAAACAGTAACCAAAATGGATTCCAGCGACGACCAAGAAAAAACTTTCTAAAACTGGGCTTTCATTCAATGTTAAATCCGAGATCAACATGCCCTTCTTTCCTCTTCTTTTCCTCAAACAAATTTATAAGCTTTGAACGGAACCTCGGACAACGACCACGGACAACTACAAAGCTCGCCGGAGGGTTCAAAAACGGACAGAACTTCGACGGGGTGAGAACTGGGCAGAGGCTGGCTATGGAAATCATTCGAGCTGGAGAAGAAGATGGTGGTTTTGAGGTTGACGACTGGAGCTGGTTTGGCGGAGAAGAAGGAGATAAAATTACAGAAGAAAACAGTGTATTGTATGTATATTTCTCCGTTTCAAAAATGGCCACTGTAATATCTTTTGTTTTTCCAAATTTTTCCGTCCTTAGGTGCATCAATAGTGTAGTATATTTATATTGTGTACATGACTTGGGAAAAAGGAGATAAGAACGTGATTTATGCCAAAAGCTGAGGGAATCTTTTCATATGCTGTGTATTTTGTAAGCCTACTTTCTAACATGCGCGCACTGTGTGTGAACTATGAAACAAAAGAAATAATAAAAAAAAAAATTTGAAAGTGGTTTCTGACTAGAACGTGAATGTGCATATGAATAGGAAATAATTTTGCTTCAAAATGCATATATTATGCATGTGAAAGTTAGTCATAGAAAGATAAAGAAATAAATCTTTTCCAAGTGGCTCTTTTTGTATTTGTTCTTTTCTTAATTTTTTTTTTCATTTTTTTTAAAACTCCTAGAAATTAAAATCCTAGATTATCTAAAAATGTGAAATTAAACTAATTAACTAACTATAAAAATTCTAAACCCCACTTAACTCTATATTAAAAGTGGAAAATCAATAAACAAATAAAAAAAGAAGAAGATATTTTTACGATTTTGAAATTTTTATAAAGCAAATGATCATATTTAATTCTAAAAATGTAAAAATAAATCTTAAATGCCATGAGTTATATTTTTTGGTATTTTTATATGAATTAAGATGCACACACAAAACTAACAGAAATGCCACAAAAATCAACAAAATTAAAAATAATTAAAAGTAATGAAAAGAAAATATTTTGTTTGAAATTATGGGAATAATTCATATAGGGCAAAAATCACGTGCTCACACTAATCATACTTTGTGTTCTTGTTGCAGTAGTTGTATTGTTGTTCTATTTGATGTCTTTTAAATTCTTTTTCTATTTATGTTGATATTCTGAATGGTAAGTATTGTCACTTCCAAGAGACCCCTCTCAATTCAAGAAATGTAATGCTTGAAGATATATAAGTGAAACTTCAGTTTTGTATCTTAGTTCAAATTCATTAAGTGTGAATATCTATTAATGACATGTTGTCACGACCCCAAATCCGGTCGTGATGGCGCCCAGCACATTGCTAGGCCAGCCTGACCAACTAATAATAACGACGGAGCTAGAAGCTCGCTTTATCCCATTTAAGCATATCAAAATATGAAACAGTGATACATATATCAACAGCGGGGAACCAAGTCCCAAAATATACCAACTCCCATAGACCGAAGGGTCAAGAGTCATGAGCCTCTAATAAACATAAGTGAAATAATGGTTTACAAGATGCCAAGTGCGGAAAGAAATATCAATACAGAATCAAAAGATAGTAGGAAAGAATATCGGGTCATGCGGTCTCTGCAGCTACCTCGAATATCCTATAGATGTCGCCTCGAACAGCTACCGGATCACTACTGAGAGGTACTTGGATCTGCACACAAGGTGCAGGGAGTAAAATGAGTACTGCCAGACTCAGTGGTAATAAACAGGGGTAAGACAATGTAGATAAGAAATCCGCAATAAAGCACTATGTAAAGCTGTCATCAAATACCCTGTCACAGAATCAATATCAATCGTACCTGTACCAACAAGTACCGGCAAAATAGTATAACAGCTATCAGATGTAGCTAAATGCAATGCAATGCATGATATGACCGCTACGGCGCGTTGCCCGATCCGATTTGGGTACCCGTGCTCACTGTGGGGGTTCAGACTCCGGAGGGGCTCCTACAGCCCAAGCACAATATTAATATCACACCTACTGCGGCGCGCAGCCCGATCCGACATATATACCGCTGCGGCGTGCAACTCGATCCACTACCAATCAGCTAGTATGCAATACAGCCTCGCAGGCTCAAAAGTAGTTTTTGAAAACTCTTTTATCATTTTTCAGTTGAAAACAGTAATATCAAGTTCCAGAGGTTGGAAATAGCATGATAACAGAAATAGCTACGGACCGGTAGTAAACTAGCACGTCAATATCACAAGACAATGATAACGATCCTCGCGGGATCCAATAACTGGCTCACAGCCCACAAGTATACTCAACCGTCCAAGAAGGAGGTTCAACGGCTCAAGAGTAGCCAATATCACAATATAGTATGCAACCATCCGAGAAGGAGGTTCGACGGCTCAGGAATAGCCAAATATCATAACACAGTGCAAACAAGTCGGACTAAGCCATAGTCCCCAATCACAATCGACCCCGCACTCACAAGAGAGTACGTGTCTCGCCGCTATACAGCGTCACAAAGTGGTATACCGGGGTTTCGAACCCGCTGGTCATCACCCACATCTATTACTCACCTCAATACCGCGCGACGACTACTCCGCAATGCCCTTGCCACGAGAATCAAGCTCCGCACGCGTAGAGTCTGGTCAAATACAGTAGAAATACAACAAATTAGGCCAATGGGATGACACCCAATCAATACAATTCGATTTACACCAAAAATGGCAAAGTTGCCAAAACCCGACTTTCGGTACGCTTGTCGAAAAATCACGAAAGTCACATATTCGGAACCCTCATCTCGATACAAGTCTAAGCATATCAATTTTACCAAATTCGGACTCCATTTGCCCATTCAAAACTTTGATTTTCTAAAGTTCAAGCCTAGGGTTAAATCTTCCATGAATCACCCCAAATTCCTCCATTTTCATGATATAATTGCATAATATTATCAATACTAATCATAGTTTAAGTCCATAGTTGATTACCTCATGATTTCCCTTGAGTTTCTCTTCAAAATCGCCCAAATCGCCTCTAAAGCCGAGACCCAAATGTGTGAAATGTTTCTGAAATTTTCTAACTTCGATACAATTAACTCACTGCGATTTTCGCTTCTGCGGATAGAATTCCGCTCCTGCGAGTCCGTATCCGCGACCAGATGGTCGCTTCTGCGATTCCCGCTTTTGCGACCAAGAGTCCGCTCCTGAGGACTCGCCTATGTGATCAACCACCCGCTTCTGCGAACTTTCCCCTTACTCATCAAGTCCGCTTCTGCGGTCACCCACTCGTACCAGCGACGCCGCTTCAGCGGAAAAGATTCCGCTTCTACGAATTCATTCGCCCCTGCTCCCCCTTGTCCGCTCCTGCGGACTCGCTCATGCGCCCCCCATTTCCGCAGGAGCGAAAACAACAGAACCAGAACACAAGCCTGCAATTTTCCACATTTTCTCCCGTTTAACCATCCGAAAACACCCCGAGGCCCCCGGGACCTCATCCAAACACACCAACACATCCTAATACCTTATTCGAACTTGTTCCAATCCTCAAAACACGTCTAATAACATCAAAACCCATAATTCGCATCGAATTCAAGCCTAAATTCCTTAAAATATTCCGAATTACACAATCGATAAAAAACCTGACTAAACGGCGTCCGAATGACCTGAAATTTGCGGACATATCCAGAATCACATAACGAAGCTACAGGAATTGTCGGAATTCCATTCCGACCCCCGGATTAAAATCTCACCTACCGTTCGGATTTCGTCAAAATTCAACCTTAGCCAATTCAAGCCTATTCTATACCGGACCTCCAAATTCAATTCCGATTGCTCCCCTAAGTCACAAATCACCTCCCGGAACTAACCGAATCGTCAGAATCCGATTCCGAGCCCTCTAACCAAATAGTCAACTCCGGGTGGACTTTCCTTATTCAAGTTTCCTTCAAAAAGGCTATATGCCTCATTTTCAATCTAAATCACTCCTAACTCACCCGATAGACTCTAACACTGATATAAAAGCATAAAACATATAATTACAACATAACGGGGTGGTAATTCCCGTGACGACGGGCCGGGTCGTCACATTCTCCCCAACTTAAACAAACGCTCGTCCTCGAGCGGACCCAGAGTTGTACTAGAGCAACCCAATAGCTAAATGACCTTACCAAACATGTATTCGGGGTGATAGCACGTCACCCTATCTATCATAAGTCCGCTAACACGATATAGCCGAAATTTCACAAACCATCTGAACCATAAACTACATTGCACTTTCCGAAATCATATACCAATTGCTAATCCCATGCCTATACTCAGGATACACTAGAATCCATTGCAACAAGCCATACTCACCACTCCGGGTGAGATCATATGATGTATCAAACAACCCAATCACTCGAGACGATAGTCTCTAATCACAACAATTTCCCACGGTAACCAAATACCAACTGAAAAACCTTTTTCATTAGCTAGAGTCTTATTCCAACACCTTCATATCATGCCCACGGCAACCGAACACGCGATATATCGAACCCATCTCTCAGGTCAACCATTCATGAATCCATTTCACTTTTAACTGATACCACAACAGATTACGGACCCAAATCTCGGTATTACCTTTCTAACCAGCTGAAATCACATATACTCACACTCACTATTAGCTCCAACAATCATTTAGATTATAACACACCGCACTGGTGATTTGACACCTCAACACCGGCCTAAGCCACGACGAGCACAACATAGGCTCCAATAGAAATGTCTGAACACACTCGAATCATGACAGCTCAAATCATGACAATTGTCTCCCGCAAAAGAGCTGCAATTCAATTCCTCTGTGCCATCATAACATAGAACTGAGATCGCGTCTCGTATTATAGAAATAGAGTACCTGAATCCTCCTCGAGAGGTCATAACATCACGTGGCCTTGCCACGATTCGTGATTCTATCCAAACACTATTACTCAAGAAGCACGTCAAGCCACCAAACTCAAAACGGTTAGCCACGCGTAGATCTAGGTCTTGGACCCAAGCAATCAACCTCACTCACGGTGAAACAATTAACGTATGCAATCAAATCCTGAAAGGACACAACCGATGTGCCATTCGCCGAGCGATACTCAATATGAACTTTTCCTCAGAAGCCAAGAGGTATTTTATACCAGGTAACATATAACTAACTCTATTTTTGCATTACACTATTGCAGCGTGCAACCCGCTCTAATGATATACCCGTGGCGGCGTGCCACCCAATCCAAATACCATACCCGTGGCGGCATGCCACCCGATCCAAATAACAGTACCTGTGGCGGCGCGCCACCCGATCCAAATAACAGTACCTGTGGCGGCGCGCCACCCGATCCATATAGAACCCTCGCCAAAGAAATGTACGTCGAGTCAAGTTGCTCATTATGGTAAACATATATAGCCTCAAGTTCGGCCACAAGAAACGTATCCGACAAAGTTACTCAATACCGGAACCAAATCAACGATAGAAACCTCTGCACTGATATCCGCCATGAAGGCCCAACCGACAAAGCAATACCCACGAGCCGTCCGCTGGTCCTGAGGTACAACTACCCCGCTGGAGCATACTCTGATGCACTCCGCTACACAATTTGTGCCATACCATCATAGTCTATATCACATTAGTCTAGACAACCTAGCCCAATGATGACCAGTCAGCAATCAAGTATCATAATCCAAATTCGTTATGTCAAGTTGAGAGAGAAAGCCACTAGAGCTTCCGATTTCCAATAATCACAAAACGGTGCCAATACACACGATATACGACTACTGCATAGGCAGACTAACGAGAACTTCAAGTCTCCAACATATATATAACACATGAATCACCATGCCCGATTCCGTACTTCACTGTACAAATACATAACACACATCAAGCATCCATTCATACCACAAAAGCCATTCAGAAATTTCACTGTGCCATTAGCGACTCAATTATTACAGTCGATTCAACAAGAGAGTGCTACCATACCACTAGATATTATTACATTACCTTGTCCTTTTGGACCACATTCCTTGCCAATTTACTAGAATAGCTGTACCATTTTCCTTAATCACCAGAAAGATTGATTCTTAAATCACCTGCAGCTGCCCCGCGCTGCTCAATAATTTTAATGACTTCCTATATATTATGAACTGATCTCAAAACCTTGAATATGCCATTATCAACTTTTCCATAACACATCGCATATACAATACCATACTAAGATAACATGGAAATTCTTATCCCATTCCTACGCCGCAAATATCGACACACTCAACTAGTCAAGGACTTTCATGATCCCATATAGAGAAAACTCATTACACCTTCCAAGCATTGCATACCAATAGGAAATACACTCATTTTCAAACTACGGTAAAGCACTTTACCAACTCTTTCTCCCAATTACATTGCATAAATTAAACTGCGAGGACTGAGTCCTTATTCCCATATCCGGTTACACAACTGCCAGCACTCAAAAGCTTTATTGCACAATATTTGCGAGACTCATTACTCCAAACATATACCAGGAATTAATCGTATTCCTTCTCATACCGTTTCGGTTTATTAACAAGTTGATCCATTTACCCAGTTTCCTTTCTGATTCATCCTTAATTTAATATTAGCCATTACTATAGCACCATAATACATCAACTCATGTTACCACACAAGACTCGTACATAAGGCCACACGGTCTAAGACACAAAGGCCACTTAATACTCTCTCAATGTTTCTCAGAAGTACCACATTCTATAATACATTATTTTGGGGAACTTTCTGCGATTTGAATTCTTTATCATTACCTTCCCATACGGTTACATAGAATCCTCATCATTCACATAATATAACACAAGTCTTGATCTCTTCTAACGAAACCAACGTCTTTAGCCACATGCACAATCTTAAGACACCTGACTGTTACAAGTAAAATCTTAAACACCGTAAAACAAATTCTCGAGTGTCATTCACCCTCATTCAGCTATAATTCAGCTGTCTTATTGAACAAAACCACTCGTGCATTGCTAGAACTCTGACACCGCATAATGTGATCACATACAACTACAATTAGCTATCTTTCTTTTCTATACACCGAACATTCTTTACCAACACAAGTTCACAACAGCCTAGTATTTCTTCAAATCTACGAACCACCATAAGCCTTTATCAAAATTTCCCAACATACCTAGAGACAGAGCCAACACAGCACACGACAGTGCAATCGGTTAATCAATAACAACCTCCCCAACTTAGCTCGGAGTCATACATCAAAGCACTTTTAGCCACTCATAGCCTTCTTACTCAAATGATGCAACAAAGTTCTAGTTAGATTAAACTCAAGTCATTTACAAGCTTCGGCGGAGGTTCGAATCATCAAAAATATTAATTCTTTTGCAATTCTTGCATTCAATCACACACAACAGTTACGCCTACTCTTTAGGTGACAAAAATCTTTTCTAAGTCCCAAATTTTCCAAAACTTTTGGCAGAGTTTCCTTTGTAAATTGGCCTATCCACCTGCCAGAGAATCACCAAACCATTCTAACAATACATCCACAACTCAACAAGATATCACAATGTATTTCGACATCATTAAATCTCAATACTATACGAATCATATTATCACAATTTATACTTGAACCTGCCTGCGCTACACCTGCTCGCATCATAACACCTATCAATACCTTTCAATTACACATAAGAATTTACCCACCTACTTCTTCTCAATTTAGCATTTCAGCACAATAACTTCCACCAGGATACACATAGCATAATCACTTTAGTCTTCCTGAGTTTAAACTCGTTCCACTACATGTAAGACACTTTACCTTCCAATTAAGAGATATGGTAAATATTCACCACGCCCATAGCTCGGGGCTACACAACAGTTTAGATAAGAGTCGGACAATTAATAGCTTATCCATTAGTAAGCCTCCCTAATACTCTACAGATCGGCACAAGGCCCCAAACATGGCTACCAGCCCAAACACATAGATATAACCCAGTCTCAGTCATTATACACAGTAATCTATTAATCGGGAAGGATCAAGTCCAAATCCCAAGTCACAATACCACCACACTTGTCACATGACGCGTGTTCCATCTCAACACAACACTGTATAGTGCAAATACGGGGTTTCAAACCCTCAATACATTATCTATTGCCACCACTCACAAAATCAGCACCTCGATGCTCAAGTCATAAACAAGGTCCAGCCTCAAGTCATCCTGACTGGCCCAACATGAACTCACAAAGATTATATCTCGCCCCTCGATCGAAGAATCACAAGCCATCAAGGCAATCATATTACTGGGCGCTCGATACGTACACAGACGTGTGGAAGGAATTTCAAAAATTATATCTCAAGCTGAATCAAGTACGCACGATAAGAATTCCAAGAAATGTGAAGTGTTTCCTAAAGGTTCGCAGACTCCCGAGGATAAGTACAGGCGTCCCCGTACCGATCCACAAGACTCTACTAACCGGCTCAAGACTCATGAGGCCTAGTAAACCTAGGCTCTGATACCAACTTGTCACGACCCCAAATCCAGTCGTGATGGCGCCCAGCACATTGCTAGGCCAACCGACCAACTAATAACAACGACGGAGCTAGAAGCTCGCTTTATCCCATTTAAGCATATCAAAATATGAAACAACAGAGATACATATATCGAAAACGGGGAACCAAGTCCCAAATTATACCAACTCCCATAGACCGAAGGGTCAAGAGTCATGAGCCTCTAATGAACATAAGTGAAATAATGGTTTACAAGATGCCAAGTGCGGAAAGAAATATCAATACAGAATCAAAAGATAGTAGGAAAAAATATCGGGTCCTGCGGTCTCTGCAACTACCTCGAATATCCTATAGATGTCGCCTCGAATAGCTACCGGATCACTGCTGAGAGGTACCTGGATCTGCACACAAGGTGCAGGGACTAAAATGAGTACTTCCAGACTCAGTGGTAATAAACAGGGGTAAGACAGCGCATATAAGAAATCCGCAATAAAGCACTATGTAAAGCTATAATCAAATACCCTGTCACAGAATCAATATCAACTGTACATGTACCAACAAGTACCAACAAACATCATAACAGCTATCAGATGTAGCTAAATGCAATGCAATGCATGATATGACCGCTACGGCACGTAGCCCGATCCAATTTGGGTACCCGTGCTCACCGTGGGGGTTCAGACTCCGGAGGGGCTCCTACAGCCCAAGCACAATATTAATATCACACCTGCTGCGACGCGCAGCCCGATCCGACATATATACCGCTGCGGCGTGCAGCCCGATCCACTACCAGTCAGCTAATATGCAAATACAGCCTCGCAGGCCCAAAAGTAGTTTGAAAACATCTTTTATCATTTTTCAGTTGGAAAATAGTAATATCAAGTTCCAGAGATTAGAAATAGCATGATAACCGAAATAGCTACGGACTGGTAGTAAACTAGCATGTCAATATCACAAGACAATGATAACGATCCTCGCGGGATCCAATAACCGGCTCACAGCCCACAAGTATACTCAACCGTCCAAGAAGGAGGTTCAACGGCTCAAGAGTAGCCAATATCACAGTATAGTATGCAACCTTCCGAGAAGGAGGTTCGACGGCTCAGGAATAGCCAAATATCATAACACAGTGCAAACAAGTCGGACTAAGCCATAGTCCCCAATCACAATTGACCCCGCACTCACAAGAGAGTACGTTTCTCACCACTATACAGCATCACAAAGTGGTATACCGGGGTATCGAACCCGCTGGTCATCACCCACATCTATTACTCACCTCAATACCGCGCGACGACTACTCCGCAATGCCCTTGCCATGAGAATCAAGCTCCACACGCGTAGAGTCTGGTCAAATACAGTAGAAATACAACAAATTAGGCCAATGGGACGACACCCAATCAATACAATTCGATTTACACCAAAAATGGCAAAGTTGCCAAAACTCGACTTTCGGTATGATTGTTAAAAAATCACGAAAGTCACATATTTGGAACCCTCATCTCGATACGAGTCTAAGCATATCAATTTTTGCCAAATTCGGACTCCATTTGCCCATTCAAAACCTTGATTTTCTAAAGTTCAAGCCTAGGGTTAAATCTTCCATGAATCACCCCAAATTCCTCCATTTTCATGATATAATTGCATAATATTATCAATACTAATCATAGTTTAAGTCCATAGTTTATTACCTGATGATTTCCCTTGATTTTCTCTTCAAAATCGCCCAAATCGCCTCTAAAGCCGAGACCCAAATGTGTGAAATGTTTCTAAAATTTTCTAACTTCTGATACACTTAACTCACTGCGATTTTTGCTTCTGTGATACACGGACCGCTCCTGCGGGTCCGCTTTTGCGGAAAGTCTTCCGCTCCTACGGAATGTTCCGCTTTTGTGACCAAGAGTCTGCTCCTGCGGACTCGCCTATGCGATCAACCACCCGCTTCTGCGGACTTTCCCCTTACTCATCAAGTCCGCTTCTGCGGTCACCCACTCGTACCAGCGACGCCGCTTCAGCGGAAAAAATTCCGCTTCTACGAATTCACTCGCCCCTGCGCCCCCTTGTCCGCTCCTGCGGACTCGCTCCTGTGCCCCCCATTTCCGCAGGAGCGAAAACAACAGAACCAGAACACAAGCCTGCAATTTTCCACATTTTCTCCCGTTTAACCATCCGAAAACACCCCGAGGCCCCCGGGACCTCATCCAAACACACCAACACATCCTAATACCTTATTCGAACTTGTTCCAATCCTCAAAACACGTCTAATAACATCAAAAACCATAATTCGCATCGAATTCAAGCCTAAATTCCTTAAAATATTCCGAATTACACAATCGATCAAAAACCCGACTAAACGGCGTCCGAATGACCTGAAATTTTGCGGACATATCCAAAATCACATAACGAAGCTATAGGAATTGTCAGATTTCCATTCCGACCCACGGATTAAAATCTCACCTACCGTTCGGATTTCGTCAAAATTCAACCTTAGCCAATTCAAGCCTATTCTATACCGGACCTCCAAAGTCAATTCCGATTGCTCCCCTAAGTCACAAATCACCTCCCGGAACTAACCGAATCATCATAATCCGATTCCGAGCCCTCTAACCAAATAGTCAACTCTGGGTTGACTTTCCTTATTCAAGTTTCCTTCAAAAAGGCTATATGCCTCGTTTTCAATCTAATTCACTCCTAACTCACCCGATAGACTCTAAAACTGATATAAAAGCATAAAACATATAATTACAACATAACGGGATGGTAATTCCCATGACGACGGGCCGGGTCGTCACACATGTTGGCATCATAAGATTTGTGATCTAGATAATAAGAAGGTAGAATATATTTAGGAAACTATAACTAAAGTAGCAGACACAAGGAACTTGTAAGGCTTTTCTTAAATATTGAGAAGCAATCAAAATAACTATGGAATTAGAGAGTTCCGACTGATGGTGTATGCACTTTGTGAACACAAGGTAAGGTTACATGTCTTTTTCATGCATATATTGTACAGAATTAGTAGCGTCAAATATTAAAATTAAAGGGTTAAATGGTATAAGAAATGCTTGTGGGGCATACACTGTTATTTCTGAATTCGTTCACTCCTAATTGTTGAGTTAATCTATGTTTTCTTAAAAAGCTTTGATGTATGGTACATGAGCTCAATTCTTTTGCTCTTAGTTAGCACGAATGGCTCAGTAAACATTAGAATTTAGGACTGTCCTGCTGTAAGTACTGTATGCTACATTTGAAAAATATCAATTATATTTTATACATTTATTAGATGTCAAAATTGTTTGCAATAGTGCTTTTATAAATGGTGGAAGTTTTTTAAGCATGTTAGAGTGTTCTTTTTCCAAATTTTAATAGTATGTTCGACAATCTATTAGGGTATTTATTTTGGTCTTTTATGAACAACAACAACAACAACAACAACAACCCAGTATATTCCCGTAAAGTGGGGTCTGGAGAGGGTTATATGTAGGCAGGCCTTACCTCTACCCAAAAGGGTAGAGAGGCTGTTTCCAATCGACCCTCGGCACAGGGAAAATAAAAGGAAACAAAAACAAAAACGAAAACAGCATTAGTTACACCAGCATATATTGTATAAATAATTAACTGACTACAAGAGACATATGTACCATAAATAAATCGGCATGCTAAATAAATCGGCATGCTGGTCTTTTATGAACAATTGGCTAGAAATTTTGGCAACTTTTTATTTCATGTAAAGACCTTTCATTTAAATGTTAAACATTAGGACCACTAATATGAAAAAAAGTGATAAAGTAAAATCCATATAGAAAATAATAAATCAAGATAGACTAGGTGTGCTTGATAAAGGGACGTTATGAGCTCAGGCCCTAAGATGACTTCCTCTTAACTCATTGTTGAATTAAAGACAATGAATGAATGAATTGCATCTATTTAGTTACAAACTCAAAAAGTTGATAGACGATAGTAGGTTCATCACTGTGTTCACTAAGTGGTTGCTAAATGTTCTTAATATTTGCTAGAAAGCAATTATCCTTACTATTAAGTGATCGCATTGATAAAATATGTGTAGTCTGTAACTCTATATTACAACAACAACAACAACAACTACCCAGTATAGTCCCACATGGTGGGGTCTGGGGAGGGTAATATGTACGCAGGCCTTACCCCTGCCCGATAGAGCAGGGAGGCTGTTTCCAATCGACCCTCGGCGCAAAGACAAGAAGAGAAAAGAAAAGAAAAGAAAAAAACAAAACAAAAACAAAAGAAAAAGGACAAGCATTAGTGATGTTAGCGTAAATCACATAAATATATGAGTAAACAAAGACAGAAAAATAAAATAACCTGACATATAGAAGGACAGGATACATAGGAACAAAACATAGAGCATTAGTAAAACGTTACAATAAGAAAATGGTATGCCATACAATATATCAAGCCTATATGGGTGAACCCCACCCCCGGTCATACCCCGTGGAAGGAGAGCGTGTAATACTAGAAGTCCCTATCCTACAATCCTGATACTAGACCTCCAGGCGTTCCTATCAAGGGTCATGTCCTCGGAAATCCGCATGATAGCCATATCCTGCCTAATCACCTCTCCCCAATACTTCTTGGGCCTCCCTCTACCGCGACACGCGCCAACCACCGTCAGCCGCTCGCAACTCCTCACAGGGGCATCGGGGCTTCTCATCCGCACATGCCCGAACCACCTGAGTCTCGCTCTCGCAGCTTCTCATCCACCGGGGCCACCCCCACCTTCTCCCGAATAACTTCATTCCTAACCCTATCTAACCTGGTGAGCCCGCACATCCACCTGAGCATCCTCATCTCTGCGACCTTCATTCTCTGAACATGGGAGTTCTTCACCGGCCAGCACTCCGCCCCATACAGCATGGCTGGTCTTACCATAGCTCTATAAAACCTCCCCTTGAGTTTCTGTGGCACTTTCTTGTCACACAAGACTCCCGAAGCAAGCCTCCATTTCGACCACCCGGCCCCTATACGGTGAGTGACATCCCCGTCAATCCCTCTGTAACTCTATATTACCTTCCTAAAATTGTACGGTACACAATTAGATCTTCTAGAGCAGCAAATATTTTTCTGTTGGATCTCCTTTTTTGTTTCCCTTTTATTTCGTGACAAAGGGGAAAAAGTAAAGGTCCCACTTTAGGGGTTGATTATATTTTTTTGTTAAGCTTCTTACTGCCATTATGAAATATTTTCCCAGTTTGCTTCGTGTTGCTCTGGAAAATAGGAGATTGAAGATGATATCATTTGCTTGGGTCTCTCCTTCCCCTCTCAATTATGCTTTGTCAGTTCAGCTTAGCACATAATGTAAGAACTTTTAGATGATGTAAGATTAGGACTGACTTATTTGTGAAGCTTAAATATGCTTTGCTGGAACTATAGCAGAAGATATTTCTTGATATTTGTTTTTGTCTTTGTACTTAGGCGTAGGTAAATGAATTACACCAGTGATACAAGGGAATGTAGATTGTAAGGGTATCAGGAGCGGAGAGATAAGCAAAGTTTAGTCTGAAATGTAAAATGTATCTATCACTATATTTTTTAATGTAAGCATTAAAGGCTATCACCTGATATATGTTAGTCAAGAAGATTTCATTAGTGCATGAGAAATGGAAAGTCCTCATTTTATGTTGTCCATGACATGTAGCTAAGCATGGTTCATATATAATAGTATTAGTTTAGAAGGTTTGTTGCTCATTCCAAAAAGTTATCAGCTCGAACAAAAATTTCATTTCAAATATGCAGCTAACTCTAATATATTGGATAGATGTGCACTATTTCTCCAAATAATTCACTACTTCCTCTTGGATGTCAAACCATGTTTCTGAATCTGTGAGCTTAGGCTTGTGATTAGCATGATCATCAGAATAAGTGCATGAAACTTTTGTATCGCATCTCAATTCCACAGGTTAATCATAGTCTCATAGTACACTTTATGAAAAATTATCCACTTGTTTCATAAAATAATATAAACTATTATATAATTAGGTTTGGGCCTAGGCTCAGCACGGGCTATTTCATACTAGTCTATTTAGAAGCGACAATAAGGAGGTCTTGGTAGTCTAGGCGTATTTTTTTCTTTTTGGTATAGTCCTTGCTTGTCGGGGCAATTTGGCCTTTCTCAGTTTTTTGCTGGGTAGAATATCTGTTGTGCCCCGTATTTGTTGATTTGTATGTTCAGAGAAAGACTAAATAAGTAATTTCGGCTCCACCTTTTGATGGTAATGACGGCCACCGCTTGGCTTTAGGAAAACTTTGTGCTGCTTCTCCGTTTAGAATTCCCATCGCTTCTCTTTCTTCATCGTTTTGAATTGGGCTGATGTAACTATTAAAAACTCTTTCTTTAATAATTCTATAAAAAAAAAATATTTTGAATAGATATAATTTGCATGAATTCTTTATACCAAGAAATTAATTATTTAAGGCAATAGAAAACTTATTAGGAAATGGTAATCAACAAAAATACTTAACAACATGCATAAAGAATTATGCATGTTGTGATTTGGGGAAATATATATATATATATATATATGGAGGTCTTGGTAGTTTAGGCGTATTTTTGTCTTTTTGGTATAGTCCTTGCTTGTCGGGACAATTTGGCCTTTCTCAGTTTTTTGCTGGGTAGAATATCTGTTGTGCCCCGTATTTGTTGATTTGTATGTTCAGAGAAAGACTAAATAGGTAATTTCGGCTCCACCTTTTGATGGTAATGACGGCCACCGCTTGGCTTTAGGAAAACTTTGTGCTGCTTCTCCGTTTAGAATTCCCACCGCTTCTCTTTCTTCAACAACAACAACAACAACAACTACCCAGTATGTTCCCACAAAGTGGGGTCTGGGGAGGGTAATACGTACACAGACCTTAC
The DNA here is from genome assembly GCA_032618575.1 of Nicotiana noctiflora. NCBI lineage: Eukaryota > Viridiplantae > Streptophyta > Magnoliopsida > Solanales > Solanaceae > Nicotiana > Nicotiana noctiflora. The sequence goes on from JASVEL010013550.1 coordinate 108,630, forward strand.
CCCTACCCGAAAGGGTAGAGAGGCTGTTTCCGGCCGACCCTCGGCTCAGAAAAAGAGAGAGAAAATCAACAAATAAAACAAAACAAAACAATGTTAGTAAATCCGGATAAATCAAATAAATAATTATCTAAACATAAAACCAAAAGTAGAATGACATGCAATAATACCAATCGGTTACTACCATAAGAGGCACAATACAATACATTAATTAACTATAAAGATCGCTACCAAACCCCACTCAGCCCCTAACAGAAGTACTAAGAATTCTAGAAGGCCTTACCCTACAACCCTAATACTAGACCTCCAAACTTTCCTATCAAGGGTCATGTCCTCGGAAATCCCCATTCTAGCCATATCCTCCCTAATCACCTCACCCCAATACCTCTTAGGCCTCCCTCTGCCTCGACTCGCGCCAACCACCGCCAGTCGCTCGCAACTCCTCACCGGTGCATCAGGGCTTCTCCTCCGCACATGCCCAAACCACCTGAGTCTCGCTTCTCGCATCTTCTCATCCACCGGGGCCACCCCCACCTTCTCCCGAATAACTTCATTCTTAATCTTATCTAATCTGGTGAGCCCGCACATCCACCTGAGCATCCTCATCTCCGCAACTCTCATTCTCTGGACATGAGAGTTCTTCACAGGCCCGCACTCCACCCCATACAACATGGCAGGTCTAACCACCGCTCTATAAAACTTCCCCTTGAGTTTCTGTGGAACTTTCTTGTCACACAAGACTCCCGATGCGAGCCTCCACTTCAACCACCCCGCTCCTATACGGTGAGTGACATCCTCGTCAATCTCTCCGCCCCCTTGAATCACTGATCCAAGATATCTGAAACTGTCCCTCTTGGCTATGACCTGAGATCCCAGCTTCACGTCCCACCCTACTTCGCTCGACTCGGCGCTAAACTTGCACTCTAGATATTCTGTCTTAGACCTGCTTAGTTTAAAACCCTTAGATGAGGGTCTGTCTCCAGACCTCCAACCTCGCATTAACACCAGCCCTCGTCTCGTCTATCAAAACTATGTCGTCAGCAAAGAGCATACACCATGGCACATCCCCTTGAATATGGCTAGTTAGAGCATCCATTACCAAGGCAAATAAGAGAGGGCTTAGCGCAGATCCTTGATGTAGCCCCATAACCACCGGAAAATGGTCCGAGTCGCCACCCACCGTCCTAACCCTAGTCTTGGCTCCATCATACATGTCTTTGATCACTCTGATGTAGGCTTCTGGCACGCTCTTCGCCTCCAAGCATCTCCACAGAACCTCTCTAGGGACCTTATCATATGCCTTCTCCAAGTCGATAAACACCATCGCTTCTCTTTCTTCATCGTTTTGAATTGGGCTGATGTAACTATTAAAAACTCTTTCTTTAATAATTCTGTAAAAAAAAAATCTTTTGAATAGATATAATTTGCATGAATTCTTTATACCAAGAAATTAATTATTTAAGGCAATAGAAAACTTATTAGGAAATGGTAATCAACAAAATACTTAACAACATGCATAAAGAATTATGCATGTTGTGATTTGGGGAAAAACAAATCACATGCATTCTAAAGGTGGAAAAAAGAAATTGTGTATAAACATATAATTAGTAATTCAGTATCTCCAAAGTTAATACTGCGAATAGTCTTTTTTCAGTCGAAACTGGACATCCCTTTGTCACGAACAGTGGTTGTTTCATCACAATGTTGTATAGAGGAAAGAGAGCTAATACAGAGAAAGACAGAGTTGTGTTAGTGTGATTCGAGAGACCCAAATAGTATTGTTTTGCACACAAAGTGATACACGTGGTTTCCCTAAAATATAGTACCAGCACACGTGTTGACGGAAGGACAAAAAGAGTTCAAACCAATGAAGTGTGTCCAAGTCAAGAGCAGAAAATTCTCAAGCAGGTCATCAGTATTGTTAGGTGTTTGCCATATTTTTCTTACCATATTTGGTTTTTCTATCTCTTGAAGAAAAATGACAATATAATTACCTTAACTGGGTTTCCATTTTGTAAAAGGAAATTGTAAACTCTTCCATATTTGGCTAGTTCATTTTCTTGTAGGAAAAGGTTTGGACTTCTATAAATTGAGGATTCTTGTAACGACCCAGCCCGTCGTTATGAAAATTTCCACCCCGTTACCTTGCATTAACATATCTTATGCTTCTATATCGGTGTTAGAACCTATCGGGTGAGTTAGGAGTGAATTGAATTAAAAATGAAGCAAATAGCATGTTTGAAGGAAGTTTGAATATGGAAAGTCAACCTAGAGTTGACTATCGAGTTAGAGTGCTCGGAATCGGATTCTGATGATTCGACTAGTTTCGAGGGATCATTTATGACTTAGGAGAGCAATCGGAATTGAATTTGGAGATCCGGTGTAGAAATAGGCTTGAATTGGCTAAGGTTGAATTTTGGCAAAATCCGATCTATAGGTGAGATTTTGATCCGGGAGTCGGAATGGAATTCCGACAGTTGCAGTAGCTCCGTTAGGTGATTTTGGATGTGCCTGCAAAATTTCAGGTCATTCGGACGCCGTTTGGTCGGGTTTTTGATGGAATGTGTAATTTGGAAGTTTTGAATAAACTTAGGCTTGAATCCGTGTGTAATTGGTGATTTTGATGTTTAGGATGGTGTTTTTATGATTGGAACAAATTCATATCGTGTTTTGGAGTATGTTGGTAGTTTTCGTTGGGGTCCCGGGGGCCTCGGGGTGAATCCGGACCATCATCCGGCATTTTTGGAACTTAAAAATCTGCAGAAAAATTGCAGATCACTGGGCAAAATCCAAGCCTTCGCGTTCGCGTGGCATGGGCCGCGTTCGCGAAGGCCGGGCGAGTCAAGCATCGCGATCGCGAGACAGGTTACCGCGTTCGCGTAGGTCAAGATTCTTGAGCTTCGCGATCGCATTCAGGGTGTCGCGTTCGCGTTCAGGATGTCGCGTTCGCGTAGGTTTGTCAGGGTGTGCATCACGTTCGCGTGAGGGTTATCGTGAACGCGTAGAAGGAAAATCAGACGGCTGGGAGCTAGTGCAATGCGAACGCGTAGAAGAAAAGTCCCAGGCAGTGAATTAAAACCAGAAACATTTCACATACGGGTTTCATTTCATAAACCCCCATTTTTGAGCCCTAGAGAGAAGAAATCACGGGAAAACGCTGGGAAATCATCGGGTATTCATCGGAGGTAAGTTTCTTGACTCAAAAACATCATTTTATGGTAGGATTAACATCAATCTTCATGAATTTGGTTAGAAATTGTGAAGGATTGTGGCCTAGATATTGAAAACGAAAATTTGGGTTTTGAAAGGCCAATCGAACTCCGATTTTGGTAAATTTTATATGTACGGACTCGTGGCGAGACGAGGGTTCTGGAAATATGAGTTTCAAAATTTTTCAAGATGTGGGCCCGGGGCTCTGGTTTTGCCAATTTCGTAATTTTTGATATTTTTCGAGTTCTTTCGATTGGGTTATGTTCCATTAGCCTATTTTGATATATTTGTGTTGATTTGTGCTAGTTTTGACGTGCGTGGATGCCGGTTCGAGGAGCTAAGGCGTCGCGGGCATGAGCTTTCGTCGGTTCGAGGTGGGTAATACTTGTAAATGATGTCCCGAGGGTTAGTAAACCCCGGACTTGCACATCTTAGTGCTGTGTCGAGGTGACTTGCACGCCGGATAACGGGCGTGGGGTAGAGCACCATTGGGGATTGTGACTTGGTCCGTCCCGCGTAATAAATAATAACACATAATTGTTGAAGTGAATTGGACTAATTATCATGTTTGGACTTCGTGCCAATTATTTGAGTCCTTCAGGGATTGGTATCACTGTTTTGATAACATTGTGCATATTTTATTCTAATTTAAGGTTTTAAATGGTATTTTTGCTATTTAGCATTCTTATAAGGTTATGAAAAACTTGAACAAGGTCTTAATAATATTTTAGCTGTGAGCTAATGTGATATTGTTGCCCGTAGGGTTTTCTTGATTATCTGTTAAACTGATTGGGGCCGAGGGCCATATGTTAGGGCATGACATTCATATGAGCATATGCATACACATGCATGGATCGGACCGCACGCCGCAGTGGTATATGGATCGGGCTGCGCGCCGCAGCAGGTGTGATATTAATATTGTGCTTGGGCTATAGAAGCCCCTCCGGAGTCTGGACACCCCCAGTGAGCACGGGTACCCAAATTGGATCGGGCTACACGCCGTAGCGGTCATATGCATTGCATGGCATACATACATTGGTTTACGTGTACTACGTGGCATAACATTCGGTACTCATACATTACTGGCACACATGCATTAGTTGCCTTATTGACCAGATCTCCTGGTGTAAATTGATAAGGAGTGCTGAGCCCGAGGGGCTGATTTGAGTGCGGACTTGCACTGCTTGAGATTGTATCCAAGTATTGGTATATTATTATGAAATAAAGTAGCTAAAATTGAGATTTCTAAATAATCTACTCACATATGCTTGAAAGGAATAAAAAGATAGTTCTCTATTGTGTAGCATGAGATAGTGCCTATCGTGGTTTTCTTCCCTTCAGCATTATTTACTTTTATTACTGCTGAGTTGGAAGTACTCACACCCGACTCCCTGCACCTTGTGTTCAGATCCAGGTACACCATAGTGGAGCTGATTCTATTGCGGCTCGGGAGTGCTTTTGGACAGTCGAGGTAGCTGCCAGCGTTCGCAGGACCTGATTCTCCAGTTTGTCTGTATTTTGTTCTGATCATCTCACACTTGTGCACAGTTATATTCACTATTTACACTTTGTATACTCTGTAGAGGCTCATGACTCTTGACCCTTCGGTCTATGGGAGTTGGCACATATTGGGACTTGGTTCCCTGTTTTAAATATATCTATCACTGTTATGCTTAAATTGGATAAAGTGAGCTTGTGGCTCCGTGGTTATTATTGATTGGTCGGGCTGGCCTAGCAGTGTGCTGGGCGCCATCACGACCGGATTTGGGGTCGTGACAATTCTTCCTTCTCATTCAGCAGCATTCACAATGTAGCCATAGGGGGCTTGAGAGTAGTATATAGGGGAAGAACTTTACGGGACAAGTGTTAGTGTGTCACTTGTGTTTGCCTCTTCGTGAGGTTATTCTCTCGATATTTTGTACTCTCTTTTATTATAGTTGATTGCTCATCTCCGTTGTGGACGTAGGTCAGTTGACCAAACTCATCCAATTACTTGCCTATTGAGGAAGAAAAATCAAGTTCTCTCTATGTTTGTTTTCGTGTGCGCGCGCTGTGGTAGATGTGGGTTGGCTAAGGAGCTTAATTACTCGTGCTTTACTCAACAAACCAAAACAGATATTACGCCATTTCCTATAGAAAAACAACTAAAATAAAAAAAAATCTAGGATGCGAATTTATAGACAATGTATCAATAGTGAATAACTAAAATTGCATTAGTTGTCATAGACTTCTCTACCAGTTCTTTTCATGTTGCATTTTGAATTGATTCTTTTTGAGTTTTATTTACTTTCCCCTTTGGTGACTTTAGTTCCGGAAAACAGTTTGTTGTTTAGCTCAAAATAGGAAGTGAAATTAGATATCCAATATTGGTGATATTCAAAGTACTGCTTGTCTAGCCCATCCCCAATGTCCAAGATAAAATGAACGAGGGTAACACTAGAGTTCCTGTGAAGAGAACTTATAATGAAAAAAATGTAAGGAGATTGTAAGCTCTCCTACTACAACTTCAGTTTCCATCGGATCATATCGAATATCTTACTTTGTTAGACAAGCTTCACAAGATTAGTGCTGCAAGCATGAAACTTACTTCTTATTTTCCGGTCCATTTGGATGTAACATCTGGTTGCTCTTGCCATGTCTCTCAAGGTTGTTAATTTGCATCGAGTTCTGCAGTAAATGAAGTTGCGTCACTCGACACGTGTCAACGTACTTCAGAAGTGAGGTGAAATACTATTCTATTTTTCTTTCTGCCAATTTGCGTTGTTTTGTTTTTCCCTACTTTTTTGTTTCTTGAATTTTAGTTCGTTAGAATGCAATGACATTCATTTGAGGAGGTTACTACTGCTGAAGGTGTTGTCTCCAGGTTTACCATCTTATTCAATCAATGAAGGTTACATTTACGGACCTATCAGATTAATAGAACGTGTGGAACATGTTATGGTGGAATTCTCCATATTTTTACTCATTCCTTTTTTTAGCTTTCATGTTCATGAATGAATAAAGGTATTGTTCAGAATGGACTTTCATTTGGTGCTACAAAATGCTTAATGATACCACTGAAACATCTATAAGTGACATGGGAAGGTAATCTAAAAGAGTAAAAGACCTGGACCATGTATAAAGTAGCATGTTTTATGTGGGCAGCAACACATGAAGCCTCTCTCACTCAAAGCAATCTGCAGAAAAGAGGAAAGCTGATGTTGAACAACAGTGTCTTATGTCAGATGGAGGAGGTGAGAACAACTATCACGTATTTTTGCATATGATCTCCATCTAATAACTTTGGGAGTTGTTCTTTAATTTATATGGTCGGTTAAAATAAGCCATGGATATTAGTCTGCAGGAGCAGTGGCAACTATGAAACAGGAGTGAAGAAGCTATGCAGCATAATTCTAGCATGTATATGTTGAATTCCTTCAAAAGAAAAATTCGAGGTGTTTTGAGGGCAAAAAAAGATTTGGTAAACTTTTATTTTGATTTTGGGCCCGGGCTCAGCACGGGCCACCCTCTAACTAGTATTATCAAAAGAAACAATGCGACTTATAATGTGTATATGCAATCTCTTTGTTTATTGTTTGTATCGTTCCAATTTTATCGGATAAAAAAACATTGAGTGAGTCGCTTCAATCAAATCTGTGTTAGTTTGTATTTGTGTTGTGCTGCTTCTTTTTTACAATGTTCCTGAAAGAATAATATTCCCATCATTTTAGGTAAATTTATGAAAAGGGTTATAAAAGTTTTTCATTAAGGACAAAATTATAATTTTAAGTTAATTATTTTTAAATTTAGAAATGAATTTTTTTTTTGGAATAGATCAAAAAGGAAATAAATTCACATAAATTGGAATGGATGGAGTATATTTTTATGTATAAAAAAATTTGTATTTCAAACTTTTTAATTAATAACCTATTTTTATAACTATTAGTCATAGAGTACGCTTTTTATGTATTTTAGCAGATATCAATAAAAATAATATTTTTTAAAAATTATATAAATATTATTAAATAATGTGTGTGAGTTATACAAAAAAAATTTAAAATAGTTCAAATCTTTAAAAATGATGAATGTTAACCTCATTTAACTAATTCAATAAAAGAAGAAGTCTTGTCTTGCAGAATTTTTCAAATGCGTTATTATGATTCTTTTTTATTATGAATATAATATTTAGATAGTGTAACGACCCAAAGGGTCATCACTTGTTTTCCTCACTTGTTCCGCACTTTCGAGGCCTTGAAAACCTCATTCTATGTTGCCTCAATTTATGTGCATGATCCGGGCATGTAGCCGGAAAGATTTTATGATAGAAAATGTGAATTCTATGAGAAATTTGAAGAAAATGATATTAATATTGATATAGTTGACTGGTCAACATTTTTGGTAAACGGACCCGGATCCGGATATTAATATTGAAATAGTTGTGTCACGACCCCAAATCTGGTCATGATGGCGCCCAGCACATTGCTAAGCCAGCCTGACCAATCAATAACAATAACGGAGCTAGAAGCTCTCTTTAGCCCATTTAAGGATATCAAATCACGAAGCAATAGCGATACATATAACGAAAACGGGGAACCAAGTCCTATAATACATCGACTCTCATAGACCGAAGGGTCAAGAGTCATGAGCCTCTACTGAACATGAGTGTATAAAGGTTTACAAGATACCAAGTGCGGAAAGAAAAGTCAATACAAAATCAAGAGACAATAAGAAGGAATATCGGGTCCTGCGGACTCTGCAGCTACCTCGAATATCCACAAATGTCGCCTCGCACAGCTACTGGATCACTGCTGAGAGGTACCTGGATCTGCACACAAGGTGCAGGGAGTAAAATGAGTACTGCCAGACTCAGTGGTAATAAACAAGGGTAAGACATCGCAGATAAGAAATCCGCAATAAAGCACTATGTAAAGCTGTAATCAAATACCCTGTCACAGAATCAATATCAACTGTACCTGTACCAACAAGTACCAGCAAAACAGTATAACAACTAGCAGATGTAGCTAAAATGCAATGCAATGTATGATATGACCGCTACGGCGCGTAGCCCGATCCAATTTGGGTACCCGTGCTCACTGTGGGGGTTCAGACTCCGGAGGGGCTCCTACAGCCCAAGCACAATATCAATGCGGCGTGCAGTCCGATCCAACATATATATCGCTGCGGCGTGCAGCCCGATCCACTACCAGTCAGCTAATATGCAAATACAGCCTCGCAGGCTCAAAAGTAATTTTGAAAACATCTTTTATCATTTTTCAGTTGAAAACAGTAATATCAAGTTCCAGAGATTGGAAATAGCATGATAACAGAGATAGCTACGGACTGGGAGTAACTAATATGTCAATATGATAAGACAATGATAACGATCCTCGCGGGATCCAATAACTGGCTCACGGCCCACAAGTATACTCAACCACCCAAGAATGGGGTTCAACGGCTCAAGAGTAGCCAATATCACAGTATAATATGCAACCATCCGAGAAGGAGGTTCGACGGCTCATGAATAGCCTAATATCATAACACAGTATCAGCAAGTCGGACTAAGCCATAGTCCCAAATCACAATCGACCCCGCACTCACAAGAGAGTACGTGTCTCGCCGCTATACAGCGTCAAAAAGTGGTATACCGGGGTTTCGAACCCGCTGGTCATCACCCACATCTATTACTCACCTCAATACGGCGCGACGACTACTCCGCAATGCCCTTGCCACGAGAATCAAGCTCCGCACGCGTAGAATCTGATCAAATACATTAGAAATACAACAAATTAGGCCAATGGGACGACACCCAATCAATACAACTCAATTTACATCAAAATTCCCTATGTTGTCAAAACTCGTCTTTCGGTACGCTTCTCGAAAAATTACAAAAGTCACATATTCGGAACCCTCATCTCGATACGAGTCTAGGCATATAAAATTTACCAAAATCGGACTCCATTTGCCCACTCAAATCGGTGTTTTTCTTCAATTTAGGCCTAGGGCTCAAACCCACCTTTAATCTTCCATTTACGGAAATTTAACCAAGGATTTCATGTTAAAATGATGTAATTAAGCCACAAAACTTACCTCCAACGAAACCCCGATGATTTCCCAGCAATCTCCCGTCAATTTCTTATCTTGGAACTCAAAAATGGGGGTTTTGGGTATTAAACTCGCGACTGGTTCTGTTCTGAACTTAAACTCACTGCCAGCCATTTTTACCTTACGCGTTCGCGATGTACCCAACGCGAACGCGATGCCTTGCTTATTTCCTTCATCGCGAACACGACATGAAGTCACGCGTACGCGAAGACCATTCTCCCCAGCCACGTATTTTTCCTCTACGCGTTCGCGTCCCATTCCACGCGAACACGTGGCTTCTCTTTTTCCTCTTACGCGAACGCGAGCCTACCCCACACGAACGCGATAATCAAAACCTTCCTCTTACGCGATCGCGTCCCCCAGCAACGCGAACGCGATGACCATTGTCCCTCAGCCTACGCGAACGCGGGCCTAGCCCTCGCAAATGCGAAGGCTTAACTGGTGCCCAGTGATCTGCAGATTTCAGCAGACCTTTTCTTGTTGCAAAGTGCCGGATAATGGTCCGGATTCACCCCGAGGCCCCCGGGACCCCAACGAAAACCACAAACATACCCCAAAACACGATACGAACTTGTTCCAATCATAAAAACACCATCCTAAACATCAAAATCACCAATTACCCACAGATTCAAGCCTAAATTTCTTAAAACTTTTCCGAATTGCACATTCCATTAAAAACCCGACCAAACGACGTCCGAATGACCTGAAATTTTGCAGGCACATCCAAAATCACCTAACGGAGCTACTGCAACTGTCGGAATTCCATTCCGACCCCCGGATCAAAATCTCACCTACCGTTCGGATTTCGCCAAAATTTAACCTTAGCCAATTCAAGCCTATTTCTACATCGGGCCTCCAAATTCAATTCCGATTGCTCCCCTAAGTCACAAATCACCTCCCGGAACTAACCGAATCATCAGAATCCGATTCCGAGCCCTCTAACCAAATAGTCAACTCCGGGTTGACTTTCCTTATTCAAGTTTCCTTCAAAAAGGCTATATGCCTCATTTTCAATCCAATTCACTCCTAACTCACCCGATAGACTCTAACACCGATATAAAATCATAAAACATGCATTTACAACATAACGGGGTGGTAATTCTCGTGACGACGGGCCGGGTCGTCACATTCTCCCCTCTTAAGCAAACGCTCGTCCTCGAGCGGGTCAAGAAACATACCTGAAGTCTCAAACAAGTGAGGATATCTGCTCCGCATCTCCCGCTCGATCTCCCAAGTGGCCTCCTCCACGGGTCGACCTCTCCACTGAACCTTAACTGATGCAATCTCCTTAGACCTCAATTTTCTCACCCGACGTCCCAAAATGGCAATAGGCTCCACATCATAGGATAGATCACCATCAAGCTGAATGGTACTGAAGTCTAATACATGAGACGGATCTCCAATGTACTTCCGGAGCATAGACACATGGAATACTGGATGAACGCTAGATAAGCTGGGCGGCAAGGCTAACTCGTATGCCACCTCTCCAACCCTCCTAAGTATCTCAAAAGGACCAATGTACCTAGGACTCAACTTTCCTTTCTTCCCAAACCTCATGACACCCTTCATAGGTGAAACCTTCAACAATACTCGGTCACCAACCATGAAAGACAACTCTCGAACTCTACGGTCCGCATAACTCTTCTGACGAGACTGTGCTGTACGAAGCCTCTCCTGGATCAACTTTGCTCTATCCAGAGCATCCTGGACTAACTCGGTCCCTATCAATCTAACCTCACCAGGCTCAAACCATCCCACGGGGGATCTACACCGCCTGCCATACAATGCCTCATACGGGGCCATCTGAATACTCGACTGATAACTGTTGTTGTAGGCAAACTCGGCAAGTGGTAGGAACTCATCCCACGAACCACCAAAGTCAATCACACATGCTCGCAACATATCCTCCAGAATCTGAATAGTACGCTCAGACTGCCCATCTATCTGGGGGTGAAATGCAGTACTCAACTCAACCCGCGTACCCATCTCTCGCTGAAATGCTCTCCAAAACTGAGAAGTGAACTGAGTACCCCTGTCGGATATGATAGACACTGGGACTCCATGCAACCGAACAATCTCTCAAATAAAGATCGCTGCCAACCGCTCCGATGAGTAGGTAGTACTAACTGGAATGAAGTGAGCTGACTTGGTCAGCCTATCCATAATCACCCATACGGAATCAAACTTCCTCGTCGTCCGAGGGAGTCCAGTAACAAAGTCCATAGTGATCCTCTCCCATTTCCACTCGGGAATATCAATGCGCTGAAATACACCACCGGGCCTCTGATGCTCGTACTTAACCTGCTGACAGTTGAGGCACCGTGCTACATGTCTGACAATGTCCATTTTCATCTTTCTCCACCAATAGTGCTGTTTCAAATCTTGATACATCTTTGCGGCTCCTGGATGGATAGAATACCGCGAGCTATGGGCCTCTTCCAGAATCAACTCACGAAGGCCATCAACATTGGGCACACATATCCGGCCCTACATCCTCAATACGCCGTCACTATCAATGGTGACATCTCTAGCATCATCATGCTGAACTCTGTCCCTAAGGACAGCCAAATGTGGATCATCATACTGGCGCTCACGAATACGATCATATAGAGATGACCGAGATACAACACAAGCCAATACCCGACTGGGCTCCGAAATATCTAACCTCACTAACCGATTGGCTAGCACCTGAACATCATAAGCAAATGGTCTCTCCTCAGCTGGAATATATGCCAAGCTCCCCATACTGACCGCCTTCCGGCTCAAAGCATCGGCCACCACATTGGCCTTCCCCGAATGGTATAATATAGTAATGTCATAATCCTTCAGCAACTCAAGCCATCTCCGCTATCTCAAATTAAGGTCTTTCTGTTTGAACAAGTGCTGGAGACTACGATGGTCGGTATACACCTCACAAGACACACCATACAAATAGTGCCTCCAAATCTTCAATGCATGAACAATGGCGGCTAGCTCCAAGTCATGAACATGATAGTTCTTCTCATGTGGCTTCAACCGCCAAGAAGCATAAGCAATTACCTTACCTTCCTGCATCAACACACAACCTATCCCCACTCTCGAGGAATCACAATAAACGATATATGAACCTGAAGCTGATGGCAATACTAACACTGGAGCTATGGTCAAAGCTGTCTTGAGCTTCTGAAAGCTCTCTTCGCACTCATCCGACCACACGAATGGTGCACCCTTTTGGGTCAATTTAGTCAATGAAGAAGCAATGAATGAAAATCCTTGAACAAACCGGCGATAATATCCCGCCAAACCAAGAAAACTCCTGATCTCTGTAGCTGAGGACGGTCTAGGCCAACTCTGCACCGCCTCTATCTTCTTCGGATCAACCTGAATACCATCACGAGACACCACATGTCCCCGAAATGCTACGGACTCGAGCCAAAACTCGCACTTGGAGAATTTAGCATATAGCTTCTCCTCCCTCAATCTTTGTAACACAATACTCAAATGTTGAGCATGCTCCTCCTGACTACGGGAGTAGACTAGAATGTCATCAATGAACACAATCACAAATGAATCCAAATAGGGCTCGAACACACTGTTCATCAGATGCATAAATGTTGCTGGGGCGTTGGTCAGCCCAAACTACATCACAAGAAACTCATAATGACCATATCCGGTCCTGAATGCAGTCTTCATAATATCCGAGTCTCTGATCTTCAGCTGATGATAGCCTGAACGAAGATCGATCTTAGAAAACACCCTCGCACCCTGTAACTGATCAAACAAATCATCTATGCGCGGTAGAGGGTACTTGTTCTTCACTGTCACTTTGTTCAATTGCCTATAATTAATACACATTCGCATGGAACCATCTTTCTTTTTAACAAATAATACCGGCGCACCCCACGGAGACACACTAGGGCGGGTGAAACCCTTATCCAGAAGCTCCTGAAGTTGCTCTTTCAGTTCTTTCAACTCAGCTGGTGCCATCCGATAAGGAGGAACGGATATGGGCCGAGTGCCCGGCACCAAGTCAATGCCAAAATAAATATCCCTGTCCGGCGGCATGCCCGACAGGTCTGAGGGGAATACATCTAGGAAGTCCCTCACAACAGGTACAGAATCAATGCTAGGAAACTCAGCTTCCATATCTCTCACAAAAGCTAAGTACGATAAACACCCTTTTTCAACCATCTTCTGAGCTTTTAAGAACGAAATAACACGGCTAGGGACGAAATCAGTCGAACCCCGCCACTCAATCTGCGAAATACCAGGAATGGCCAACGTAACTGTCTTAGCATGACAATCCAATATAGCATGGTACGGAGACAACCAGTCCATACCCAATATAACATCAAAGTCCACCATACCTAACAATAACAAATCTGCCTGGGTCTCCAGACCCCCAATAGATATAACACAGGATCTATAGACATGATCCACAACGATCATATCACCCACGGGGGTGGATACATGAACAGGTAAATCAAGAATACTACGAGTCGCACCCAAATGATGTGCAAAATAAGAGGACACGTATGAATATGTGGACCCTAAATCAAATAAAACAGAGGCGTCTCTATGACAGACAGAAATGATACCTGTAATCACTGCATCGGAGGCAACTGCATCACGCCTATCAGGGAGTGCATAGAATTGTGCCTGGCCTCCACTAGATCTCTCCTCGCCTTTGGGGCGACCACGAGAAGACTGACCTCCACCTCTACTAGCCTGAGATGGTGCTGAAGATGAGGGTTGATCCCTCTGCTGAGTCCTGTCCCTACGAAGTCGAGGGCACTGTCTCCTCATGTGGCCAAACTCACCACACTCAGACCAAGCACCACAACCTTTATCAAAATTTTCCAACATACCTAGTGACTGAGCCAACACAGCACACAACAGTGCAATCAGTTAATCAATAACAACCTCCCCAACTTAGCTCGGAGCCATACATCAAAGCACTTTTTGCCACTCATAGCATTCTTACTCTAGATGAGCGACCTCTGCTCTGCTGGGAATGCCCTCTAGATGGAGCACCACTGAAACTGCCAGAACCACGAGGCCTCTTGGCCTCCCGTTCCTCTCTCTCTCGGCGACGATCCGCCTCAATGGAGCGTGCCATATCAACAACCTGCTCAAATTATGATGACAAAACTCTCTCTCTGGTCATAAGGATGCGGATAGAATAGTTGAGGCCATCAATGAACCTCCTCATCCTCTCCCTATCAGTAGGGATCATCTATGTGGCATGCCTAGCCAACTGTGTGAATCTGAGCTCATACTGGGTCACAGACATGTCGCCCCGAACCAACCACTCGAACCGGCGACGTAGCTCCTCGCGACAAGACTGAAGTACATATTTCTCTAGAAAGAGAGTAGAGAACTGCTGCCATGTGAGAGGTGCTGCTCCTGCAAGCCTACGCCTCTCAAACTCTTCCCACCAATCAAATGCGGGACCGGTGAACTGAAAGGTAGTAATTGAAACTCCGCTGGACTCAAGAATACCAGCCGTCCGCAACATCCTCCGACACTTGTCCAAGAAACCCCGGGCATCCTCGCCCTCAACGCCACCGAAATGGGGTGGCCGAAGTCTACCAAATCTCTCGAGACGACGCCGCTCGTCGTCGGGCATAACCTCGAACCATATGCTCCGGAGCCGGAGCTGGTGCAGTCGGAGGAATAACCGGTGCAACCACCCGAGCGGGGACCGCCTCCGGCGTCCGAAGTCCCCGAACAACCGGGTCGGGTGTGCGAGCTGCGCAGGGTCCGCCGACCACCCCCGACTGAGATGTCGCTACGGTAGCGGTAGCCGAAACTACCCGAGCCAAACCGGAACACACCGATAATATCCGAGCAAGAGTCTCCCGAAGACCGGGAATAGCAATAGATACGGTCTGGCCCCTGAACTGGGGCCGCCGGAGCATCAACCACTAGGGGCCGCTCCTTGAACCGGTACAACGGGCGGGTCAGCCGGCACTGCCTCAGCCGCCATACCTCTACCTCTAGCACGACCGCGCCCCGCGGCCTCTAACAGGTGGCAATGGAGGTCGTCCACCTTGTCCCGATGCTCGCGTTCTCGCCATCTGCGAGAGAATAGAATATAGAAGTTCGGTTCTCGAACAACAAGATCGCACGATAGAGTTCAAGAAAAGTGAAGTTTTCCTAAAGGTTCGCGACCTCCCGAGGATAAGTACAGGCGTCCCCGTACCGATCTACAAGACTCTACTAACCGGCTCAAGACTCACGAGGCCTAGTAAACCTGGCTCTGATACCAACTTGTCACGACCCCAAATCTGGTCGTGATGGCGCCCAGGCCCAGCACATTGCTAAGCCAGCCTGACCAATCAATAACAATAACGGAGCTAGAAGCTCTCTTTAGCCCATTTAAGCATATCAAATCACGAAGCAATATCGATACATATAACGAAAACGGGGAACCAAGTCCTATAATACATCGACTCCCATAGACCGAAGGGTCAAGAGTCATGAGCCTCTACTGAAAATGAGTGTATAAAGGTTTACAAGATACCAAGTGCGGAAAAAAAAGTCAATACAAAATCAAGAGACAGTAAGAAGGAATATCGGGTCCTACGGACTCTGTAGCTACCTCGAATATCCACAAATGTCGCCTCGCACAGCTACTGGATCACTGCTGAGAGGTACCTGGATCCGCACACAAGGTGCAGGGAGTAAAATGAGTACTGCCAGACTCAGTGGTAATAAACAAGGGTAAGACAGCGCAGATAAGAAATCCGCAATAAAGCACTATGTAAAGCCGTAATCAAATACCCTGTCACAGAATCAATATCAACTGTACCTGTACCAACAAGTACCAGCAAAACAGTATAACAGCTAGCAGATGTAGCTAAAATGCAATGCAATGTATGATATGACCGCTACGGCGCGTAGCTCGATCCAATTTGGGTACCCGTGCTCACTGTGGGGGTTCAGACTCCGGAGGGGCTCCTACAGCCCAAGCACAATATCACTGCGGCGTGTAGTCCGATCCAACATATATACCGCTGCGGCGCGCAGCCCGATCCACTACCAGTCAGCTAATATGCAAATACAGCCTCGCAGGCTCAAAAGTAATTTTGAAAACATCTTTTATCATTTTTCAGTTGAAAATAGTAATATCAAGTTCCAGAGATTGGAAATAGCATGATAACAGAGATAGCTACGGACTGGCAGTAACTAATATGTCAATATGATAAGACAATGATAACGATCCTCGCGGGATCCAATAACTGGCTCACGGCCCACAAGTATACTCAACCGCCCAAGAAGGGGTTCAACGGCTCAAGAGTAGCCAATATCACAGTATAATATGCAACCATCCGAGAAGGAGGTTCGACGGCTCATGAATAGCCTAATATCATAACACAGTATCAGCAAGTCGGACTAAGCCATAGTCCCCAATCACAATCGACCCCGCACTAACATAAGAGTATGTGTCTCGCTGCTATACATCGTCACAAAGTGGTATACCGGGGTTTCGAACCCGCTGGTCATCACCCACATCTATTACTCATCTCTATACGGCGCGGCGACTACTCCGCAATGCCCTTTCCACGAGAATCAAGCTCTGCACGCATAGAATCTGATCAAATACAGTAGAAATACAACAAATTAGGCCACTGGGACGACACCCAATCAATACAACTCAATTTACATCAAAATTCCCTAAGTTGTCAAAACCCGACTTTCGGTACGCTTCTCGAAAAATTACAAAAGTCACATATTCGGAACCCTCATCTCGATACAAGTCTAGGCATATAAAATTTACCAAAATCGGACTCCATTTGCCCACTCAAATTAGTGTTTTTCTTCAATTTAGGCCTAGGGCTCAAACCCACCTTTAATCTTCCATTTACGGAAATTCAACCAAGGATTTTATGTTAAAATGATGTAATTAAGCCACAAAACTTACCTCCAACGAAACCCCGATGATTTCCCAGAAATCTCCCATCAATTTCTTCTCTTGGAACTCAAAAATGGGGGTTTTGGGTATTAAACCCGCGACTGGTTCTGTTCTGAACTTAAACTCACTGCCAACCATTTTTACCTTACGCGTTCGCGATGTACCCTACGCGAACGCGATGCCTTGCTTATTTCCTTCATCGCGAACGCGACATGAAGTCACGCGTACGCGAAGACCATTCTCCCTAGCCACGGATTTTTCCTCTACGCGTTCGCGTCCCATTCCACGCGAACGCGTTGCTTCTCTTTTTCCTCTTACGCGAACGCGAGCCTACCCCAAGCGAATGCGATGATAAAAACCTTCCTCTTACGCGATCGCATCCCCCAGCAACGCGAACGCGATGACCATTTTCCCTTAGCCTACGCGAACGCGGGCCTAGCCCTCGCGAACGCGAAGGCTTAACTGGTGCCCAGTGATCTGCAGATTTCCAGCAGACCCTTTCTTGTTTCAAAGTGCCGGATAATGGTCCGGATTCACCCCGAGGCCCCCGGGACCCCAACGAAAACCACAAACATACCCCAAAACACGATACGAACTTGTTCCAATCATAAAAACACCATCCTAAACATCAAAATCACCAATTACCCACTGATTCAAGCCTAAATTTCTTAAAACTTTTCCGAATTGCACATTCCATCAAAAACCCGACCAAACGACGTCCGAATGACCTGAAATTTTGCAGGCACATCCAAAATCACCTAACGGAGCTACCTGCAACTGTCGGAATTCCATTCCGACCCCCGCATCAAAATCTCACCTACCGTTCGGATTTCGCCAAAATTCTACCTTAGCCAATTCAAGCCTATTTCTACACCGGGCCTCCAAATTCAATTCCGATTGCTCCCCTAAGTCACAAATCACCTCCCGGAACTAACCGAATCATCAGAATCCGATTCCGATCCCTCTAACCAAATAGTCAACTCCGGGTTGACTTTCCTTATTCAAGTTTCCTTCAAAAAGGCTATATGCCTCATTTTCAATCCAATTCACTCCTAACTCACCCGATAGACTCTAACACCTGATATAACATCATAAAAAATGCATTTACAACATAACGGGGTGGTAATTCTCGTGACGACGGGCCGGGTCGTCACAAGTTGATATGTTTTGGACCTTGAGTTCCAAGTTTGAAAGTTTTGAAAACCAAAAGTATGAAAATCATGAACTTGAGGCTTGATTTGATGAAAATGATGTTATATTGGCGATGTGACCGCACGAGCAAGTTTGTAATGTGTTTTTGATGTTGTGTACATGTTTGGTTTGGAGCCCGGGGGGCTCGGGTAAAGATTTGATAGGCTGTTGGTTCAAATTTTGAATTTTTACACTACTGGTTTTTCACCCAGCTTGTGTCTTCGCAAATGCGAAGAATTTCCCGCAATTGCGAAGGTGAAAGGTCAAGGCTGGGTTCGCAAATGCGAACTCTTGATCGCAAATGCGAAGGGGGTCCAGGCACGCGTGGGTTCGCAAATGCGAACTTAACCTCGCAAATGCGAGGCCTTCACTCATTTCACCTGGGTTCGCATTGTCGCAAATGCGAAGCCCCTCTATGCCAGCCAAGTTCGCAATTGCGAACACTTTCTCTCAATTGCGAGAGCAGCAGACCCCAGACCTGTAGTGTTCGCAATTGCGATATCCGCAGTTGTGCAATTTTATACTTAAACGAATTTTAAAGCTCATTCTTCATTCTTTCAAAAACCCACACACCACACACGAACTCTGAAGAGCAATTTCACTCCAAAGTAATTGTAAGTCACTTTTTACTTAATTCTTTCAATTCCTAACAACATTAAACATGTTTTTTTAATAGAAATCAAAGATTTTCATGGTAGAAATTCATGTTTTTGGGTAAAACCTAGGGTTTTCATGAATTGGGAAATTGGACCTCGAATTGAGGTCCGATTTTGAAACAAATCATATGTTTGAACTCATGGGGGAATGGGTAACCGGATTTTGGTCCGAACCTCGAGTTCCGACCACGTGGGCCAGGGGCGTTTTGGGAAATTTTGGGTAAACTTTTAGAAACCCATCTTTAAGCATTCAAACCAAGTTAATTAGTATTTATTAATATAATGAAATGTGTGATTAGATTCGAGCTAGTTGAAAGCGGAAATTCGGGGAGAAAGCTATAATTGAAGAGTAATTTGGACTTCAAGGCTAGAGGTAAGTGTTTGTTCTATCCTAGCTTGAGGGAATAGGATTATGTGCTATGTGCTATGTGATCGAGTGCGGTCTATAGGCTGTGGTGACGAGCATCCATACACTGGCGTCTTGCATGACCGTGAGTCATTGTTAATACTTGTTGTGAGACATTTTGAAGATAAATTATTGAAACCTTGCCGGGTTGTAGAATTGTTATTGTTCTCCTTTGCCGGGACTTGTTGTGAAGTGAGATATTGATTGCCCTTGCCGGGACTTTGTTGTGATGATTATTGTGTCCCTTGCCGGGACGGTTCATGATTTATTGTTTTCATTCTCTGTCCTTAACTGTGATTGTTATTTGGGTGAGGAAGAGTGATAACACACGAAGGATGATGCCGTGCCTTGATTTATTGATATGCCGTGCCTTGATTTATTGATTATGAACGAAGGTTAATGTCGTGCCTTGTTATTGATTATGCACGAAGGTTAATGCCGTACCATGTTATTGATTATGCACGAAGGATCATGCCGTGCCTTGTTATCGAACCATGCATGAAGGATCATGCCGTGCCATGGATGTGAGGATGAGAGTAAAAGCACGAAGGGCGATGTCGTGCACTTTATTTGCTTATTTGGTGAGGATGAGGGTAAAAGCACGAAGGGTGATGCCGCACAACTATTTGCTATTCCTTGACTTGATATTACCTGTTTTCCATTATACTTTGGTTTCCTTGTTGATTTAATAACTGTTATTAACTGTTGAGTTCCTCTGTGTTATTCCTTATTGAGTTATTACTTGATTATTTCTCGTTATCTTGTGGTGTACACATATATAGAACTGCACAGGTTTATGTGGGTGTCTGGTCCTAGGCTTGTCACTACTTCGCCGGGATAGACCAGACACTTACCAGCACATGGGGTCGGATTGTGCTGATATTGCACTTCTGTGCGTTTTAGAGCAGGTCCAGGTTTCGATCAGGAGCAGCAGTAGTAGATCTTTGCGTGGGAGTTGAGCATATTGAGACCGAGGTAGCTTGCAGACGTCCGCAGGCTCGGCGTCTCTTCCTCTTATTTATGTTATTAGCTGTAGTCTTTTTGTTCCGAGACAAACAAATTATGTTATTTTCTTTCAGACCTTTATGTGTAGTATTCAATAGTAGTTCGTGAGTTGGTGACACCACGTCTTGGGTAGAGGATTTCAGTATTGTTTTACCTTGAAACTGCTTATCTCTATTTTGATAAAGTCTTCCGCGTTTAATTCAATTAATGTTATGGTTCTTGTTAATAAAATTGAGTATGAAATATTGCTAAAAACAAGATAGTGTGAATAAAGTGGCTTGCCTAGCTACCACGAGTAGGCGCCATCACGATCCCGATATTGGAGAAAAATCCGGGTCGTGATAGCTAGATAGTTATTATTTATTGTCTTTCATAATATCACACATCAATAATATGAAAAATAAACTTATAAATAATATTTTACACAAAATTAGTTATGGGGTAAAATTATTATATAAAAAATACAGATGAACTGATAAAATATGATTATTTAATAATAAGAAAGGGCAATATGAGAAAAAATATAACGAAATAACTACATCAAATCTATAGTTACATAATTTGGCACTTTTTATCATATACAATACGAAAAAATTTAAGTACAATCTAAATAAATGTTATATTTAAAGCATCAATACAAGTAACATTCACTCACACAAGCTATTAATTAGTTTGGATTGTACATTGTCCGATGAATAACCTACCGAACTGAACAAAAGTATAAGTTGCTATAAGATGCTAAATAATTTTGATTCACTTACAAGTTAAGTGAAATTATTATGCATAAATTATTTATGTTTTAATAATGAGGAGATTATTATATTTCAATTACTTACTTTACAAAAATATTTTTATGTTTAAACTATTTAATTTGTCACATTTTATCCTGGATAATACATGTGACGACCCAAAGGGACATCGCTTGTTTTCCTGATCTGTTCCGTGCTTTCGAGGCCTTGAGAACCTCATTTCATATTTCCTCAATTTTGCGTGCACAGTCTGGGTGCATAGCCGGAAAATTTTTATGTGAAAAAATTTGAAGAATTTTGATATTAATATGACTATAGTTGACTTTGGTCAACATTTTTCGTAAACGGACCCGGACCCGAGATCGGACTATCACTGAAGGTCCGTCAAAAAATATTGTACTCGGGCATGTGCTTGGAGTCGAAATCCGAGATCTAAAACCCGAGTAAAAGAATTTTTCTGTTAAATTGTTTTTTTCTGAAATTAATAAGGAAAATGAAAATAAAACTTAATTAAAAGACCATGGTATCGGGCTCGTATTTTGGTTTCCACACCCGGTACAAGTATTATATATTGTTTAAGCGCTTTCTGTAAAGTTTAGTTGAAAATGGACGTCGTTTGACGTATTTCGGATAGGTTTGGATTGTGTTGTGCTCGTTTTTCTTATGCTTCGACATCGATAGTTCAAGCGTAAATGATATCATATTGAACAAATGAGCTTCGATTACTGTTTTGAATGAACCATTAGATCCGTATCGTAATTACGGGACCGTAGAAAAAAGAATCAACGAATTTGGACATCGTATGAGGATTTTATGGCCATTTTACTAAGGTTGCACAGATTTGAAGGTTAATGACAAAATTGCCCTTGACGGCGTATTAAAAACCTGCACTATTTGCAAATCTTAAAACCTACATATCTCCTTCATTATAAGGTCAAATTGAGTGATTCAAAGCCTAAATTCAATAAAATTTCACAAGGAATCCATTGGGAGCCGTAAGACGCGTGAACATTATACATATAATGAGAAGGTCGAGTTTTTTTCCAATTTTTGAACGGGAAGAAGGTTCTGAGGCGATCTTTAAGAGAGAAAATTAGTAGGTATCATAGAGGTGAGTGATTTAATTATTAAAACTCGTTTATGGGTGATTATGAACCACAAGTCCCATTCTTTAATTCATTAAAACAGTAGAAAAATAGGATTTTGGGGCCTGAAATTATGAGACCTTTAGGGGTTGATTTGGTGTTCTTTATATGTACGGACTCGTGGCAAGACGAGAATTCCGTTGGTATAATTTTCAGAATTTTTTAACCAAGCGTGCCCGGGGTCGGTTTTACAATTTCTGGAAAGCATGTTAAAAATACTTTAATTAGGTAATTGAACTGGTTTGTTGAGTAGAATTGATGAGATTAAATAAATTTTATATAGATACGATTGATTTGGATCCACATTCGAAAGGAAAGGCATTGCTTGAGGATTGAGTAGACTATAAGTCGTCGAAGTAAGTGTGATCTATCCTAGCTTGAGGGAATAAGAGTAAAGTATAATAACTTGCTAAGTGCTAAATGATCGAGTGCGGTGCATAGACGTGGTGATTTGCATCTATACACCAGTGTCTAGCATGACCGTGAGTCGTTATTGGTACATCTTGTGAACTAATGTGGAATTCTCCTATGTTATATTATTGAGCCCTTGCCGGATTGTGAAGGTTGTGTTATTGTTCCCTTGCCGGGACCTTATTGTTGTTGTTGTTGTTATTTTTTCCCTGCCGGGATATTATTATGACTGTTGTTACTTCCTTGCCGGGATGGTACTTGTTGTTTATTTCATTCTTCTTGCCCGTTGATTGTGATTGTTGTTTGGGTGAGGATGAGTGATAAAGCACGAAGGGTGATGCCGTGCCATTTTTAATTATATTCGCACGAAGGATCATTCTGTGCCATTGTTAATTATACTTGCACGAAGGATCATTCCGTGCCATGTTTTACTATTTATGCACGAAGGATCATTCCGTGCCACGTTTTACTATTTATGCACGAAGGAACATTCCGTGCCATTATTAATTAAATCATGTACAAAGGATCATGCCGTGCCATAAATGTGAGGATGAGAGTAAAAGCACGAAGGGTGATGCCGTGCACTTTTATTTGCTTATTTGATGAGGATGAGAGTAAAAGCACGAAGGGTGATGCCGTGCACTTTTATTTGCTTATTTGGTGAGGATGAGAGTAAAAGCACGAAGGGTGATGCCGTGCACTTTTATTTGATTTTTTGGTGAGGATGAGAGTAAAAGCACGAAGGGTGATGCCGTACAACTGTTCAATTCTTGTTTTGTGATAACTGTTTGTTGCAATCTATTTTTTTTACCTTACTAATGAATTATGTATATTCGATTATGCTCCCCCTAGCATCTTCCCTCCCTTTCTATTTGTGTTGATCAATATTTTTGTTATTTTATGGTACATATGTATATAGAACTGCACAGGTTTATGTGAGTGCCTGGTCCTAGGCTTGTCACTACTTCGTCACTATATAGACCAAGCACTTACCAACACATGGGGTCGGCTTGTGCTGATACTACACTTCTGTGCATTTTTGCACAGGTTTAGGTTTTGAGCAGCAGCAGCAGTAGTTCACTAGCAGGATTGTCATATTCTCGAGACTGAGGTAGCTTGCAGACGTCCGTAGGCCCGGCGTCTCTTATTATATTTTTCATTGTTCCTGTAGTCTCATTATTTCGAGACAGACAGTTATTATATTTTTTTTAGACCATTATGTGTAGTTATTCTTAGTAGTTTGTGAGTTTGTGACTCCACATCTTGGGTAGAGGATAATGTTGAGTATTTCACGCTTATATTCAGATTTATGAAGTAGACTTCCACAGCTAACATTATTATTATTATTATTATTATTATTATTATTATTATTATTATTATTATTATTATTATTATTATTATTATTATTATTATTATTATTATTATTATTATTATTATTATTATTATTATTATTATTATTATTAGTTAAATTTACAACTGGACGATTGTGTTAATGGAATTATGGTGAGTAAATTGGCTTGCCTAGCTACCACGAGTAGGCGCCATCACGATCCCGATGGTGGGGAGTTCGGGTCGTGACAAGTTGGTATCAGAGCACTAGGTTACATAGGTCTCACAACTCACGAACAAACTTAGTAGAGTCTGAGGGGTAGGTACGGAGACGTTTGTACTTGTTCCTCAGAGTCTATTGAGTTAGGAAAAATCTCTGTTTTGTTCTTTCCTATCGTGCGAATTCGTTCTTCAAATGTTAAATTGAATTTCTACTATTGTCTTCCCACAAATGGCGAAGTCACGTACCATTTCTTCAGCCGAACAATGGCACAGGCTGGTGATAGATCAACTACGCCTTCAAAAGTTTTGTGGAGGTCGGATAGGTTTCACCAAACTCTTCGTTACCACCTTCTGCAGTTCATCTTTTGAGAACCCACGGGATTGTGCTTGACCGCTGTTATGAGATATTACAGAACGTGGTAATAGTCGAATGCGAGGGAGTTAATTTTACTGTGCTTCGGATTGCAAACAGAAGTAGTGGGAAGATAATGTATTTACCACACCAGTTATGGATCCAATGGAAGATGCAGATGTATCAGGAAATCACCTAATGAATCATGTGAGATTTCAATAGACATTGACGTCCGGTTGATTTATTTAAGTTGTGAAGGACAAATATTGTGAATTATTGGATGTTGTGAATTCTGTGAAAATTTTTTATGTGAAATATTTTTATGTAGAAATATGTGAATTCTATGAAAAATTTGAAGAATTTTGATATTAATATGACTATATTTGACTTTGGTCAATATTTTTCGTCAACGGACCCGGACCCGAGATCGGACTGTCCCTGAAGGTCCGTCAAAAAATATGGGACTCGAAATCCGAGATCTAAAACCCGAGCAAAAGAATTTTTTTGTTAAATTGTTTTTTCCTGAAATTAATAAGGAAAATGAAAATAAAACGTAATTAAAAGACCGTGTTATCGGGTTCGTATTTTGGTTTCGACGCCCGGTACAAGTATTATATATTGTTTAAGCGCTTCCTGTAAAGTTTGGTCGAAAACGGACGTCGTTTGACGTATTTCGGATAGGTTTGGATTGTGTTGTGCTCGTTTTTCTTATGCTTCGACATCGTTTGTTCAAGCGAAAATGATATCATAGTGAACAAATGAGCTTCCATTACTATTTTGAATGAAGCACTAGATCCGTATCGTAATTATGGACCCGTAGCAAAAAGAATCATCGAATTTGGGCATCCTATGAGGATTTTATGGCCATTTTACTAAGGTTGCCCAGATTTTCAGGTTAATGACGAAATTGCCCCTGACACCGTATTAAAAACCTGCACTATTTGCAAATCTTAAAACGTACATATCTCCTTCATTATAAGGTCAAATTGAGTGATTCAAAAGCCTAAATTCAGTAGAATTGCACAAGGAAATCATTGGGAGCAGTAAAACGCGTGAATAATATACCTAGAATGAGCAGGTGTTGTTTTTTTCCAATTTTTGAACGGGAAGAAGGTTCTGAGGCGATCTTTAAGTGAGAAAATCAGTGGGTACCAAGGAGGTAAGTGATTTGATTATTAAAAATCATTTATGGGTGATTATAAACCACCAATCCCATTCTTTAATTCGTTAAAATAGTAGAAAAATAGGATTTTGAGGTCTGGAATTATGGGACCTTTAGGGGTCGATTTGAAGGGTCAAACGGACTTCGATTTTTGTGTTCTTTATATGTACGGACTCGTGGCAAGACGAGAAATCCGTTGGTATAATTTTTGGAATTTTTTGACCAAGCGTGCCCGGGGTCGGTTTTACAATTTCTGGACAGCATGTTAAAAATATTAATTAGGCAATTGGACTGGTTTGTTGAGTAGAATTGATGATATTAAATAAATTGTATATAGATGCAATTGATTTGGAGCCAAATTCGAAAGGAAAGGCATTGCTTGAGGATTGAGTGGACTATAAGCCGTCGAAGTAAGTGTTTGATCTATCCTAGCTTGAGGGAATAAGAGTAGAGTATAATAACTTGCTAAGTGCTAAATGATCGAGTGCGGTGTATTGTGACGACCCATCCCGTCGTCACGGGAATTACCACCCCGTTATGTTGTAATTACATAATTCATGCTTTTATATCAGTGTTAGAGTCTATCGAGGGAGTTAGGAGTGAATTGGATTGAAAATGAGGCATATAGCCTTTTTGGAGGAAACTTGAATAAGGAAAGTCAACCCGGAGTTGACTATTTAGTTAAAGAGCTCGGAATCGAATTCTGATGATTCGGTCAGCTCCGGGAGATCGTTTGAGAGCTAGGAGAGCGATCGGAATTGAATTTGGAGATCCGGTGTAGAAATAGGCTTGAATTGGCTAAGGTTGAATTTTGGCGAAATTCGATCGATAGGTGAGATTTTGATCCGGGAGTCGGAATGGAATTCCGACAGTTGTAGTAGCTTCGTTATGTGATTTTGGATGTGCCTGCAAAATTTCAGGTCATTCGGAGGTCGTTTGGTCGGGTTTTTGATCGAATGCCGATTTCGGAAGTTTTGAAGAAACTTTGGCTTGAATCCATGCGTAATTGGTGATTTTGATGTTTAGGATGGTGTTTTTATGATTGGAACAAGTTTGAATTGTGTTATGGAGTATGTTAGTGGTTTTTGTTGGGGTCCCGGGGGCCTCGGGATGAATTCGGGGGTCCAAACGGACCATTTTTGGCCTTAGACAGCAGCTGAATTGCTGCTGTATCTGCAGAAGGAAATCCTTCATCGCGTTCGCGATGAAGGGGCACGTGTCCGCGAAGGTCAGCAAGGGTATGCATCGCGTTCGCGATGGTCTGGACGCGAATGTGTAGGGTCAGGATCGGAGGCTTCGCGTTTGCGTGGAGTTGGAACGCGTTCGCGTAGGTGAGAAGGGTTGGTCATCGCGTTCGCGTGAGTGAAGACGCGGATGCGTAGAAGAAAATCCGGGAGGTTGGAAATCTGTGCTTCAAGAACGCGTGACTGGGTGTCGCGTTCGTGATGGGAGGGTGGAGCAGAGCATCGCGTTCGCGGGAGGCGTGTCGCGAACGCGTAGAGCAATCGACCCAGGCAGTGAATTAAAACCAGAATCATTTAACATACGGGTTCATTTGCAAAACCCTCCATTGTTGAGCTCTAGAGTGAGAAAGTGACGGGAAATAGCCGGGAGATCATCGGGATATTGTCGGAGGTAAGTTTTGTGGTTTAATTTCACACTTTTATCATGGAATCATGAATTATTTCTATGGAAATGGAGGATTTAATGTGGGTTTAAGCCCTAGGCCTAAAATTGTAGAAAAATATCGATTTGAGTGGGCAAATGGAGTCCGAATTTGGTAAATTTGATATGCCTAGACTCGTATTGAGACGAGGGTTCCAAAAATATAACTTTTATAATTTTTCGAGAAGCTCACCAAAAGTCGGGTTTTGACAACTTTTGGGTTTTGATATAATTTGGGTTATTTCGAATGAATTACGTGAAATTAGCATATATTGATGCATTCTCTATGATTTTGAGAAGATTTGGCACCCGAGGAGATTGATTTGCGAGGCAAGCGCAAGGCGGATTGAAGCTTCTACCGGTTCGAGGTGAGTGGTGGTAGTAAACAATGTACCGAGGGTTTGAAACCCCGTACTAGCACTTCACAGTGCTATATTGAGATGAGACACACGTTCTATGACGGGCGTGGTGACATTGTGATTGGGGGTTCGGACTTAGTCCTTCCCGGCTAATAGAATACTGTGTTGTATGACTGCTAATGAGATTATAACTGTACAATTGGGCTAATAGCCATGTTTGGGGTCTTGTGCCGATCTGTAGAGCATTAGGGAACCTATAGAGCTAGCTGACCCGTATATCGTGTTGGAAACATTCACTCAGCCGTAGCTCTAGCTGTATAGTATAAAATGAGCCAGTACTAGATGCATACATTGAGAGATATTATCTAAGGTGGAATTCCCTGTTCTAGCTGAGTGGGCCTGAAAGGCCAAGTCTATATTGACTGAGACAGGGTCAAGGACCCACTGTGATATATTATATTGGGCCTGAGAGGCCAAGTACATACTGACTGGGATAGGGTCGAGGACCCATTATAGCGTATTATATATATATACCTATATTGGATCGGGCTGCACGCCGCAGCAGTATATATATTGGATCGGACCGCACGCCGCAGTAATATACATGTAATATACATGTGGGACGGACTGCACGCCGCAGTATTATTGCGCTTGGGCTGTAGGAGCCCCTTCTGAGTCTGCACACATTCTCAGTGAGTACTGGTGTATATTATGGGATCGGGCTGCACGCCGCAGCAGTATAAATATATATACATATATATATTGGATCGGACGACATGCCGCAGTAATACATGTGTGGATCGGGCTGCACACCGTAGTATAATAGTGCTTGGGCCTAGGGAGCCCTTCCGAAGTCTGTATACACCCCCAGTGAGCGCCGTCGACGTTAAATGGAGCGGGTTGCGCGCCGCATCGGTATATGTATTGGAGCGGGCTGCACGCCGCAGCATTATAGTTAATCATATCCTACTATCTACTTAAATACTTATACATTATAGACATAGGTATGTGTCTTTATATGTTGAGATGGCCGTACACCGTAGGGGTACAAGTGAGGGTTGGATCAGTGTAGAATCTTATAGAGATAAACGTGGATTGGAGGTTAGAGTACTACCATAGTGACGACGTACCTGTGAGGGTTGCCTTAGAACTGCTAAGTGATAGCACACGAGTTCTTACCTTCAGTTATTATTTATTATTGTTACTCACTGAGTTGAAATATACTCACCCCACTCCCCTGCACTTTCTGTGCAGATCCACAGGTGCCCGAGAGCAGTTGAGACATTGTAGCTGCCGATCCTTGTCTACTTTTGCGGAGATTACGAGGTAGCTGCCAGCGTCCGCAGAGCTTGTTTTCTCATTCTTTATCATCTTGTTGATTTCCTATTTGCCCAAACTTGGTTGTATTAGGATGTTATTCTGTAGAGGCTCAGTCTCGTGACACCACGATATGGTTGGGACCATATTTTGTATGTTTTACATTTCGCTTATCACCTCATATGATCATTTACTGTTTAAGTTTAATTTGATTAATAACTGGCTGGTTTAAGGGATAATATGGTCGGGCTTGCCTAGCATTGTGTTAGGCGCCATCACGACCAGGGTTTGGGTCGTGACAAGTTGGTATCAGAGCCTAGGTTAACAGGTCTCGCGAGTCATGAGCCGGTTGGTAGAGTCTCGTGGATCGGTGCGGGGACACCTGTACTTATCCTCGGGAGGCTGCAAAACTTTTTAGGAAAAGTTTCAATTCTTGGAATTCTTGTCGTGCGATTACTTTTGACTTGATCTGAACTTTGACATTCTATTCTCTCACAGATGGCGAGAACTTGAGCTTCTGGACGAGGTGGACGACCACCATTACCACCTACTAGAGGCCGTTGACGCGGCCGTGGTCGTTGCAGGGGTAGGGCAGCCGAGGCAGTGCCACCTGATCCACAGCCTCAAGTTGCTGAGGTTCACGCGTACAGTTCAGGCATCAGCTGTGCCCATTGTTATTCTGGGTCTACAGGAGACCCTAGCTCAGATATTAGCGGTTTACACTAGCTTGAAACAGGTAGTTTCAGCTTCCACCGCAGTGGCTACATCAGGGACTGGGGGTGGTCATCAGACCCCCGCAGCTTGCACTCCAGAGCTAGCAGTGCAGGGCCTGCAGACACCCGAGGCTCCTCCAGTTCAGCCGGTGGTCCCAGTATAGCCAGTTGTTCACGTTTAGGGGGACAGGGTCCCAACTATAACTGACGATGAGTAACATCATCTCGAGAGGTTCACCAGGTTATCTCCTCCAGTGTTCACTGGTGCTCCAGGCGAGGACGCCTAAGGTTTTCTGGATAAGTGCCGTCGGGTGCTTCGTACGGCAGGGATATTGGAGTCCAGTGGGGTATCTTTCACTACCTTTAAGTTTCAGGGACCAGCCTTCGCTTGGTGGGAGGCTTATGAGCGCCGCAGGCCAGCCGGAGCAGCACCACTATCATGGCCGGAGTTCTCCACTATGTTCTTGGAGAAATGGGTGCCTCGATCTCAGAGAGAGGAGATGCGTAGGCAGCTTGAGGGTCTCCGTCAGGGGGACATGTCAGTGTCAGAGTATGAGATCAGGTTTACAGAGTTGTCCGGATATGCACCGTGGTTGGTTCATTCCGACAAAGAGAGGATTGGGCGCTTCGTGGACGGCCTCATTTATCCCATTCGTATTCTGATGACTCGGGAGAGGGTTTTGAGTCATACATTTGAGGATGCTATGGATATTGCTCGCGACATAGAGACAGATCGTCGAGGAGCAGCTAGTTCCAGTGGCACTCAGACCAGAGGCCAGAGTCAGCAGAGCCGAGGTCGTTCCTTTAGATCTTCGCAGTCGAGTCGCTCAGATTGTCGCAGATGGTCTTCTGGAAAGGGTTATCGGGGTTCGCACCAGAGCCATCCATCTCTCAGTGCCATGCCAGCTCAGAGTTCTTCACAGGCCCCATCTGCTCAGGGTTCATCTCGGCCTAGTTCATCACCTGGCCACTCCAGCGCCAGAGGTCCTTATCAGTCTCAGTCCCCAGCACCGGGGAGTTGCTACGAGTGCGGAGAGTTTGGGCACCACCGTAGGGAGTGTCCCCGTCTTGTTTCCAGATCTTATCAGTATAGGGGGCAGCCCTCGTCATCTGGTCCTTCTACTTCAGCACCCGCCCCGCCAGCTAGGGGAGAGGGTCAGACAGCTAGAGGTCGCTCTCGAGGAGGAGGCCGATCAGGCGGACATGCTAGATGCTATGCTTTTCAGGGCCGATCTGAGGCTGTTACTTCTGATGCTGTCATTACAGGTATTATTTCAATCTGCCACGGAGATGCCTCGGTATTGTTTGATCCCGGTTCTACTTATTCTTATGTGTCTACATATTTTGCTCCTCATTTGGGCACGACCCGAGGGAGTCTTGAGCTGCCAGTGCATGTATCTACCCCGGTAGGGGATACTATTATCGTGGACCACGTATACCGGTCTTGTTTGGTCACTATTGGAGGTCTAGAGACCTGAGTAGACCTGTTGCTTCTCAGCATGATTGATTTTGATGTTATATTGGGCATGGACTGGCTATCTCCATGTCATGCTATTCTGGACTGTCATGCTAAGATAGTCACTTTGGCCATGCCGGGCATTCAGAGGATCGAGTGGCGAGGCACGACTGAGTATGTACCTAGCTGGGTAATATCTTTCCTCAAGGCCCAACGAATGGTTGGGAAGGGATGTCTCTCTTATTTAGCATTTGTGCGGGAGGTCGAGGCCCGGACTCCCAGTATTGATTCTGTTCCCATTGTGCGAGACTTTCCTGATGTGTTTCCCTCAGACCTGCCGGGCATGCCGCCGGACAGGGATATTGATTTTGGTATCGATTTGGTGCCAGGCACTCAGCCTATTTCTATTCCTCCGTATCGGATGGCACCAGCCGAGTTGAAGGAATTGAAGGAGCAGCTCCAGGAACTCCTAGATAAGGGGTTCATTCGGCCGAGTGTGTCGCCGTGGGTGCACCGGTCCTGTTTGTTAAGAAGAAGGACGGATCCATGAGGATGTGTATTGACTACAGGCAGCTAAACAAAGTAACAGTGAAGAATAAGTATCCTCTGCCTCGTATTGATGATTTATTTGATCAGCTCCAGGGAGCTAGGGTGTTCTCGAAGATTGATCTTCGTTCAGGCTACCATCAGCTGAAGATTAGAGAGTCTGACATTATGAAGACTGCATTCCGGACCAGATATGGTCACTATGAGTTCCTTGTGATGTCTTTTGGGCTGACCAATGCCCCAGCAGCATTTATGCATCTGATGAACAGTGTGTTCAGGACGTATCTTGATTCATTTGTGATTGTGTTCATTGACGACATTCTAGTCTACTCTCGTAGCCAGGAGGAGCATGCTCGGCACTTGAGTATTGTGTTACAGAGGTTGAGAGAGGAGAAGCTGTATGCCAAGTTCTCCAAATGTGAGTTCCGGCTTGAGTCCGTGGCATTCTTAGGGCACGTGGTGTCCCTGTGATGGTATTCAGGTAGATCCGAGGAAGGTCGAGGCAATGCAGAGTTGGCCCAGACCGACCTCAGTTACTGAGATCCGTAGCTTTTTGGGATTGGCAGGGTATTATCACCGATTCGTTCAGGGGTTCTCTTCTATTGCTTCACCCTTGACTAGATTGGCTCAGAAGGGTGTTCCTTTCTTATGGTCCGAGGAGTGCGAGGAGAGCTTTCGGAAGCTCAAGACAACACTGACCACAGCACCAGTCTTGATTCTGCCGTCAGCTTTAGATCCTTATACTGTGTATTGTGATGCCTCGGGAGTTGGGATTGGTTGTGTGTTGATGCAGGAGCGTAGGGTCATTACTTATGCTTCTCGACAGTTGAAGCCCAGTGAGAAGAACTACCCTGTTCATGATTTGGAGCTAGCAGCCATAGTTCATGCTTTAAAGATTTGGAGGCATTACCTGTATGGTGTCTCCTGTGAGGTGTTCACGGATCATCGCATCCTTCAACACTTATTCAGACAGAAGGACCTTAATTTGAGATAGCAGAGGTGGTTGGAGTTGCTTAAGGATTATGACATCACTATTTTGTATCATCCGGGGAAGGCCAATGTGGTGGCCGATGCCTTGAGTCGGAAGGCGGTTAGCATGGGCAGCCTAGTTTTCATCCCAGTTGGGGAGAGGCCATTTGCTTATGATGTTCAGGCCCTAGCCAATCGGCTAGTGGGATTAGATATTTCGGAGCCGAGTCGGGTGTTGGCTTGTGTTGTTTCTCGATCTTCCTTATATGATCGCATCAGGGAGCGACAATATGATGACCCACATTTGCTTGTCCTTAAGGACAGAGTGCAGCATGATGATGTTAGAGATGTGACTATCGACAACGATGGTGTTCTGAGGATGCAGGGCCGTATATGCGTGCCCAATGTTGATGGTTTGCGGGAGTTGATACTTGAGGAGGCACACAGCTCGCGGTACTCTATTCACCCAGGTGCCGCAAAGATGTACCAAGACTTGAGACAGCACTACTGGTGGAGGAGAATGAAGATGGATATTGTTAGGCATGTAGCTAAGTGCCTCAATTGCCAGCAGGTCAAATATGAGCATCAGAGACCGGGTGGTGTTCTTCAGCGTATGGTTATTCCCG